>CM054120.1:178944101-179381502 GCA_028673005.1 Tanypteryx hageni | reverse complement strand
TATTTGTCATTTGAGGATGCATTATTTTTTGCGCGTGCACCGATTTGCAAAAAGATATCCGCTAGCAATTTCTACATTTTTCGCGCGTTTTATTTTATAATCGCGTAAATGTTTTCACTCTGTCTGTGCAATCAACCAAATTAAAATAGCAAAAAGGTAAGAGATACAAAACTGAAATTTGCAGAGCGTATGTGACCTATGATGACATTTATTACTCTGCCAAAGAATATTTTTGGTGAAATCGGTGGGCGGCAGAGGGTGCCTTAAATATTTTCAAATTATGATTCTGAGCAAACTGTTATAGATATAAAGTTAAAAATTTTCCGTATTTGTGCCACCTTTAATGTCATCTATAACACTGGTAGAAATATTGATGAAAAATCGGTCAAGATTCTGTGATAGTGGTTAATAGAGATAAATTTAAAATTTTTATATCAATTATCGAATGAATGACTTCGTCGTTTACTTATATTGCGAAATTTATATAGTATTTAAATTTTACAATTATAAATAAATCTGAATGGATAAAATTCTCTTTTGCGTGTTTCGTCAGCAAATGAAGCTCTCCTTTTAACTATTACCTTCGCGAAAAAAACAAGTGAAAGCGATGGGAAACGCGCTGCCGAATATTATAAATCCGTTCAGGTGCGAATAAAAAAACGCGCATAATTAAACTGGCAAAAAGCCTCGCGAAGATATTAAAATGCACTAGCTGTTCGAGAGGAAGGGAGGGAGGGAGAGGGAAGGTGACAGTGAGAGGGAGGGAGAGGGAAGGAGACAGTGAGAGGGGAGGGAGAGGGGAGGAGACAGTGAGAGGGAGGGAGAGAGGGAGAGGGAAGGAGATAGTGAGAGGGAGGGAGAGAGAGGGAGGGAGAGAGAGGGAGGGAGAGGGAAGGAGGGAGAGGGAAGGAGACAGTGAGAGGGAGGGAAAGAGAGGGAAGGAGACAGTGAGAGGGAGAGAGAGGGAGGGAGAGGGAAGGAGACAGAGGGAGGGAGAGAGAGGGATGGGGAGGGAAGGAGGCAGTGAGAGGGAAAGAGAGGGAGGGAAGGAGGCAGTGAGAGGGAAAGAGAGGGAGGGAGAGGGAAGGAGACAGTGAGGGGGAGGGAGGGAGAGCGCGGAAGAGGGAAGGAGACAGTGAGCGGGAGAGAGAGGGAGGGAGAGGGAAGGAGACAGTGAGAGGGAGGGAGAGAGAGGGATGGGAGGGAAGCAGACAGAGAGAGGGATGGGAGGGAAGCAGACAGAGAGAGGGAGGGAGGGAGAGAGATGGAGACAGTGAGAGGGATGGAGAGAGGGAAGGAGGCAGTGAGAGGGAGAGAGGGAAGGGAGGGAAGGAGACAATAGAATTTCTTTCGGAGAACGTGTCGAGAGAGAGAAAGGAAACGATAGAAAGATAATTCGTAGAGATGCCTATGATTTTCCGTCCGCAAAGCTGAAAAAGACTTGAACCTCTTCAGGGAAAATCCTCCCTCTTTGACCGAGTCCTCTTCCCGTGCGCCTGCCTCTCCCTCTGTCCGTCCCCATGTCACTCGTCGTTTCTGTGCCCTCTGTCCGTGCAAATCTCTTGTCATGCCAATAACGGGATTGCGAGCGAGTGAAGGAAATGGTTGAATCGCGGGGTAAATTCGCGTGGGATGTGGGACAACTAAACCCCCTCGCACTGCAAAACGCGCGCGGATCTAATTTTAGTCTTTTTACTCCGAACAGGGGATAATGCAGGATACGGAATGTGCCGGCCAGGGGCTCTGTCTCCCTCTCCGTCTGTTGAAGCTACGAAAATGATGTGGGAGCGATTAAATCGGACGGCTTTGCGCAAAATTAAAAATCATTAGCCCTCGCCACCTCCCTTAAAAGAATTACATCTTACCTCCATGGCGTCATTTTTGAGCCCATCGGACAAAGCCTTCATTCCATTAATTCGGACCTTTTCTATTGCATATTTGTTACTATTAGTAATGAATGATGGGTACACAATGAAAAAATACACTGAATGGAGAGTTCACTAAGCCTTATCTTCCTCCACATAGCGGGGGTTTCGGTTGCTATCAGTGCTGCCAACGCATATATTGTAAATCGAAGTGATAATAATCCAAGGGTAAGTGAATTTATTAGTTATTAGTTGCTGCCATAATCAGAAAAAACTATACAAGTATTAATTACTCCTGTCAGTAGTCACGTACGACCACAGGCAGAGAAAATATTTTTATTTCAAGCAAAGGGATGACAAAAAATATGCCTGCATAAACTACAATGTTCTCTTTAGGTATTCATAAAATATCAAAGGAATATCACCATAGAAAAAGTTATTAGAATTTCCTTGCTCCTGGGGTCAATAGAGACCCCAAGGGAGGTGGCGAGGGTTAATCCGTTTTTGTTTTTATTACTTTATCATCTACGTAGTATATTGAGAAAGTATTGTAATCGTGAAAAAATTCGACTCGAGATTTTGATGGAAATACACGTTTTAGGTGTCCCTGGGTCCATAAAAGTGGTTTTCGCCATGCCGTCTGTCTTTCTGTCTGTTCGCCGTCCTAGGGCCCAAACGCGTAAATGAAATCGAATGATATCTCGTATGCGTGCAATATATTATCTTTTGCAGACGCTTTTTTCATAAAAATAATATTGCAGAAAAATAAAGGGTAGTTTATTCTTGGCGATTTTTAGAAAAATGGCTCCATATAATTTGATTGAAATCAATCCAGTTGTAGAGCCTAATGTTAGAAATAATATTGCGTAAGCCATATTTCTCAAAAAATCACCAATGGCGTCCAGTGACATTACAATGTACGCTAACCTACCTTACCTAAATCCTATGACGTCACGCCTCCGTCGCGATCCGCCCAAAACCTTGCTACAGCCTTACGTTTAAAATAAATCGAATGATATCTCATATTTGTGGATAATATCATTCATAAAAGACATTCTGAAGAGATGAACAATATGGCGCAACAATTAAGGGTACTTTATTCTTGGATATTTTAAAAAAATTCGATTTACTGGCTATAAGGATTTTGATAGAAATCCGTCCAATCGTACAGCCTGATGTCACAATAGTACTAACTAAGACATATATCCCAAGAAATTACTTAATATCGATCAGTGGCATTAAAATATACGCTAAACTACGGTTAACTTTGAATTATAAGCGTTTTTCTTTTACAAGCGTACGCAGTGGACCAAACGTAGATATGTATAAGGGAAAGTTTGTGAATGTATATTGCGCCGTTTATTTTTCGATGGAAGGAGGGGGGAATATGTTGCTAAGTTCCTCCTTTGAAAGATAAGTATTTTCGCCACTCAAGTGTTCCTGGTACAGGGTGGCCCCGTTATACGTTTCCTCACACTTACGTAGCTGAAGTTTTGGAGAAAAAACGTAAAAATTCCCCGCACCTACGTTGTTTACGTAAAAATTCCCCGCGCTTCGTATCAAAAGCGTCCAAGCCAAAATCGATAGCACTTTTCTCCTCTCTTAAAATTACACGTTATGCTTCAGTGCCATTTGTAAAAATAAGAAGGAACGTAAATACAAAGATAAAAATATAAAGAATAGTTTAAGTAATTAGTAGAATTACTGGGAGAAAATGACGATTCTCACCAACGAAAATACTCTTAGTCAACTAACATAGTTTGGAGATCAGAAAACAAATAAAGCGGAAAAAATGCTAAAAGCTTTAGGATTCAATCTCCCAACCCCTGACAGTGTTATTGATAACTCTTGAGCATTACGTTGCCTAGGTGGTCTACGTTCTTACGGTCCCTAGCCTCAATCCTATTTTACATTATTCTTATGGGGAAAAATTTCCCATTAAAAACTGTTTCGATATACGTTCCACTTCTTTGAACCCCAACCTATAACGAGGTCCCCTGTATATCTTGAGTTGTGTCGTCATATAAAACACGCTAGGGGATTCAAAAAGAAAAACTTTCACAGTCGTTCGACACAAAGTACGGGCAGAGTCGTAATTAAGTTATGTATTCTAATAATTTTCCAGTCGAATTAAAATACCCCTCTTGTTGGGGTCGCTGCGAAACAAAGGTTTCATTGTGGATGCTCCTTTGTTATAAAAGTAAAATACACGCATTGGCACCGTTGAATTATGTCTTGAATTAGGGGCTTTCAACAACCAGCCTGTTAACGATTTTATTTCATTGAAGACGATTCGTTAAAACTATTCCAGATATTTAATCGCGGAAAATATAACTAACTAACTAACTAACTTAACATCATAACTAAAAAGGCACTTTGAAAAAAAATTCTTATGAAGATAAGGAGCTTCATACTGAAATTACTTGAGGGAGAAACAAATAATTATGGCATTATGGTTGGCCACATATAACAAATAGAGAGTAAGTATCATGCCAAAATTGGTAAATAATTTAATTATATAGCAAACTATCGTACGTTTATTGGAATTTCTTCAAGTTCTCTATTATTTAAACTCTCAGATTTGATGACAACTCTATATCACGAGTTAGTAAGGTAGAAGAACAATTAAAATTTCTTAATTTTCAATATCCCTCAAGTATGTCAATCGAATCTTTTATAAATCCATTTATTTGATCGAATGATGCCTCTCGATGTATAGGGTCGATCAGTAATTATTCTACTTATTTACGAAAGTTTTTTAATTCTTAGTACTTGATCCTTTGTGATTCCTGCTAATGCCCTTAAAACAATTCGCAAAAGACTCGCGAAAATTAATCCATGCTTATTCGTGTTATTTAGGAACCGATTCGGATGCAGTGAAAAATAATACTTGTGGAGAGAAATATCGACGGCCTATTTGAACTTGTTCCAAACGACTGGGAAACGTTAATTATCGCCCTGGAATGTATTCACGTCTAGAAAGTTGTCTGCGGTTCGTTATATTCACATACATTTGTAATAATACTGTCGCGACCATTTTGATTTAGGAGTATATTACGCATTAATTTTTCTTTATAGTTAATATTTTATTTTATGCGCATATTTGCGGTCGCTCAATCCATTCCAGATTTGTTGCAAGTTTGCGTAAAATCATATCGTTGATGCTGGAAGCCATACGAAAATAAATACGTTTTACATTATAATGTCTCCACTTGAGAGACGTCTCGTATGTCGATTATTATTCAAGAAATGATGAATTATATGAAGGTATAAATTTAAATTATGCCTGCTTTACGGATTTAAGCGGAGGTATGAAACTGCTATGAAATCTCTTTAAATTAAAATGCCCGGTAAACACTCAATCGAGGAATTAGTTCTTCATGATCGCAATGAACTTAAAATACTCGAGTATAACGGAAATATTCTCGATTTTTCAACATTTGCGCGATTATGTTTAATAAACAGCTTTTATCGTTAATCCTGAGTATTTTTCCAAGCTCTTCTGAGCTTTATCCGTAAATTTGTGACTCGGTTATTTGAAGATTTCGCTTATCATATTTTATGAGTAAATCATACGTACATTCGCAACAAAATATCTAGTAATTAGTACCTCTGAAAGAAAAATAATTTTTGACGCATAATTTCTCGTTCTTTTTAAAGGTATTTATTGTAAGAAGTTTGCATCAAAAGTTATAATTTTTTATTTGGTATTATTTAGCGTTCCGAGACGGTGGTATTCACTGAACTTCTTTGAAATATTTACCGAAATTCGTTGAAAACTAGGATCAATAAAACCACACGTAATTTTGAAATGCTAAACAGAAGTTTTTATCGAAGGGTTTTTAATAACAAATTCTCGTGAAAATGCTACAAAGGCGATTCTACGAATGAACGAATTTTGATTCCTTAAAAACGCTTTTCGAAGCAACTTATCCTCTCCCGACATCATTTGTTGTCACAAACCACAAAACCTCGACGGGATCGCCGTTTACCTCTTTCATCGGACGCGATTCATTTGGCCATAATTATCCAATTTTGATTGAAACGTTCAGTCGACATTTCCGATCATTTCCCGAGAAATTCAGGTGGGATGAAATAGGCGAGGGGGCTTCTAGAGAAACGAGCATAGAGCGTATATGTGGATTGCGGCTGGGAGAAGTTAGGCCCCGAGGCCAGACTCGGGCTAAATTAGCCAATAGCGGCCGGTCATGCAATACATCACCGCGTTGCTAGTTCTGTTCGTCGTCCTCGCCTCCGCCCCGACGCCACCCCACCGCCACCCTGAGATCACCCCCGCACGCGCACGCGCGCGCATACACAAACTCACGCGCTTCCCACCACCTCTCGGTTGTTGGCCCGCTCCGTGAACCGTCGGAGGTTGGCAGATTGCCTCTAGAATGCACTTCGCTCGGCTCTCGACGTGAGCGAGGTCCTTTGCCATTCGCGACATCTCGTCCGCTTTACCTTCCCACTCGTCCCCTCCGGCTGCACGTCTCCGGAAGGCTCCAGAGAGTCCGGCATCTGTCTCGGCGGGACGCGGAGCCAGCTTGAGAGTTTCCCCGCGAGCTTCTTCCTGATGATCCGGTAGGATGTGAAATACGCGAGGGGTTCGATAGCTTTAAGCGAGGGTGTTTTTTTGACCGTGAAGGATTTTTAAGGGGATTGTTAAAGATCATATTTTTTTCTTCTCGGCTTTAATGCATGGCTTGAGAATGAAAGGTTGTGAAGTTTTTTATCTTTACCGTAACTTAATTATTAACATTTTAAAACGTATAGGCTCTGTTTGTGCCGAAGTTGTTTTGTTATAATAGAGAAATTATTTCAATATTTTCGCGTATCTCTTCAAAGACGTGGGCTTAACATCAAATAAATTTAATTATTTAAGAGATAGCGTTGTTTTTCAGGCTAGAGGTAGTTTACAGTCGTCGTGGTCGTTTTGGAGTGATACATTAAACCATAACTGTAATGCGTTATTGTTTAATCGTTTAAATTTACTAGCTCATTTCGTTCTTTTTAAAATTAATGTATGGCGCGTCATTGCTCAAAGAGGCATGACGGTAAAAGAAGGTTCAAGACCGCTTCCTTAGGTCAACGTTATTGGAATCCCGATATCCGAGTGGTGCGTCGTTTCAGCGAATGTCTCGGGGAGATTGATTGTGCGATGAATTTTAGATGATGCGGCCAAGTGAAATTTGGTCCGTGAGTTACTCTCTCGCCAATTTAAAAAATTTTAATATTTCGAGAAGGTGGTTGTTTTGAGTGTACGGCAATGTGAAACTCCAACTATTTCGACTGTAAAGTCTGTGTGAGATGTGTGATTAGCGGATTCCAATATACACGTGTGATTTATTTGTTTTGCGAATAAGTTGCTTTGACCTAGATGTTGCATGCTGGCGTGTAGGATGCCCTGATAACTAAAGTTAAACTTTCAATCTTGAGCATGTTAACCGTTATATAGATTAGGAATAATAACTTAATTGTATTTTCTAGATTATAATTGATGTTCAAATAAGTGGGAAGTTTAAATTCCGTTTAACCGGTAATAACTGGGCGATCTTCATACACTATAGCCTGCATTCGTATCCCTCGAAATTGTTTTGTCCATGATTGCTCTGTTTGCTTCGAAAATTAAACGAAAAAATTCGGTGTAATTTCATTTACATGTAAACCATAAAGAATATGTCGTATTTCTCGCAATATTATCTCTCGATACACTTTAAAAGTAGTATTAGATGAAATTAAAGGTGTTTTTGTTACTCTCAGCAAAGCCTAGATCAGCGGTTCCCAACCTTTTTTATCTTCGTGAACTCCTTGAGTTAACCTTTTTCTCTTGGCGAACCCCTTGGGTTAACCATTTCTCTTCTCAAACCTTTTGAGTCACAATAGTTTTGGCGGCGAACTACTTGTAACAATGAATAAATTTTGTAAAAAATATCTTTTTGAACGCGTGTAATTTACCGGTAATTAAACGTTTCTATAACAGGTAGTAAGTAAAATGTTTACAATAAAATCAAAACCTCTGATATTGTCATCAGTTTGTAATTAGTGCCTAGTAAAATGAAAATATAATCCTTGAAACATAATAGCAAAATTAAAAAAACATTAAAGTAATTAAAAGGAAATTCAAATATTCCTAAGAACTGTAGAACCAGGAAAGTGAAAAAGATACAAATATTAGTTTTTTCTCGATTACTCCTAGGGGTTCGCAAACCACCGCTTGTGAAGCACTGTCCTAGATTGTCTTTTGGTGCTGTTGGTCGTTCTTTCACCTGCGCGAAGTCACCGAAACCGATTCGTAAGCGGTGATATTTGGCTCCATCAGAAAGGCGCTGAGCAATTATTGATAGATGGAAGAGGAGGCAGTTTGGTTTTTATAAGCTATTCTCATAATACATAATTTTGAAATGTCTTTCTTTCTCATTCCCTCCATTTTATGCCGTTGAATTTGTGCTTTTCTTGAAAATTATCTTCACTCTGCGTTAACTTTTATTAACGTATTATCATTTAACAGCTGCACTCGTACAATATATATGTATTTGCGTGAGATAGAGGTAACCATTTTTACCATTGAAAGTGGAAATTTGAAAGGTTCTTTTGAATTTGCCTTTGATAATTCGAAGCAAGCATCGTATCATCACGAAAAGCTATACTAGACTCGTGTTTTTATTATATTATGCCTAAGTTATTCATTAGTGACTTTGGTCATATCTCATAATCTGCAATGAAAACGAAACGTTCCAACTTCGCGATGAACAAGAGGTTGAGATCTTGAAAATATAACGCACCATATTCGCCTACCGATCGACCGTGAAAACTAGTTGAAGCGGGTTGCTTTTCACGGCGCGTTCAGACGCAGCGAACATATACATTTGGCATAAAGCCTATTAAACAAGACCGAGGGATATTGCAGCAATGAGTTACGTAACGCGGGATGGACAAGTGGATCGAATTCTAAAGAAACTATTTTCGACTAGCGCCATCGTTCAATTCTTGCCTCACGTGTAATTACTTCAGCGTCGAGAGAGAGAGAGAGAGAGAAAAGTGTAGCTCGAGAGCCTACGTAATAAATATTAACGTGTATATTTTCCCGGCGAAAGAAACACGACCGAATTAAGCCGTCAATTACGCTAATTACGAACGAATCTAATACGAGTAGTTTGCGAGGGAAGAAAGGGAAAACGGAGAAGATAAAAGGTTGACAGGTGAGGAGAGAAGAGAGGGAAGAGAAGCGGAGGGAGGAAGCGGAAGAGTGGCGAGGAATGGGAGGGAATAGGTGAAGGTAAGAGGATCCTCGGCGCAGATGAATTGGCAATGCCCTTGCTGGCGGCTTCCGAAAACAGATCCCGGTAAAAAGAAGTTTTTAAAAAACGTCGTCTCTCTTTATATTCTTTTTCCGTGGAATTGGATCGGCTTGATTCGTAGAAATTGGTCCCCTCTACCAGGAATGGTAGACGAATACGTTTCCTCGTTATCATTGAATGCCCGTGTTCTAGTTGTTTGGAACGTAGCATACATAGCTGAATTATTTTCACCAAGCGTTAACGGAAGTAGCGTGAATAACACATACATTTGCCTAATTCATTATTAATGTGTTGTGAATTTTAGTTTTTCTTATTTTTGGTCGATTTGTTATCAAAAAATGTTAACGACAATTGTGGTAATATGATAATTTTTAAAGAATTGCATTATTTTAGAGAAAATGGCAAATAGAAGAACTTTTAAAACTATTTCTTGCTTGTTTTTGCTATGTTTATATTTTCCGATGACGTTTTCCCGTAGGTTGCCTTTTTAATGTCGGGATTTATCAGGGGAAATATGATATCTCACATATTGCGTTTTTATACAGGCTCTTATATTTCTCGCCGAATAATTAGCATCGTGGAAACCCTATTTCCCAGGAGACGATCAATGTTTCTCTCGCTTCCATGAAATGATCGACGAGTTCGACGATTCGCTTTTGAATAAATGCATTTTTATTCGTGCTGGCAAACGAAAAAAAAAGCGATTCGTTACGTTTTTCGTTACAGGCAAAAAGCGATTTCGTTTTTCGTTACGTTTAACGTTATAACGAAATAATTCTGTAAAATAATAATTAATTGTAGTTACTCTTATTTTTCTATTGTTTACAGGTTACGTATCCACCTTAAATACGCGTTTCTCATTTAGAATACTAATTTATAGACACTTCTAAATATATTTATTTTATTTTTATTTATTCAATAATTCGACATACAGCTTTTGTAGCCATTTTACAGTGGAATGAATATGTTAGCAATAACAATAGACGAACACATACAGCCATGCCCTAGGTGGAGAAAAATCCATCTAGGTGGGATTCGAACCCACGACCTTCGGATTGGCAGGCGAGGACGTTACCCCCGCCACCACCGAGACCGAAACGTTTTTAAGATTTCCGAGTATTCGGAACATTTTTCGTTTTTGATGTTCATGTATGAAAATTCTGTTTTTCATATTCAAAATTTTATATTCAAGTTAATAAACTTAACACATATTTAAGACTGCAATATTAGTGTTGTAACGGTTATGCCCTATATTAGAATTGTTATAGGTAACACAAAAAGTACACTGACAGCCAGAGACCCGTAATTAAAGATTTTAAAAGGAACCCGTCGGTCGGGGTTGCACCAATTGTAACTCGCAGTATATGCTCCTGATACAGACCTAAAATTTGGTAGAATGATCGGTCATCAGATAAAACTAAAGAGAATTATCCAAATACAATATTTGTCCTCTTTAGGGCTCATTTTTGATGTTCTTTCTTTTCATATCCCTCACAAGAAATACATGGAAACCATGCATGAGTTTACAATACTACATTTCAAGATTAGTAAGAATTGAGATATTAACCCGGGAATAGCTTTATTTTTTATATGAAAGAATGAAGTAAATTATTTGTAAGACGAAATTTGAAACCACTCCAAGTTACCATTAATTAAGGTAATTTTTCGGATAAAAAGAAAAATTTGGAATCTTTAACAATGCGGGTATTCAATTGCTGTCGTGACGAAAAGAAGACTATTAAATTTTAATTAGTAGCTACATTATTGTGAAATTTAATTTAATGCTTTCAGTGGGGTCTGAATGCGTTTATATGAATTTTTTAGTTCGTAGTCTATTTCCAATGCAGTTGATAAAAATGAAGAACCAATTTAAAAAATTATTTAATGCAGTTGATTAGAGGGTTTATCATTTTTTATAAGACTTATGCTGGATAGATATGAATAAAACTTTTTAGGATCGAAAAATACGAAATTTTTTTAATAAAATGAGGGCAAAGGATATTGTCGCGTACCACCGCAACCTCGCCGTAAATCGCGAATCCCAACGCGATCTCTCTTCGCTTTCACTCACCGCGTTTAAGCAGCGGTACTGTCTCTATCTCTCCCGCTGTAACTAAAAGACGTTTTATTATGTCGCGAACACCATATCTCAACGTCATGTGTAATATATTTATATATTAGTTTTTAATACTTATTTTATTTTGCATTTGAATAGAAATACATGTTAAAATTGAGACATTTTCTTCTAAAAGAACTAGCTCCTACTTACGCTTGCTTACGTGGAATTTGAATAAATACGTTAGATAAGCAAAATTCTATGATAAAAATTGAAATCTATGTTTCTTTTCGCAAAAAATAGTATAAATCCCGCGCCAATAGTACGATCCCCTTCTTTTTAACACTTAAAGAAAAAGGCACTGTATGGTGGATTTCGCATTTCTTATGTAAACTGAATGAGAGGAAAATTTCTTGAATCGAACTCGCGCCTTCAAATATCAGAAAAATATTTTCCTCTACAGGTCGTCCCCAGTGGTCAAAAATATTCACCAAATATCATGAAAATCGGTTAGTCTGTTCAAAAGTTAATAAGGGACAGAAAGACTGAATGACGAAACAATAAGCATATTTTCCATTCTGGAAAGCACGGTAAACACGATTCAATGCTTTTTCAGAGCATTATTTTTATGCTAGCTTTGAAAACTATAATAACTAAAATTGTCCTTATTTACAGCAAGAACATCAAATATGAAAAATTGAAATAAAAAACGGGATGGAGGAATGGGAAGAAAGATAGAGGAAATGGATAGGGGAAGAGAGAGGGGGGAGGGAGAGCATGGGGAGGGAAGCAGACAAGTGTGATGTAAACTGAGGGAGGAGTAAGACGTGTGGTTTAGAGAGAAATGGAAAACAAGCAGAAGCGTAAAAGTGTAGACATTGTATGAGGTTTCATAAAATAGAATTAAATTAAAAAATATATTAAAATTTATGGGCACTAGTTTGCAAATAAGGGATATTAAAATAAAATAATATTCCATTAGACGCTGGTGAGTTTATCCTAATTAATTATAAAATCAGATACTCCCTTCCTATGCAGAATGGTGGATATTGATGTCTTCAGATTCGAGCCCAGTACCCAATGGTATATAAAACGTCATTTTTTAATATAACGACGAAAAAAGTCGCCACACTAAATTACTTGACTTTAATTAATACTAAACAAAATATAAACTTGAAATATGTATGAAAATGGGACTTATTTCTTCAACACTGAATGAACTTCGTTTCTCTTACGGCTGGCGAAAAGTCTCACTGTGACCGTCTTCGGTAATTTGAAATAAACTGAAGTTGTATTAAGCTCTGATTAGTCTTCATTTCCAGGGAACAGTAACTATCCACTGTTACTATAAACGTCTCATAATAATAATAGATATGAAGCAGTAACTGACCTCTGACGAACCATGACAACACGTTC
The DNA here is from genome assembly GCA_028673005.1 of Tanypteryx hageni. NCBI lineage: Eukaryota > Metazoa > Arthropoda > Insecta > Odonata > Petaluridae > Tanypteryx > Tanypteryx hageni. Next base: position 179,368,864 of record CM054120.1, on the reverse strand, counting down.
GAATTATAGGTTCACTTCGACATTTCTCAAATACCTTGTTAAGTTAGACTGACGAACAGTGGATAGAATTCGAGATTATAGGGAATGATGGGACTGGAACCTGCAGAGCATCGACCTTTAAAAGAGGAAAAACCCACTCCGGTATAGGTAATATCTAAAAGAATGTTTTCGAAGTACGAGGCACTCTGGGGGAGGATAGAGAATGGTATAGGTCCTTAAAAACAAGCGGCACATTTATTGAAGCTTCATTCCTCATCCTCCACGCTCCTTATCTCGTCCTTCCTGGAGAAGGATTGACACCATTCTTTTCACAAATGGAAGGTAGTGGTCAGGATAGCGTTTCTTTCGCGACAAGGCGGCAAAACTGGCCCAGTGGGGAACTAGCAAGACCGAGATTTTAGGCCAGTTTCCCTTGCTCAGGACAGGTCGCCTGGGACGAATGCCACTAGAACAACTCTTTACCATCTGTTAACGAAATAACGAAATTTATTTTTTCGTTGTCGTTACGTTTTCCGTTACAGCTATTTGAAAAATTTCATTAACGTTTTTCGTTACTTGAACCTAAAATAATTCCGTTATTTCGTTACGTTACGCGTAACGTTTTCCAGTACTGATTTTTATTATTTTGTGGTGACTCGATTTTTCTCCGAAACGCTTTCTATGATCGAATTCTTTGAAATATCCAAATTCTCCTTGACTTTTGTGTACTTAGCGTATCTTATACTACGCGATAATACATGGAATCGTCCGAAGAATTAATTGGTTTGTAACGCCAAATGAATTTCGCGCGAAATGAAAAAGTAAAGGAGCTTGGTCGTCCAAAAGAAGCATGAATTACGATTCAAATCCCGCTCTTCTTGGATCCGCCGTAGCGTTCATAGATTCTTTTTTCCCTTAGCTGCCCTTGCGACCCAGTTTCTCGTCCCGCGCGTTTTCTCCCAGCTTTCTTCGGGAAGCCAAGAGCTCACAGCCAGTGCGACGAAAACTGCGCTCTAGCTTTTTCAAGTTCGGAAAGAATTAAAATTTCAAAAGTCGCGCTTAGCATTACGCCGCCGGTGAACCGAATGCCTTCGTCTCGGATCGGTTTATCTTTTTTTCGTAAGGAGCTCGGGCGGCAGAATAGTTGTTTTTCCCTTCTCGGGATACGAGACGTCGAAGCAAATGAAAAAAACACCCGCGCAACAATTTATATCCATTACAAAGCCTATAACCTTTGAGCCGAGAAAAAAATACCTCCCTTTCCTGTACTTTTTTATTTATTTGCGTTTTTATTTTGTCCTCGCCGACTCGAACATTTTCCTCTCGCTATCTCTTCTCGTTTTGGTATTTTTTTTTAAGTATTCTGGATGACCGATCACGGTGAAACCACTTCGACGGAGATTTCTTTCAGATTTATTCATTGTGACGTCAGCGTGTAATACCCGTGATGCCGGAGAGGGGGGAAATTGCGGGCTTAATCGACGTGCACGAAAAATAAAATCGCGTTCGATCCGAATCTTCATTTGGGTAAGCGTCCCTTCTCTTCGAGTGCTACCGTTGCCTCCTTCCATCTAGTCCAGTCGGCAGGGGATATAAAAATGCATTCCTTCCGAAAAAGCTTGAAAAAATTTTAATCGGTCAATTATAAAGTCCTTATTAACATACATACTAAGTTTTCACCCTCCTCCGAGGTGAGCTTCAGACACCATATTGGAAAAATGACCGCCAAAACAGCGTTTTGCAAAAATCTCGTTTAACGTTGAGTTTAGACCAAAAGTACTTATTACAAAAATTAAAGAAGATTAAAATCTCTACATGAAAGTATCAATTCATATTTTCTCTAGGACCAATAGTTTCAAAGCTATACCTGGGAGAGCTGATATGCATTTTCGCATACATGCGCTAAAACGTGTTTCCTACCATATTTCTTTTTCTTACTTGCTTTCGCATTTCTCTTCGTGTTAGTTATGAAAATCAAAACATTTGACGGTAATATTATTAAAATAGTAATTATTATTTTTTTATTATAATGAATCTCCAGTCCTGTACTCGTTTCCACACCACCTAGCGATAGTGTAATCGGCGCGTTTTTTACAGTGGTATCCCCATTAGGTATAATCCACTGTCGTCGACATATAGAATCTTATTCTTTTTGATGATAACGGTTCGTCGTAGATGGTGCTACATTTACTTGAGTAGTCCTCTTTCGGATTTTCGTCGTTTTCGCAGTCGAGCGGTTCGCCATTGTTCCTGCATTCAGCAATGAAACTTTGCAGTTGAACGTCGATTTTTGTCTCGATCTAGATCGTCAATTGTATTATCTACATTTGTACGTTGTTCCCAAGAAAAGGAGCAAATGGTAGAAAATTGTTGGCTAACTTACCTACAGCCGCGAGCTGATTTGCATCCTTGAGTGCACTAGCACGAAATCATTTTCAGTAGGTCCTCCGGAGCGTGATCTTATAATGTGTTAACTAGAAGAAGGCCACTTTTTGAGTTTCACCAACCCCAACCTTGAGGTATCTTCGCGTTTCCGTACCACTGTTGAATTAGGTTGTACGTTCGGAAAGAGTGTGTTCGGGCTGTTGCTTCTGTAGGAGGTAAAGAAGCCAGGTTAAACTTGTTCTTTGTAATTGAGCTTGCAAAGCAGTGGTATCAGTATGTATTCAGAGAATGATCCTTTGCATCTGCTCCATACAGAGTTAGAATAAATTGTTGTCCGTCTGTCTCAATTATATCTGAATAAGCATTCGGGTCCTTGAAAACATGAATTCTTTGTAATTTTCGATATTTCTACAATAGCTTCATAAATTTTACTTTACTCTGCCTGAAAAAAGTGATATCTCAACCACTGAATGCGTGCAGAAACAAAATGTTGTCCTTTATTTCTTGCTCATAATGGAAACTATTGAAAGAATAAATTTTATTGTCTGATTTCCCCCTACTCAGTTTTAGAAAGTGTATGCTGGAGCGAGATTCACCTAAGGCTGTAAGGAGGAGTAAAAGATCAGAATCCTCAACAAATATAATTACTGAATCATACATAGTTGACATGTTAATTGCAGTATTAACTATAAGGGTGTCTGCGTCTTCGACAGATTGTTTGACAATGACTCCTGCTGTTTGAAGTTTGTCACATAACATGGATATAAGTCGCCTTTTATTTCTGCCTTAGGATAAAAACTTTTCTTGCCAAAAGGTCGTTGACATTGACTCATGAAAAAGTACGTCGCAGGAACTGTACTCTCCTTCCGAAATTAATCCCAGATTAATCAGAGGCAAAAATAAGTCGAAAAGTTTGGCGCATTCCAGACTCGTCGAAAAGTGACAATGGGTATGGCGCTACCTTGTACTTAAAATAGTCCTTTAAATCTTCATCTGCTGTTTTCGCTAATGAAATTCTTTGAAAATGTAATGCTAGGTCAATCGGTATCACCTCATCTCGCACTTTAATCGACGAATTAATTGTTCCAAGGGGCACCACTCTCGTTTGATTTAAATTTCACGTCACGAAAATTGCTGCCAACAATATGTCATAGAAGACTTACTCAGTGTATTAATGTTCATGAACCATCATCATCAAAAAGAATAAGATTCTATATGTCGACGACAGTGGATTATACCTAACTGTAAAAAAACGCGCCGATTACACTATCGCTAGGTGGTGTGGAAACGAGTACAGGACTGGAGATTCATTATAATAAAAAATAATAATGATTAAAGACGTTACTATTTTAATAATATTTCCGTCAAATGTTTTGATTTTCATAACAAACACGAAAAGAAATGTGAATGCGAGTAAGAAAAAGAAGTGTGGTAGGAAACATGTTTGAGCGCATGTATGCGAAAATGCATCTCACTTTTCCCAGGTATAGCTTTGAATGGTCCTAGAGAAGAAATGAATTGATACTTTCATGCAGAGATTTTAATCCTCTTTAATTTTTAAACGAGATATTAGCGAAAAACCGTTTTTGGCGGTCATTTTTCCAATATGGCGTCTGAAGCACACCTCGGAGGAGGGGGGAAACTTAGTATGTTAATAAGGACTTTGAGATAGACCGATTAAAATTTTTTCCAGCCTTCTCGGAATTAATGCATATTTAACCTGTTTTTATGTCTCTGCCGACTGGCCTAATCCCACAACTTCGTCGGTCGAAAACTTTCACTTCCCAAGAACGCCGTCTACAATTTTATTCCGCGCGTGGTGTCATTCGTTTTTCTTCCCAACGTGACCCGCGCGCAGGTGTATCTCGTTCTCAGCCTAGAATTTTGTATTCCTTCCCGAGGCGTTTATGTTTACGGCGTTTTTCGGACAATATATCACGCAGGTGCACGTGTGAGCGCGAGGGGAAAATATTTTTTCTTTTTTTCACATAGACGATGTTTTATGGATTTCAATGCCAGCGGGATGTGCTCCGCCGCAAGGGCGATTATGGTTTTTTGCCAATTGATGACAACTGGGGCGAACCGTCCGGCCGTTGAAATATATCATAACGTCCGCGTCTTTAATTTATACGGCGTTGTTCGCATTTTTGTCGCGACGCCGTCTCGACGAAACCGCCAACGCTTATGCCACAGTCATGCGTAGAATTTCGTCGCGTGTCCCAAATCGTTGTATTAAGGACTTTTTAAAAGAAAAAAAGGCTTCTTGAAATGTGTGTAGGGAGCGTTGCCATATCATTAATTTCTTCCTGGATTGCATAAGATTGAGGATGAGTTGTTTTTTCAAGAGCGGGGAAGGATTTGATCGAATTGCCACTTTTTCTTGTATACGCGTTGATTATTTACCAACCGTAAGCCGTATTTTACGCGTTGGGTCCATCCTTTATTCTTGCCAAGGACTTAGGAAAATATATAGGGTATCCGAGGGATTTTTTAAAATAATTCCCGCATAACTCGAGGCGAGAGTTAAAATCTGGAAACTTATAAAAAATAAAGGATTCATTGCTATTATGGTATTATGACGCTTGGTTCTTGTTTTCATTATTTGAAAGTGACAGTCTTTCAATCTCTGAAGTTCCAACGCCTCCTCCTCGCCATCTTTCACACCATCTACGTGAGCTGCGAAGGCTGAAGTCAATCACTGAATTTTCCGTACTCTAATTCCACTCACTATTCCTCTTTGGGCCTCCTCTACCCTCCCTCATCCCTCCCACATCTCTCCCTCCTCCTCCCTCCCTCCTCCTCCCTCCCTCCTCCCTCCCTCCCTCCTCCTCCCTCCCTCCTCCTCCCTCCCTCCTCCTCCCTCCCTCCTCCCTCCCTCCTCCCTACCACCTCCTCCCCCCTCCCTCCCACCTCCCTCCTCACCAGATATTCCTTCGCCTTTCGCTTCTTTGCATCATCCACTTCCCCCCCCCCACACTCTCGCAGAACTCTTTCCATCTTGGCACCCGTCTCCCAATCACCTTATCCTTCAAACACTCGACACACAATCCCGCTCCCAAAGTCCAACAACACCTTGTCGAAACATAATCTACCTCACCCTTTATAACCTTTCCCTCTCTACCCCCTTATCTCCCCCACCCATGCCTCTTCCTTCTTTTTATCCTCACCTCCCACCCTCGTATTGTCTCCCCCTTCCTTTTCATCTATTCATCTTCCCTCATCCCTTTCGCCTCCATCTAAAACCATCTCACTTCGTCTACAAAACCCGCCCCATTTCCTCCCTCTCCCCTTCTCCCACGCTACAATTCTTTATTCTTTTCTCCCACCGCCCCCTCCCACCCACTTACCCTCACAACCATATCTTTCCAACGACGTCGAAATGGGGCCATCGATCCATAGAACGAGTTGTCGAGACCGTAAGTGTGGGCCTCACTGACTCGTAGTTATGGCGTGTTTAATGGTGGATACTAAGGGAGGGTGGGTGAGGGAAGGAGGAGAGGGTAGGTGGCCCCCGAGGGAGTGTTGGAGTGGAAAAGAAGGATGAGGGCCGTTCTATATGGCGGCTAAGTAGGACGGAGGGGAAAAATGGCCCCTTCCTGCGTCATAATAAGGGCTTCCTCCTCCACGAAAAGAAAAACATCCACGAACCTAAACCATCGTCCGTATCGCTCTGTTTATTACTTAATTTCCATGTCTAGCGATTTTGGAATGCGTCTTATTAGCAGAATCTTGATTTTTTTCTTCCATCTTTTTCTCCCCGTCTCTCATTCTCTCTCGCAAGGGTTGGATAGAAAAAGAGCGTCTAGTCTCAATATTGCCCGAATAAAGACGTTTAACTATCTTTCACTCCCATCTGTTCGCGAGGATACGGCGGAGCGCAGAGGAAAATGCCTTATTGCTTACCGTTTTGGCTGGAAGGCCGAATTTATGTCGTTTTCATAGGATGGTCATCGATGGCATTCTCCGGGTCTAATAGTTCTCGGTCCGCTTTGATTGAGTTAACGCTCTTCGTTCCGTGTCGATTCCGCCAAAGGACATAAAACGCTATCCGTCGGGAAATTAATATTACGCGCGATGAAACTGAACCTATTGTTATTTTCGCAAAAAACGTCCCCTCCCCCACTCGGTTTTGCGTTTTCCTCTTTTGTGTACGGTATCTGTTTTTTTTTAATCGCGGGGTTTCATTTCTGCCGTTTGAAGTTGTACCGCCCTTGGCTGTAGGACGACTGACTGTCTCACTCATTGTCAGTTAGTGCTTCGATTTGTTTTGTACGTATGCGACGACATGAGAAGTAATGTAAAATTCATGACTCATTTCTTTCTAGCGGGGTGCGTTTTTAACTAGTCGTTCGGTGAATTTATTTTCCTTCTTCATTTCCAGCATGCTGTTTCGATTCCATCCCTCCCTTCCCTCCTCTCCTACTCTCTCTCTCTGTCTCTCTCTTTATCATCCAGTCGTACTCCCATTTCCGTCGCCATCTCGTTTCCATTCCCCGGAATCATCCCATTCCCCTGTCACTGGAATCAGAATCCCACCCCTTCCTCCTCCGTCATCTTCCCATCTCTCGTCTTCCTCCTCTCCTCTTTCCTCCCACATCTCTCGCTTCGCTAATCACATCTTACTCCTCTCGTGCGACTCATCTCGCTTCAATAATCCCATCATATCCTTCCCACATTCCTCACTTCATTTCATCCCTCGCTCTTCTCTCTCTTTTCCTCTCCCCTTCTCGCCCTTTCTTTTTCTTCTATCTTTCTTTCTCCTATCTGCTACTTTTTGGGAGAATATCTTCTTCCAGGGGGGTGGAGGGGGGCATGGCGGTTGGGTAACAACATTGAGAGAAATTAACTCAACTCACGTAACTTTGGCAGTAGGATTTTTTTAGGGGATTTCTACTTTCACGAATTGCTCAGACTGATGAATCCTCTCTCGACCATAAAGAGCGTTTGGAGTTTCGCAGTTGGACTGGAGAAGGGGAAGGTCAGACAATATCCTTCACCTTTGCGGCGTTTGTCGCAAGGGAATGAATGAGAGTTTTAATTCGTGCCAATTGTTCCAGTTAGGAATCGATATATCGAAAGGAAAATGTCCGCGTAATTTGTTTATAGTGTTCCGAAATGATGAGTTCGTGGAGCGAGTAACTCGTTTGAATTTATTCTGGCAGCTTTTTAAAATATTCATTTTTATTTGTGTGTATCTTTAAATTAGCTGATTAATTCGAGTTAGCGCTGCATGGTCTCTCTCACCAATTTGTATCCGTGGATCGGAAGTATTTCCATTTCCGAAAAAAATATCGAAAAATTATCTACACACTTTTGGGAAAGTGAAGAAAACGCTTTGAATTAATGACCTTTATATTATAAATAATAATTAGATATTTTAGTATGATTTTTGTATAATTTAAAAGAATTGGAATTAAATCTAAATTGTCATCAGGCGCGAGGGAAAAACATTTTCATGGCTATGGAATGCGTAACGCTAGAGTATTTGAGTGAAAACGCTGGTTTGTTGAGTTTTTAAGGCGTTAAAATCGTCAAGCAGCCGAGGTCGTTGTGTTGAGTTTGGATCAGTTGGTTCTGTGGTGTCATGGCACTCGCCTTCTTATCAGATGCATAGTAAATGCTTCGATAAAAGTGGTGTCACAGTTCATTGATGAGAGAAAATACACTATTGATATTTTCTTTAATCAAACCTATGCATTTCAAAATATTTCGCGTATGATGATCGGGAATACATTGTTGGTAATTTTTGTTTTATTACAGAAATGAATTCGCCAACTTTACTGCGCTGAATGTGCAAGGATTGCATTCATTAAAGCAGAAATTTTCTATTATAACACCGTGAATAGAAATCATAGCCTTTTAATATATGTTTTAAAATGAGATTAAAAATCTATGTTCGGCGTAAAGCAGCATTAAGAAGGTTAGCCATCATTAATATGAACGTATCAATGGCGTTACAAGTTATTTTATAGCTCTTTTAATGAAATTGTTCTTCCGGTGATTATTTTTATTTGTGTTAAATCTTTAAGCATTTTTTTCATACTTTCCTAGGAACTGCAGCTGTCATTTATGGAAAATAGATTAGCTATTCCCATTCTTATTAATTTTACGGCAATTCAATCATTTGCTTTTTGCACAAGGCGCGTTTTCGTCGAGTGTCGCAAATTTCCCCATTCCGCCGTATATCCGAATCAATTTCGCGATTCACGACAACTTCCCGGCGTCGAGCGAATTAAATTAAAAATCACGTGGTTAATTTTGGAGCAAAGGAAATTTCTAGAGCTAGTTTTCTTAATCTCTGACGGAGGAGGGAATAGGATTAAATGCTCCTCGGGCAAAAATTTGCTCTCCGGCTTGACGTAATGGAATTTTGACGTTCGCACTAGCCAAGTGATGCATAAAATGTGACGGCGCTGTTTTTACCCCGTGCGAGGTAAAAAATTCGCGATGTTTTTCGGCCGTGGCAGTGTAATAAAACAGGGATGAATATCTAACGCGGGGATTGGCCGTTGTCTGTCTCGTCAGCTGGATTTGTTTACCGCGTTTATTTTCTCTCATGTGTAAAATATACAATGAGACATTTTTCGGAAAATCTTGCATCATTAGTTGCTCCGTCAAATATGTGCGTGAATCATCTTTGAGCCAGTAGAAAACACATCGCAAAAGCTATTTTCATCCAATAACTCCAATACTTTCGAATGTCTCGTCAGGGATGAGACGAAACACTTGAGCAGGATTTTCTTTGATCATAGTATTTTTGGCATCTAAGCGATGCTTTGAGATTTGAAGGAATTGGATGAAGTTGCCGGTGTTCGAGTGATGTAAGGGGTCGCTATATCTGCAAGTTTTCTCAACACGTCAATGAAATGCCCAAATCTTTATTTAAAGCATATGTTTTGTCCGATGAAATATCTTATATGGTAAAAGTCTAATGTCTGTTTTTGTCCAGAGTTTTTCTTCAACTTTCCGATAAGGTAGAAAGCTGAAACTTGGCACACTGATTGCTTGGGTGCTGAAGTTACCCCAATAATCTTAAAACCAAAAATTATGGGGGGAGGATGGGGGTTGTGGGAGGGGAGGGGAGATGAAAATAGAAAATTTACCAAAAATCAGCATGTTTTGTATCGTTTCGCTCAGAACCCCTTCCAGGTTATTAATAAAATAGTTTTAATTAATTTCCATACATTTGGGGGAAGAGGAGGATTATTTCATAAATGAAAATAAGTATTAAACCTTTTGTGGATTCAGAACTGTTGGATTGTCACCAAATTTCGTATGTAGGCCAGGGTTGGCGAGGAGGAAGACCTTTTAAGTTCAATGTGAGTTTTCGATGGGGGAGGGGGGGAGGATGAAAATAGAAAATTTACCACCGACAGACCCTGACATCCCTTTCATATTGAGATGGAGACAGTTTCCGGTCAAGTTAGCATTCTCGATGAGCATCAATAAATCACAAGGGAAAACACTAGATAGGGTCGGCATATATCTGCCCAAGCCAGTTTTCACTCATGTTGCTCTTTCCTGAGTACGCAAAGAAACTGATGTGAAGGTTCAAGTTATCGATGGTTCAAATGAGGGAACATTGTTCAGTAAAAGGACACAAATCTGTACAAAAAATATCGTTTATAGAGAAGTGTTGTAAATTGTATTCCGAACCTCCACTTCTCTCCGAGTCGACCCATATGATGATTTTCTCTTATTTTATTGCCGTCACATTTTCTCGGATAATGATACAGGTAGCTTGAACACAAACCTTTTTTGTTGTACTCTGTAAAAGACCCTAGCCATCATCTTCCCTAAAACATGTTTATTGCCAACATTATTACCGCCTTCTACTGTTTTTCCGCTGTACCGCCTCCTACTGTTTCTTCAAATCATAGTCAAATTATAAAATGGCCAACGAATTTGCCCCTAACGTTAAAAAAGGAAATCAGATCGTTCAGTAAAGTTTAAGTCTATCACTTTAAGTAAAAATTTATTTGGGTAAATAATTGCAAAATATTTTGTCGAAACCAAAAAACATCAAAATTCAATAACATTTGACATGTAGATTGTTTTGAGACCAGGGGACACGACTGTGCCGGGACTTAAAGAATTTCAAATGTCTTTTTTGAGGGGAGAATATCGTATGAAAATGACGTTAATTTTTCAACAAAAGACGGACAAAAAATATGACGAAAACAAAGACTTGATCTTACAACATACTTTGAATTGTATAGCAGACAGCATTGGCTCATTTTTAACTCCCCTCTCGGAGACAGGCTTATCCTCTACTTTGCGAAATAATTCCTAGATTTCCATTCTAACAAATGCTCTTTAATTTCGTAACTTTTGGCGTAATGAATTCGTCTCATTTGTTGTTATTATTATTATTCTTCATCGGTGTTAAAATATTTTTTCATATCTGGATGTTCTTAGAGGGGCCACGATTTGCGGAATTATACAATTTTTTTTAAATGCCATTGCTGGGGAAAATTCACTTCCAGTCTTACCATCGCCAAGGAGGTTCGAAATTTTTCTGTTGATTCTTTCGACATATGTACTTCGGTTGAATGCTGCGTTTGAACAACCTATGAGTTTATAAATAGCTTCCCTTTCTTTGATAGCGCTTAGGCATCTTTGCATGCATAATTTTCATACGAATTGAAATTTGACGGGTAAAATGGAAAATAAGCGTGCGATTTAGCTCGGGAAGCAAGTGTATTTAGCACGCTATCCTGTTTGCGCCAAAAAATTACCTCTTTGTCACATTGACGACCGGTATTTTCTTTTCCGTGAGAGTAAAATTGTAATAACCGACATTTTCAAGGGGTTATAGCTTCATTGATTTTTTTGCCTAGCTGTCAACACCTCGGGAAAAATTATTGTTGGCGGTAAACGATTTCTTTTGCGTGAGCTAACTACGATAAAATTCTTATTAATCTCTTTGAAAAAAGTATCCCGACTGTTGAGTTGCAACCGCAAGTCGTAGAATTAGTTCTCAGCTGTTCTATTTCCGCAAGGGTGGCAGTGGCGGAGTGGTTAGAGCGTTGGCCTTCCACGCAGCGGTCCCAGGTTCGAATCCGGCGGAGGTCGGATTTTTCAACATGGGATCGTCCCGTTCCCTACTTGTGTGCTTTGCGAAAAGACGTGGCCTCCCTTGGTGCTCCTCGTAAGGAGCAGGCACCGGGTTTCCCTCATCCCTTGTGTGTCTGTGTTCAATGCGAAGGAGTTATAACTATAATAATCCAAGAGTTTGATTAGCCAGAAATACACACAAACAAGTTCTATCTCCGTCTGACAGCTTTCTGAATCAAACGTTCGTGATTGCATCCGCTTTTTATATTTTCTTCCATTTTAGATTTTCTCTCTCTGGCCTCACGTCTGTCGGTTTATAAAATGTTTGATTTATTTTATTTTGAACCCGTTATGGACGCCGATGCTGCGACGACGTCCTTGATGCGCGTCATTTATCCATTCTCTCCGGAGTTGACTCGTTGCTTAGAAAGGATTTTCTCCGTGTATATTCCGAGTGGCTGCGTGTTCCTTGGTTTAATTTTAATCATTTTTCCGATTGATCGACGGGATTATAGCGCCAGCCGATTATTGATGTTCCTTCCACCGGTTTGCCATTTCCGATTTGGAGACATTTCTATCGATAGAAGACGTGCGCGTGCGTATTGGCGTTCCACGTGTTCCGTTTATTCTCGGCAAAAGAGAAGTCCTTCGTGGTTGAATTGATGAAATGTTTTTCGACTTTCAGAGCGATATTTTATCTCCAGCGCGGATTATAAACCCTTTAGTAAGCGTGTGCGGTCTATATGACCCCACTAGATATTCGATACGCCATTAGATCACAAACAATTTTATTTTAATTGTTGATATTTTTGTTCGATAATAAAAATGTTGCTCTCAAAAGTCATTTTATTGTATTTTCCATGGTATAATTCATTATATAAATAGAATAAATAATACCTTGACGAAACAACGGTCTTCGCCGTAACTTTGTGGAATTCCATCAGAACGAACTGATAAAAGAAAAACCTTTTAATGTGCCACTAAAAAGTAGTACGTTAATTTTTTTCTTTCATTAGTTCAATATCACGATGATTAACAGAAAAACATATTATGGGGTAATATAAACCAAGACTTGTGAGTACGCGGTTACCTATATGTTTAATATTGATCGGTATTCCGAGAGATTAAACATTATTTGTGTTTATACCTTTGACATTTGCCAAGTTGGAATTTTATATGAATTCATTATTGAAGTTTACGGTGTAAATTTTTCAAAAATATTCCTAATCGTATTGAATCTGGGCCAGTCCACTAATGAAATATCGATCTCGTATTACGATTGAAATCCGATAGCCAATAGATTATCGGAAAAACCAGAATCGCATATCGGATGTAAATTTCTTTGAATCGAGGATAGGACGATCGCCAATTGGGTCGGTTGCTTAGTAGCCAAAAGGCATATGTGGTGCTCCGAACCGTTTAGTGAATGCTCGATTAATCATCTTCATCATCCCGACATATTCGATGAGTGGGATTTATATCGCATTTTAAAAAATCGGAAATTGTCGACGACAAGGAATTTGAAATTTATTGCGTAATAAGTTTATCGTCGGTATTTATTTTCACCGGCCAGAGAAAACCAGGATGGCATAATGACTTGACGGTGTCATACCGCTGTCTTCGAAAGCTGGGTTAATTAAATCTTTTCTCATGTCCATAAGGTATGAAGTGAGGAATAAATATATCGTCTGGGTAATTAAGTCGTGGAAAACCGGCGGTGTAAAGATTTTGGCGTCGGACGTCAGTAAGCTCGAACAAACCAAATAAGAGGGTCTAATAGTCGTCGGTTGCTAACAAATAGCGAGTTCTAATAAGGTTAGCCTGTTGATAATTGTATTTGCTCTCCGACTTAGGCTGAATTTGCTATAAGTAAACGTTGTTCAAGTTTCCATACCAATTGTGAATGTCCATTTTGGCGTGTTGGATGACGTCAGTGAACCTGTAAAATGTGCAAAGCATGGAAGCTAACTTCAGTTTCTCGTCGGAGCAGGAAGTAAATTGACTTTCGCGTAACTCTAATCTTCTACTCGTTGGAAAGTTTCTAATCGCGGGGAGATCGTACAACATGCTCTCATTCTCATGTTGGCGGAAGATGAAACGTAAATCGAGAATTGGTGGAAATAGAACTCGTGAACTGTACGCTTGAAATTTATGCCTTGAGGGTCAGGAGACGTTTGGCAACGGGAGAGCAGGTACTAAATCTAAATTTCAATGTCTGGTCTTTCTGTTCCTTTTGCAACTTCGCCCAGCATCGAGGAGGAACTTAGTCTTTAAAATAGAACTTTGCAAACGTCCACTTTTTAATTCTCCGTCGTGCCATTATTATCATTCTGCCATTTCTATTCTCCATGCAAGGAAATGCTTATCGGATTATATAACGGTGTACTCTTCGTGCTTCGTGGCGTTAATTTATATTAGGTTAGGGTTATGAGAAAGATAAAAAGATCTACCGCCAAGTCCTAAGCGAAGTTGTTCATATTTTTGCTCTGAATACGATTATTTTACCCATTTTTTACGAAAGAATATAAGAATTTGATTTTTATCATGATTGAATGTGATAGGTTTTTTACTGCGTGGACATTTTTGCCAGTGTCGAACTATATTTCGCAAGCAGTGTTCCTCATTGAATCAATTCGTCGTTATTGGAGTATAATGTACATCAAAATGCAGTTTCACTTCGAATTGCTCTCGGTGACTTTTAAATCCCGTTCCTGCTCCATTTACAACCGAGGCGTCTTATCCCTTTACAACTCCTTCGGTTGTTTATAGACGGGCGTGAATAATTTTTTGTACGTTGTATTCGCCACCACTTTTCACGCCGAGATCAAATCCAGGAGAAGCGAGTATTGACCGAATCTTAACAATACCATTCTGAGATAAGCATTCACTGTTTGGATAGTCCTTGTCTTCCAGATGTCTGTAAATGTTAACGTTAAGGCCGCTTGGGTCGTATAGATAGTTACCAACTTGTTCCGAGAATCATTTACGTTAGAGACTATAAATAGCGTCGGGTGTTTCTAGAAGTTAGGCAGCATGGGCTCCGGAAGATAATTAAAAACAAAGCTTTAAGACAAAATTTGGGAGAGATATGGGGAAGGGGAGGCTGAGGGTGAAAGATGGGAAGGCGGAGGTGTATTATTAGACTGCGCTGGCGATGGAACCACGCCGATGAGATTAGTCTCTGGTCACGTGACTGGGTTGAAACAATTTTCTTTATGATCGCCGGCTGTGTATCGCGTTTAGAACTTGCACATGCTCTCTAGAAGGATTTCTTTTGTTCCTATCGTGCTCTTTCCTAAACACCAAAACCTTTCTCCTAGCAACGTGTTTGTTTACCTTTCATTTTTCTAGATAGAAAGAGCGGACTAACTGCTCTCGAAGTGGTGACGAAGCAGTCTTATATATTTTCATCTAGAAAAATAACTTTAATAATCTTACTGATTCGGTGTCTTGAGAGAGGATAAACTCCCGAGATATTATTGCTTTTGAGGGAGTTTTGAAGAGAACATTTTATTCTGGCTTCGTTTTGTTACATCTTTCCAGCGAGTTAGCGAGAGGTATCAGGTATGTCTTCCAGCAAACTTTGTAGGTTGTTGGTAACATTTCTTATCCGTACGCACGATACGATGATGATGAAGTATTTCTTTAGAAATCCGATTTCTTTTGCCCTAATAGAATTTTTTAATCGGGTGAAAAATGAACTGAGTGAAGAAACTTTCTTATATGTAATTGTTAGATGTAATTGTTAGCTCTGGGAAAGAATTGACTTGTTGAAAAATTTTCACATTATTACTCTCAGATATATTGAGGTGAAAAATGTGTGCATCGTCATTCTGAAGTAATTGCTTCTGGGGTGATGTAGTTTCTAAAGGGCTAATGTATTTGGAAATCAAGAAGAAACTTTTCAAATGTTGAAATGCTTTAAATTATTGTCCAATTCATGTATGGTTATATAATCCGAGTGCTAATAAATTCTCAAAAGATGCGAGGAAATGAATCAAGAGGAGAGATTTATCATGTTCTGTTAATGCTTACGTGAAAATTACATTTACTTGGAAATAACGTTATCAAGTCATGAAAATCATGGCGACTAAGTTTCAGTTTAAGTGAATTCAATTTATTATGTAGATATTATAGACCAGAAATAGCACAAGTTTCAAGATTTTTATTTCAATTCATGACCCGGGTTTCGAAGTACTACTTCATCTTGACGATGAAGAAATACTTCGAAACGCGAGTCGTGGATTGATATAAACATTGTGGAGCTCATAACGTGTTTTTCCTTGTCCATACTATGGAACGATTCCACCCACTTAGGCCTTTCACCGTTAAATTTATTGTATTAGTTTACTTTATTAATATCGAAGAAAAATGATGAATTGACGAAAATTGTGAAAATCCTTTACTCACATTGCGGTATAAAAACGAAATTGCATTATTTAGAGATTTAGATCGAGAATAGCATGAATTTATGGTTGGGTGTTGGATATGTATTGTCTTCGCTAGCAAATTTCATTATTCGGAATTAGCGATGTTTATTTTGTATGCCACTTCTGCATTATTATTCCAAAGTGCGACGGCATCCGGTTCAAATCGCTCGGTCTGGCATGGTTGGCAAAATCTCCGCTTTTTTTAACTTTCGCCAAATCTATAGCAATTTTTGCATTTATATAAAATTGTGAAATTGACTTCACCTATAGTATAAGCATATAATTCATATTTCATTGATTCATTCGTGTTCTGTCTTGCGACAGGTCCTACCAATTAATTAATTAATTAATTGGTTTTGACTAGGGAATATACATACACGGTGTGGTGGTTTCCCGTTGCCTTCCACACCGGACTCACACACAGAAGGGAGGAGGGAAACCCGGTGCCGGCATTTGCCTGCTCTTACGAAGAACACCAAGGGGGCCAACGGCTTAACGTCCCTTCCGAATGACGGAACAGCTGAATTTGCGCAGTCTCCTCAAACCACGCAAACAGGGGGCCGGGTGACCTTGAGAAAAATCCTACTCGCGCAGGATTCGTACCCGATGACTTTTTCAAGCATCGGGCGAGTAGCAGCCAGCGTCCTAACCACTACACCACCATTCATATTTATAAAATCATAAATAACAGAAATAATTTGAAAATAATGCGATGCTCATCTGTTTTAGTGTATTTTACCACCACGGTCATAGTGACCGCGCATATTCTCAAGGGTTATATTAAGTTGCTTTCAAACGCACTGTCTTTATGGGTTAAAATGTTAAAGATAACCTATTCAATGTAACATTTAACGACAAAACTGTCTACGGCGTTTTGTAAAGCTATTCTTATTTTTAACCTCTCAACTTCCGAGTCAGTGGTCTGAATGGGAACAATATGTCTTTAACAATGTCTTCGCGTACCCCTTAAAAGTACCCTTAGGAGTTCGTGTATTACCGGTTGAACATGTTTGATATAGTGGGCTTCATCCTAATGGCTAGATGATATGCGCTATTGTAGAAGCGTGTAACCCATCCTCTCGAACCTTGGCACCGCTCTAATTTCCCCAACTGAACAACATTTCTATTCTTAAGTTTCCTCATATCATAGTTTCATTCTCCCTTCTCCATTTTCACGGTTCCTTTTTCATGCGCCACGCTTACCTGACCTATGCTCTTGCGCATGTCCTCCAACTCTTCTCCAGGCGAAAAAAATTCCCTTCGTTTTATCTCAAAAATATTCATCCCTCGGGATGTTTTTCGTGTCATTTCTCTCTCTTCGCCTCCCTCTATTTTTCTCGCTCGTTTCTGCGAACCTGGCAGCATTTTTTCTCCCCTCTCACCACTCTATTTATATACATGCACGTATCTATTCACAAAATGATACATATCTCATCTCTCCGCCGATATTTCTTTCATCTCCCTTGTTCCTTCACCTTTAACGCTCACACCTCAAATCTCAATTCCGTCTTTTCTTCGGATCCCTTAAATCTCTTTCATTTTTGCCTCAACTTTTCCAATAAAGGAACATCTTACTTGGAAAGATTTCTTCCGCTATATATGGAGCTCAATAAGCGTCTATCACTCTGTATGTGCTCTAAGCATCTCAAAATTCCTCTCCTGAAGCTCCCTTCTCTCGCTGACTCATTATCCCTCTCCGTGGTGTTCCTCGTATTTGACTATTCTATTGTACTCAGCTGTGGTGAGCGAAGTTCTTTGCGTCGGCCTTGGTAGAGGAGCTGAGAGCGCATTTGCCCATCAATGTTAGCAGATTCCGACATTTTTTGGGCGTTGGCTTAAGTGCTGGTCTTTTTTGCTCTAAATGGGCTACTTGTAAAATGCGGGGAAGTGATGTGGGTGGCGTCGTTTATCAATTTTAAGTAGCTCATAAACATTATTTCGCTTGTTTATGAATTGAGCTTATAAAAAATAGGAAAGGTGAGCGCATACGGCCATTTTATGGCAGGATTACAACCCTCGATTCTAGAAATGGGTGGCCTAATGTTGCATACAAAGTTGGAGAATATGATGTTAATACGAGGTCGGTAAGTGTTTTGACAGCGGGAAAATTGGTGCCTATTTTACAGCATTGGGCGTCTTACTTAAATAATAGTTCGTCGGGTTTATTTTTGCTTTGGATAAATCCTCTTTGATTGTGACTTTGCTCTTTTTGAACATCCGATATTTTTTGTAACTAACTTTGGTGTGTCATTGCCTCGCTATGACTTTGACGCGTTGAAAGAGTTATTTCATGTTCGTAGAAGTTCGTTCTTTTCCCTGACGCGTATAAAAAAAATAAGTCGGAGGGCTGAAAGCTTTTGATCCTTCAAGACCCCATCTTCTGGTGATGTTACGCGCTCTAATGTGATTTGAAGTGCCGTAGCCTGCAGAAAAGTCCCTTTGGAATATCGAAGCGCCTGGAGTAATGAGGGAAGAAGGCGCCGTTGGTAAGGCGTCTCTTCTCCTTTTGCCATCGCAATCCATCCGCAGTACTTCGTAATGACGTTTCTCCATTCGCCGCGTAATCCCTATCTCGCTAGATAGTCGAACGCGTTATCTAAAATTTGCTCCGCTTTCAACATATTTCGCGTGTAATTCTACGAACCTTCCTTCCCTTTAGGGATTGTTTTTGCTTTTTCAAGCAAATTTAATAAAAAAGCGATGATCGATAGTCCGTTCTCTCTCCGATAAAAGCGGGTCGTGTTATGCAGGTTACGATTTTAAGTACATACATATATATATATATATATATATATATATATATATATATATATATATATATATATATATATATACATACACACACCTCTATGAAAGCTAAAAGTTATTCAAAGGATTTACAGAACTTAATTAGTCGTTATGAATTAGATGGGAAAAGACATGCGGATTACTGTTTCTTTCACAAAAACTCGTCCCTCGTCAACGTTATTGATTTATGCAGTGATTCAAAGATTCAAAGTTATTGTCTTTTCATATCATTTCTATCATATACTGTGTTTTCTTCACTCGAAGAGAGTTCTGGCATATAAGTTTAAGGACTTACTATCCAAACTTCATAAAAATTGCTCGGGTGAGAATTTTTGTTTTCCATCGAAAATAATCGTTGTTTTTGTATGGCGATATATGGCGCTCTAGCTTTTGTGTTATATTCAATCAAAGGTTAGAGCGAACAACGTGTATAAATAAAAATGGTGAGTGATTGACCGCTCTAGCATGGTTTAAATTATATTTTTATTTTTCTCAAGATATTGTGATGACGATTAATAGAGATTTAAAAATTCAGAATTCCTTACAAAACAGTTGTTCGTCCAAATAAGTTTCTTTGGAGGATCGTCTCATATTCGAGGTCGTCTCACAGTCGGGTAAATACGGTATATAACTTTTTTATCTTTGGGTGTATCACGATATTGAATTGCAAATTGTTTTTATTGCCTCTTCCAGATAACTAACTAATCGCTAAACAACGTTACGTCCTGAAGTAAACATGTCTAATCGGGTGTTATTTAGTTACTTACGAAACAAGATAAGAGTTGTTACCCTTTCCTTCCTTTCAGGGTAGTCGGTAGCGTAATAATTATAATTGATCCTTGAAATGCAATACGGTCAATTACCGAGTACAATACCCTGTTTACAGAACTCTGAAACGAGCGCCCTCGTCTAGTCATGTATGTTTTTTATTTCTGAGAAAGGAAAGACAGGTCGAAAATTGAGATATTCTTCAAAAAGTAAAAAAGTATATTTGGTTACGTTTAGGATGGAATTGCTTGAAGGATTTGATTTTTCGTTCCCAATGAAAAAGTTGCTTTTATCCAGATGCTCTTTTTATATTCTTAGCATTCTGATTCTTGGAAAAAAGGGGAAATTTTTGCATCTCGAAAGTACAATATTTTGTCGAATATACGATCGACTCCAACATCTTCGGGCAGGCTCTAAAACTTTCATTTTTTTTAGAGCTCCGGGTTTTTCGTATAAGCTATAAAATGAACTCTCAGATTTATTTCTGAAGCACATTTTTATGCTTGAACTTCTACGGAAAATTTCTATGCCATTCAAAATATATACGATTTCGAGAGAATTTGGAGGGTGAGAAATAAAGTTAAACGAAAGCTTACTGGTTCTCATTTATTATCATATTTTTAGGCAATAGTAAATATTTTCTTTGAGTAAAATTTATATCATTGAAAATAGATTCTCAGTGAATACTACTTTTTTATTTAACTTCCTAAACTCAAAGATTGGTACCCAGGAGATCGTAATTTACCATCTAACTCAGAAATCTCCCAACTCCGGCCCGCGGACAATATCCGGCCTGCCTTATCTCACCAACTTCTTTAAGACATGGGTATTCTC
This sequence comes from Tanypteryx hageni, assembly GCA_028673005.1. Taxonomy (NCBI): domain Eukaryota; kingdom Metazoa; phylum Arthropoda; class Insecta; order Odonata; family Petaluridae; genus Tanypteryx; species Tanypteryx hageni. The sequence goes on along the minus strand of CM054120.1, from coordinate 179,348,624 downwards.
ATATTTGCCAGCAGGATGTCATTTGGTATCATTTATGAAATATAAATGATATTTTTCGAGTACATGGATGCAATACACATTGAATGTAGACGTATGAAGCACTACACAAGCAAAAAATCTCAAACCTTTCTCGTTGAAATTTACACACCCAATTTATCAGTCATTTGAAAGGTAGTATGTGGCCCGCACATTGGCAAATAGAGCCTAATGTGGCCTTTCTAGCAAAATGTTTGGTGACCCTTCCTTTAACCCAGTGTTAAACCTCTTCTATAAGGAATGTCTATATAAAATGGTACAAGTAGTTGGTGCTTGCATTCTGCAAGCATGTCATCTCACCCTGATAAACATTAATTTATCAGAGAGATATAACATTATTAGAAATTGTTTTTAATTCAAAAGATTTCACCGCTGCACCCTATTTCTATCATTCCTTATGGAACAATATTTGATAAAACAATACCTTAAATTTGCAATTTTATGAATATTATACTTTATGCAATGTAAGGTACTAATTCCACACTTTTATGTCAAATTTTGAAGTTGTAGCACATCTAGATGTGAAATAATATCTATTTAATTGCTTAAATTTTAAAAATCTTACCGGCCACAATAACACTTTGTTGTAGATTTTGAAATGTTTGTTTGTTTCAATGTACTAAGCTCTACATAATTTTAAAATTTCAGCTTACTCGCTTGCCCCTTAGTACATAAATATTTATCTATTTTAAATTTAAGAATTTTTAACAGCCAAACAAATTAAACTATCAAAATTGCTATAATCTTAATTCAGAACTTCATAAAACTTGATTTTTTTTAAACAATTGAGAATTTTTAATGCCTCACATTTCGTCTAAATTTTACATTTGTAGCACATTTAGGAGTGAAATAATATTTATCTAATTGTTAGAAATTAATTAATTTGTAACGGCCGCAATAACAATTTCATGGATACACTTAAAGGTTTATTCGTTTGTAAAGACTAATCTCTAAATAACTTAAATATTTCAGCTCCTTATCTTGCCCCGTAATATGTAAATATTTACCTATTTGTTTAAACTTGAAGATATTTTAACTGCCAAACAAATTAAAATATCAAAATTTTTATAACCCCTATTTCGTTTTTTAATAATTCTACCTTTAAAAAAATTTCATTTTCGTAGCTCATTCGAAAATACGAAAACCTTGATAATTTGTTTAAACAATTTCGAATTTTTAGGAGGAATCTGCGATACTGTAGAATCGTTTTCTACAGTCCAAAATAAGAAAAAAAATCACATAAACATGGGTCCGGAAATGCCTCGTTTGGCCGGTAGGAGCGCTCAAAGTTTTGTAAACAAGAATGAATGTGATAACACTGGTAGTCATGTGTTGCATTGTTGTTGTTCTTGTCATTATTTATTAACGATTCCGTGTTTACATCAGTGTTATTTACTCTCAGTTTTAACATTACATTTAACATTGTGTTATTTACTCTCAGTTTTAACATTACATTTAACATTGTGTTATTTACCTACATTTGTGTGCACATTTCTTGTGTTTTTGCACTGAAAACATTGCCATTTCAGTTCACAAAGGAGGAATATGCTGACATACATTTTATTTATAGTTATTGTGATGGCAATGCAGCAGCTGCCGTTCACGAATATCAACGACGATTCCCTAACTGCAGGATTCCAAATCGACAAGTGTTTACAGATACAGACTTGATCATTCCTAATGAAATCAGATCGCAGGCAAGCTACTCAAGAAGACGTTATTTCTGCGATACAACGTAGCGCGTCAACGAGTACTCGGAGGTTATCTGCACGCTTAGCAATCCCCCACGTACCAGTATGGAGAACGTTACGTTCTGAGGGTTTCTATTCTTACCATCCTCAACCTGTTCAGCATCTTCAAGAAGGAGATTATGGTGCGTGATTAAATTTTGGTAAATGTCTAATTGCAAACAATGAACTTTGCTCACACATTTTGTTCACCGACCAAGCAACGTTCACTCGTGATGGGGGGAATAATACCAGGAACCCACATGTATGGGCTGACGATAATCCTCATGAAACAGTTGAGACTAACTTCCAACATCGCTTTTCATTAAATGTCTGGTGTGGCATCATTGGCAACCAGCTGATCGGACCTCATGTCTTCAATATTTGTCTCACTAAGAGTACTTACGTTCAGTTTTTGGAGCATCAGTTGCCACTCCTTTAAGACGATGTTCCATTAGCAACATGAGCCCAGATGTATCTGTAGCACGATGGTGCTCCAGCTCCTTTTCATCATTGTGTGACAGACTATCTCAATCGTGTGTATCCCAATCGTTGGATCGGCCGCGGAGGCCCACACTCCTGGCCAGCGCGATCTCCGGATTTAATCCGATGGATTATTTTCTGTGAAGGCACATGAAGATGCTAGTCTATGCGCGAAAATCTGGAAATCCAGATGCACTTCTGCAACGAATCACTGATGCTGCAGGTCAAATTCGAAACAACCAACAGGTGTTGGAGGATGCAACCAGATCTCTACTGCGTCGTGCTGAAATGTGTATCGGGGTTGCTGGTGGACATTTTGAGCAATTAATGTAACTTTGTATTGTTAATTTATCCTTAAAGAAAGAAGTATTTAATTTCTTGTCAAAAGCGAGTTTGTGTTGTTGATTAGCCTAAGAGTTGTTAGATTTTTACAAAACTTTGAGCACCCGTAGTGGCCAAACAAAGCATTTCTTATAGATGAGGAATATATATATATATATATATATATATATATATATATATATATATATATATATATATACATACTAGTAGAAGGTGCTTACATACTGCAAGCATTTAATCTCACCTTGAAAAAAACATTAATTTTTCACAGAGATATTTCTTTAATTCTAAAGATTTCTCCTCTGGACGGGTTTCCGTTTTTTCATTATGGAACAATAATGGAGTAAAACAATCACTAATTTTTGCAATTTTCGAAATATTATACTTTTCCCACATTGAGTTAATAATGCCACACATTTCTACCAAATTTTAAATTTATAGTACAATTATAAGTGAAATAACATTTATTTTATTGTTTAAATTAAAATAATTTTTAACTGCCAAAATAACGATTTCATGGTTAAATTGAAATGTTTATTCGTTTACATAGGCTAACCTCTAAATAATTTTAAAATTTCAGCTCTCTAACTTGCGGCGTAGTGTCTAAGCATCTACCTATTTGTTTAAACTTCAAGAATTTTTAACTGCCAAACAAATTAAAATATAAAAATTTCTATAATTATATATATAGCTTCTTCTTTCATATATAGGATTTATATTTATATATAGGATATATATATATATCATATAAAACCTAAGGTACTTCCAGAAGTGCTGCAGAGCTGAAATTTGGCATGTTATAGTATAGGTCATTAGTTACAACCTCTGGAAAAAATCCACAATTTCAGAAAAGGTTTATTTAAGGAGTGTTTTTGACCCCAATGTCGAATTTTAAAAACCCATAAGAAAAGCATTGAAAATTGTGCAGGGCTATATAAAAATGCTTTTTTAAATTATTTAAAATTAAGATACAAAGTTGTAGCATGCACCATACTATGGAGTAAAGAAAGAAGTTCATTTTTCTTGAAGACAGAATTTAAATCCATGCTGAATTTGCATAAAAATTTGATTTTAATTAAAGAATTATGAAATTTTTCTCGGTATTTAACAATGAAAAATATTAACTACCATAGCATTGACTCTAATTTCAGCCAACAACGTAATAATTTAAAAAAATGTTATTATCCGGATACGAACTAAAAGTCACGGATGATGTCGCCATAATCCTAACACGAGAAATATCCTAATTTTTACGTACATTTTAGCGTGATATAAAGGCTATTTTCTTAAAGATGATTAAAGCTTTTGCGGAAACAGCGATCTAAGGCATTAAACCGAAAATTTGAAAACTCGGATACGAGCCAATTGCCAGAGAATTTAAAATTTGTTATGCTGTTAAAAATTCTTAAAGGTTGAACAAAAAGATAAATGTTAAGGTACATTAGGGCAAGCTAGGAAGATGAAATTTGAAAGTTATGTAGAGCTATGTGCATTGAAACTAAAAAACATTTGAAAATCTCCAACAAAGACTTATTGCGGCCGTATTAAATTTTTTGAATTTAAACAATTAAATAAATATAATTTAACTTCTAGATGTGCTACAACTTCAAAATTTGACATAAATGTGTTAAATTAGAAACTTATATTGCATAAAATATAATATTCTTAAAATTGCAAATTTAAGGCATTGTTTAAATCAAATGTTGTTCAATAAGGAAAGATAGAAATTGGGTGCAGAGGTGAAATCTTTTTAATTAAAAACACTTCTAGTAATGTTATATCTCTCTTATAAATTAATGCTTATCAGGGTGAGATGAAATGCTTGCAGAATGCAAGCACCAACTCCTAACAGAGGAGGATTAACATCATTATATATAGACGTTCCTTACAGAGGAGGAAGAGGAGGATATAACATACTAGTAGTTGGTGCTTGCATACTGCAAACATTTCATATCACCTTGAAAAAGATTCATTTTTCAGACAGACATTTCATCATTACAAATGTTCTTTTAATTCTAAAGATTTCACCTCCGCAGCGATTTCCGTTTTCCCCAAATGTAAAAATAATAGTTTTAAACAATCCCCAAATGTTGCAATTAAAAATTTTTTACACTTTCTCCATTATGGGGTACTAATGCTACACAATTTAGCAAAATTTTAAAGTTGTAGCACTTCTAGAAGTCAAATAATATTTTCTAATTGTTTAAATTGTAAATTGTAAATTTTTAACGGCCGCCGCAATTCATATATGGTAAAATTGAAATGTTTATTTGTGTAAATTCACTACTCTGTAAATAATTTGAAAATTTCAGCTTCCTAGCTCATCCCGTACTACCTAAACAGTTATCTAATTGTTTAAACTTTAAGATATTTTAACGGCCAAACAAATTAAAATATCTAAATTTGTATAATAACGATTTCGTTTTTTTACGAATTCTACTTATTAAAAAAAATTCAACACCGTAGCACATGCGGAAATACATAATCCATGAAAATTTGTTTAAACAATTGCGAATTTTTAGCGGCCGCATTGTTGCACTTTTTCAAGATTTTCGTTTTTTTCTAGTCGGTTTTGCACAAAATCCTATCTATGAAAAAAAATTCGAATCTCCAGCTTATCTGGAAGTACCTAAACATTAGTATCCTCCTCCTCCTCTGTAAGAAACGTCTATATAGAATGATATCATTATGTATCGACGACTCTTACAGAGGAGGATATAACAGACTTGTAGAAGGTGCTTGCATACTGCAAGCATTTCATCTCACCTTGAAAAAAACGTTAATTTCTCAGACTGATATTTCATCATTACAAATATTCTATTAATTCTAAAGATTTCACCTCCGCAGCGATTTTCTTTTTTCCCACGTAAAAATAATAGTTTAAAACAATCCCCAAATGTTGCACTTTTAAACATTTTACACTTTCTCCATTATGGGGTACTAATGCTACACATTTGAGCCAAATTTTAAAGTTGTAGCACTTCTAGAAGTAAAATAATATTTTTCTATATGTTTAAAATTTTAACATTTTAAACTGTTGCCGCAATATATATATGGAGATTGAAATGTTTATTTGTGCAAATGCACTGTTCTGTAAATAATTTCAAAATTGCAGCTTCCTAGCTCATCCCGTAGTACATAATAAATTATTAAAATTTAATGTTCGATTGGGGTTAAAACAACCCCTAAAATTTACAATTATAAAAATTTTGACTTTTATAATTGGTTATGACAAATGTTCTATAAACCTGCAAAATTTCAGCTTCCTAAACCTATTAGATTGGTCTACACACTGGAAAAACCTTTTCCCATGCTAACTTATGGGAGATATTCCGGGGTCTCGGGAGTCGAACCCAAGACACTGTAAGTAAAAGTGACAATAATTCCTGATAGATATTGCGGCCATCTAGCAACACTAAAAATTTCATTTTTCTATCTTACCGGCAAGTGCCCATAATTAATTTACAAAAATGGCGCAATGCTTTTCTTATGGGAAAAAACGCAAATTTCGGAATTTCTGGAGTCGAACTCATGTCACTTAGGTGAGAAGTCTTATTTTATCTGAAGGTTTCTCTATCATATCTACAAAACCTAAAACTTTCAGATCTGCTGCAATTTTGAAATTATTTACAGAACAGTGCATTTGCACAAATAAACATTTCAATCTCCATATATATATTGCGGCAACAGTTTAAAATGTTTAAATTTTAAACATATAGAAAAATATTATTTTACTTCTAGAAGTGCTACAACTTTAAAATTTGGCTCAAATGTGTAGCATTAGTACCCCATAATGGAGAAAGTGTAAAATGTTTAAAAGTGCAACATTTGGGGATTGTTTTAAACTATTATTTTTACGTGGGAAAAAAGAAAATCGCTGCGGAGGTGAAATCTTTAGAATTAATAGAATATTTGTAATGATGAAATATCAGTCTGAGAAATTAATGTTTTTTCAAGGTGAGATGAAATGCTTGCAGCATGCAAGCACCTTCTACTAGTGTGTGTATATATATATATATATATATATATATATATATATATATATATATATAACAACTTACGGAAAAGGAAAGGTAAAATGAATATATGGATGTCAACAAGGTGTTGGGATGAGGAAACCCAGTGAGCACTCACCAATCAGACGACTTCAGGTTGGCGAGGCCCCGGGGATGTCGAAGCGACACACGTAAAATAACACAAAAACACAGAAACATCACAAACGTAAAGCTTTCGGAACTACTCCTTCTTCAGCTACAGAGAGAGAACTGATGGCGGTGACACTGGGTGGAGGCATGGGGGTGGAAGGGTAGTGCGGAAAGGTCGAGGATTGGAGGAAACGGAGGGGGTTGGGGATGGGTAGGGTGTTGGAAGAAGACAGAAAGGGTGTGAAAAGCTATCGAAGGTTGAGGCCTGGGGGAGTGAAGGAGTTTAGGAGATGGATATGCGAAAGCTCCCACTGACGGAGTTGGGGAGCCGAAGCATTGTCGGGGAGAGCGCGAATGACTCTCACTGTAAAGCAGTTGTTGAACTTTAAATTATGTTTGTTCGCATGAACGGCCACCGGCAGCGGTCGTTTGAGAATGACGCTGTTGCGGTGGCCATTCATTCGGATGTTGAGGGGATTGCTGGTGAGGCCAACATAAAAGGTTTCCTCATCCCAACACCTTGACATCCATATATATATATATATATATATATATATATATATATATATATATATATATATATATATATATATATATATATAGGAGGATACTAATGTTTAGGCATTTCCAGAATAGCTGAAGATTCGAAATTTTTGAAAACAGTTGGATTATGTACAAAACCAATTAGAAAAAATGAAAATCTCTAAAAACGTCAACAATGCGACCGCTAAAAATTCGCAATTGTTTATACATTTTTTTTAAGGTTTATGTATTTCCGAATGTGCTAAGAAGCTGAAATTTTTTAAAGGTATAATATGTGATAAAACGAAATACGGATTGTACAAATTTTGATATTTTATTTTGTTTGTCTGTTAAAGATTCTTAGTTTAAAAATAGGTAAATTTTTAGGTACTCTGGGGCAAGCTAGGGAGCTGAAATTTTTACGTTATTTAAAGCATAGTCCATATGCACAAATAAACATTTGATAACTACCATAAAGTTGTTATTTCGGTCGGTAAAATATTTAAAATTTAAATAACTAGAAAAATAGTTTTTCAATTCTAATTGTGCTATAACTTTAAAATTTAGCAGAAATGTGTGACATTAGTGCATCATAATCAAAAATTATAATATTCTTAAAATTGCAAATTTTAAGTATTGTTTTAATGAAATATTTTTCCAAAGGGAAAGAACGTAATTTGGTGTAGAGATGTAATATTGGGAATTAAGAAAGTATTTATAATAATGAAATATCTTGATTAAAAAATCTCCATGTTGGTGTTATTCCGGCCGTTTAAAATATTCAAAATTTAAACAATTATAGAAATTTTATTTCGCCGCTATATGTGCTATAACTTTAAAATTTCACAGAAATTTGTGGAATTTGTTACCTGCAATGGAAAAAGTAATGTTATATAAGGTGAAATGATATCCTTCCAGTATGCAAGCACCAAACTACTTATTCTCGTAATTCTTTACACAGTGGCTGTTGTATGTCGATAGCAAAAATTTGATTTTTAATGTTTGCAGTTTTGAAGTCTTTCACTGAAAATTACCGTTATGCTGTATGAATGTAAACTGAATGTGTATATATCAAATGTATGCTATATGAAACTGTCGCTAAATATTTTTCACGAAGGTCCTTGCCCAAGTCTTTAGGATTGCCAACTTTCTTATACAATTCGGCGAAGGAATTTTTTCCTTTAATTGGAGGGGCTATCTATCAATTTCTCGAGTAATTAACCTAAAAATGTTCCAAGCCAGTTCCATTTTTCTGCTCAACCAAAATCTCTCCGATGCTTCCTTGTTTTTAATCTTCAGATTCCAATTTCCGCTTGGATCGAAGCTTCTATTCTGAAAAGACAGTTACATTATGGAAACGGAATTCAAGTTTTATGTCCTTCAAAACCTTTTCCGTTTCTTGAAATGAAATCGTTGTAAAAACCACCTTATTAAGTGGTGTTTTTAAAACATCGTTTTTCTTTCTTTCATTTTAAGAAATGGAACATCACAAAGTTATTACTAATCAAATAAATTTTAATTTTCCGTTGTTTAAAAAAGCACTTCCAAGCAGCACGAGACAAACATAAATAGAAACTTTTGGTTAGCAAAAAAGAAAAAAATGAATACATCGTGAATTTCTTTTTCAAAAATCCCCTTTTATAGTGTTGTACAAAATACCATTTCTTTTCGTAAATGTGTTTTCTCACGAACCAAGTGTACTTTAAAATACTAACTTCCATCCTGCCCTAAAAATAAGGCCATGTTCCTTTAACCGCTACTGATGGGTAGAAGACTTGTCTGTATGTTTTAAACCTCGTCAACTTTAGAATAAAGGTGTATAGCTAGTGTAAGTTTTCGAAGTTTTACTACGTGATAACGCGGACACATTGAACGAAATGCGCATTTATCTCGAAAGGGAGAAAATGAATCTGTATATCTTTGACACTACAAATGTAACTGCAAATGTAGGTCATGGATAATAGAATTTTACTTCTGCTTCCAATGTCACATCACAGGTTTGGGTGCATCAAATCCACTCCTCCCAACTTGATACGATTTAACGAGGTAATAAACGACGTTCTACAGTTTTTACGAGGTGTTACTACTCTAGTTTTGATGTTACCTCGGTGGACTACCCTCTCCTTTCTCGTAAATAAATTTCACGTTCCACATTTTTTCGTGCTTTTGTTGGATTTCCTCTCGAATCGTAATATCCGTTGAATGAACTTCACTTCAGTTGATAAGATCCTCGCACAAGCTTTTGTTTGGAAGAATGTTCAATGGCTTGTTCCAATTTCCTAATTGAATTAATTTTGAAATTTCTTTTTGGATCTGTAGGCGAAGTGTTCTCATTGTCCAAATCCGAGTTACCTTACTTCTGCAGTAATTTAAAAAAAATCGCGTAGATGAAAAAGTTTATTCGCGTAAATCTCGGGAATTCTTTACGCGTTAAAGATTTCATTTTAAGTACGATCTGAGAAAAGAGCATGGGAAAATTTGTATTCTGTGGTTATTCCAAACCTATTCACCGCATCGAATAGATAGTGATGTTTCAGAGATAATACGAAAATATTTGTTTCTGAAAGAGATGACGCGGTTTTTTGGTCAGGTGTGTCTCGAGTAAAATTTTCGCCAAACGAGTCAGTATAAGGATGCCTTCATCAAATTGATAGTCCATAGAATTATTTGACGAATGCAGAGTAAGGAATATCAATAAATATGTTGAGGTCGTCTACAAATTCGATCAGAGTAGTTTCTTTTGTCGTTAATAACCCTTGGGTATGATGATTAGGGCAAATCCCTAGGCCAAAAAAATCGGCTGTTAAAACCAAATGGGAATTTCAGCTACGAAGCAGTCGACCTCAGTGATGATCCACTGGTTCTTGATTCTGGAAAAACCATTTCTTTTTTCTTTTGGAATTCCCTTACTCATCAGTTGGATTACGGCCATAATTCGAGCTCGATATTGATTTCTGCACGACTTATTGGAACCTCCAACGTATTCTAGACGTCGATCCTCTTTTCCTTTACCTAACTCACCTCATCCAGTCGGCTCTTATTCCTTCCATCCCGTCCAATCACTATAGTGGCGTGGCCAGTCGTCCACTAATGCATCCGTCAAATGAACTTAACTTACGTCTCCTCTCTTCCTAATGTTCCAACTTCAACGTAGAACGACAAGATTACTGAAACAACGGAAGGGGATGGTCTCACGACTCTGATTGGCATGATAGATCCGGAGTAATGAAAGAGTATGCTGAAGTTTTCTAGGCACAGACTGTTGAATGGATTAGTGTATAAGATGTCAGTCACGCTATGTCTGCGGGTTATCCCCTTTTTACGAATTTGATGCGTTACTGAAAAGTTATACTAATTCCAAAAACCTCGTTTAGGGTCATCTCTTTTCCATATAGATGATTTAGCGTTTTATAAATAGACGTATCTGGCCAGGAAATTATGCTTAAATAAAACTAAAAATGCGAATAATTGTCATCAATTACCATTTTTATTTTATATTGCGGAAAATTATTCGTGCGCGGAGAGCGTAACGCGACGTTATGAAACTGAAGACCATGTCTCGAAGCTCCGCAATATGCTATCAATGAACGAGCAAAATAACTTTGTGGCAAATTTACATTTGACGACCAAAATTTTCACGTGACCAGGTTTTATTATCTCACTGTCGTCACCAGGAGTGCAATTTCGCGCTGTAGTCTTGCTTTCTGATGCTCGGGTGTGAAATTCATGCGAGTAAAAATAACTGCCCTACACCGATAATGATTTCGTATTTTTATTCCAAATTTATACAGTTACAGAATAGCGAAATCACGTATAATTTTCGTATTAAAAGGGTCGTGTGTACATATTTATAAATCCAGGTTAGAAAAGAAACTTGTTATATAAGGATTAAATTAAGGATAATAGGTTTAAATTAGGTATTTGTAAAGAAGGTACGTTACACAGAATGGTCAAACAGTAAATGTAATATAATTCCGGTGACTGGCGCACCCTTGGTGCTGGTTTTCAGAGTATCATGTAGATAAAGAGTTATCTCCTCTCGTTATGGTGAGACCATTATTGCTGTACGAAACGGTTCCTGCCACCACGATCTTCAGAAGGTATTGATTTTGAGAGCTCTTTTATTCTATATATGTGTGTTTATAAGGGAAGTGATCGTTGGATTTGATGCGGGGTTAGGCGATGTAAGTGGGGAGACAGGTGGATGGTAAGAGGACCTTGTTACCAGGATTATCTACACGATTGCACCAAGACTCGGGAGTGGAAAGGTATTAAGCTTAGGTCTGCTAACTAACACACAATTCTTAGGCTATAGAGTGCGGTATTCACTTAAGAGTATATTTACGACGGATTTGTCCTAGAAGCTTTTTTTTCCTTCAAATTTTTTCGTCAGTTCCTTGTTTGTAATTTGGCGCCGGTAACGTTCTTAATTGTTCGAGTGCCTTAACTAGGACGGTCGGGGGAAAAATAATTTGTTTGAGGACTGCGTAATATTGGCTCTATTGCAGGGCTACCACTCTCGGGACTGTAAATGAGGACGCCCTTTCCCCCGAATAAGTTTATGGAATCTTTTTTTCAGAAATATTGGAATTCATTAGTTATATTAATGAACGCAATATGAAACCAATATCTGGATCTGATACATGCGTTAAATTCATGAAAATTTCGATTTTTTGGAATTCCTTCCTGATGGTTGATTATCGAAATCGAGGGCATATTCCCCCCCCCTATTCTAGGGCTTAAATTGAAATGTGAAATTTTCACGTGGATTTCAATTTGGATTTTATCTTTTCGAAACATTTTTAGAGTGTAAGTATATGCGTGTGTAAGAAAGTGAAAAACTGCTAGGAGCCCAAATAACTTCTATAAAAAATCCTGACCGTATGATTTAATATTCATATGTGTATTTTTTATATTTACTGTTGTATATAAACTATCCCTGCCATAAATTCACTCATCATTTAAGTGAAATCTCGAGTGGCAATCCATAAACTAAATATTTAGTTCTATTTCATCTCGTTAGTCGTCATCAGCGACTAGTAAATGATAACCACGCAACAAGAAAGACTCCTATTCGTGAAGGGCTGAAATTATTGCATGTGAGGAAGAGAGATTTTTTTATCATCATCTCTATTTTTGTTCCAGTCTAACATGCCATTTCCCAATGGTGTTTTCTAGGAGAGGCAGCGGAGTAATATCGCTTTCCGATCGCGGTCGCGAGAGGATGAGAACAATGAGGAAGATTTTCCTATCGGCTTAATTATACCTGGCGATAGAAATTACTTTAGCACTTCCTCGTCGCTAATAAAGTTCTTATTACTCTGGGAGGCGTGGCATAAAAACTTTCTCCCCCTAGGTTATAATGGAAGTTTCATTTGGAATGAGGCTTTACGCGGAGAGCTGATGTCATGGATAATGTATATTTTCCAAGTTATGGCTTAGGTGCATATATATATTTCGCTAAGTTAATGGAATTGCGCGTGCTGTATATGTTGCTAATAAATCGATTGACGCCATAGAATGTTGGTTTCCTTCGCCGGTTATTTTGTAGAATGAAATTAAAATCCCATCTCCATCATTACCGTAATTGATGTAACCGATGATTTACAAACATTAGATCCCTCTGCCTTTTAGAGGAAGTATTCTGCCATTTCCTTTCGTGATTAACGGCCTCTAATGGGCAAATACCTTGACTGATATGATTACTCGGAAACACTGGGATATTCCACCGTTCTCTTTGTCTCTACTTGGTAGGCTTTGTGATCGGTTAAAGGGTGTGCCGAAGTTATTTCATTTTTTCAAGTGTCTTTTTTAATATCTTTCCCGAGAAATTAATTAATTCATTTATAAATGTATATCGTTGCCATCTTTCAATTACATATCCATCCGTCCGCAGCATTCTCATTAATAATTAATTCTTGCCAATTTTTATCGGACGAAGTTTCGGCATATTTTCTGTACGACAAGCATTCCTGTGAAGACATTTAGGTGAGTCCCAAGGGTGTGATTTTGGTAAAATGCATTATGCACAGTTGAATTTAATAATATTTTGAGGCTTCGTTTAACTCTAAGACTTGTTAAATGTTTATGTAGGCTAGTTAAATTTAATTTTGAACTTCATGTAAAATAGACTTCTGTTTAGAGTAATTGCATTTTTAGGTGTAAATGGTTGTGTCAGTATGTTTTGGTGTTATTCAAAAACTTGGGTATAATTATTGGCAGTTAAGTTTAGTAGCTAGGTTAGAACATATAACGTTGAGACCAATTTTGTAGTGTAAACGTTGAGTGAGGCAAATGCTCGCTTATGAATATGATTCTTTTTCATGATGTTCAAGTACATCAGTTTTTTTCATAGCAAGAATAACGGAAAAACGTTGTGTTTTGTTCTCAGAAATATTTATTTTTATACTTATTACTAATTGTGTGTAGAAGCACTCTACATTTATAAATTAACCATTCCGTTTGACTTGGAATTTAAGTTTATATAATCTATATATGCACAGTCGATTAGATTTGATTCGAAAAACCTTTTTTATTCGATAGGCCCTATGTATAAAAACATCAATAAATAAATTATATATATATATATATATATATATATATATATATATATATATATTTCCCGTAGGCTTCTGATCTTTGCTGCTGATTCATCTTGCTATTTCTTCCAACTCTTTTTCCCCAACCACATCAAGAACGTTCTCCATGGGTTATTCTCTTCAACTCACATCTCCCATGCGACTCCTAATCGAATCCTTTCTATCTTCCATCGTAATACGTTTCGTTCTCATTCTTTATTTCCCTCCCCCTCCCTCTTTCGCCACCTGCCACGCCCTCCGCTCACTCTACTCACATCCTTGCCTACTGGCCGTACCTGCCACCAAATATGGTGATTATCCTCAAGCATGAGAGTTGATTCATCTCTGAAAGTTTGTATCTTCTCCCAAACGGCGACTCGGTCGCTTTTTTATCGGTATGTTTGTTGCGTGTGAAGATGGAAATTGACCGTTTTATTTATTCTCATTCGAAATAACGTCATTTTCCTGACAATATCTGTGGAAAAGGTTCTCGTTGTCGGAATTTCCTCGATCCTTCATTAATACTCGAGTGAATGTTTTATATTTGACCCGGCCGCTAGGGTTTTGAAACGGGCACTGTTGCCTATACTCCGATTGAATATTGCATGTTAATATTCATGAGTTGATAAAAGATTACGGAGGTTGGTTTAAACACGCTGAAAGATTCATTTCCAAACCATCGTGCTATCGAGCAGTTTTTGGTGTAACGGTACTGTTAAGGACGAAGATTCAAGGTAAACAAAATGCTCTCCGTTCGTTATTTGAATATCAGGACCCAAAGCATCGAGAATTATTTAATTTCTTCGTCTTATTTTATCGAGTGAAAATAGGCGTTAAACTGAATGAAATATATAGGCAAATAATTTTCCATTCGAGTGTGATTCTAAGGATTTTGATTTTTAGGCGTTCTTTACAATAAGTAAAAAAACGCCTTATGGTCAGATCGTGTCCGTCCGTCTGTCCGCATGTTTTATCTCAGAAACTACTTGGCGGATATTGATGAAATTTTGTAATAGGACTTAGGGGCAAAGAAACTAAGAAAATGATATAAATAGTTTCCATGATCTAATCGGTAGTGCCACTTTACTGGTGACAAAAAAAACTTCTTTTTATCTCGTACAATATGACTTTTAACAAAAAATATTTACACGACTTTGAAGAACTAGTGAAATAACATGTTTTGTTGAATACATTTTTATCAAAGGAGTATCCGCTTTCAAGAAAATCAAACGAGAAAGTCGTAATTTACTTTCGACTGAAAAATTTTCCCGTGTTTTTAATTGTTGTCAAAGAAAGCAATATTCTTGGTAACTGAAGTAAACAATATCTCCTGTAAATAACTAATTAATTTAAATTTCATTTGTGCGCACGAAACATTTAGTAAATGAAGGGAAATGGATTAATACGACGAAGAAATGAACGCAAATACGTCTATTTTCTTGACGTATACATAGCGTAAGTAAAGAGAAATGGGTAATTGACGACGAAGGAATGAACATAAAGATCATGTTACTACTATTCGACTGTGGTAAGTTTTAAGTAATTGTTTTTTATTAATTACAACCGATTAGAAAATAAATTTCCTTAGCTTCACTACTGGCAATTCAGTTCGTAGACATTATACTAACAATATGCCATAACCTTCTTTGCATAAATAGTAAAGAACACCTTGCATGTATGCACGCATGATGTGTGCGTCTTTCCACTCTTTCTATAGGGTATATTGATTGATGGTTGCGGAGGTTGAATTTCGTAGTCTAAAAATGTTTAGTTAAATGGAGTTTATTTCCAGTATTTATCTTCGCTATTTGCAAAAATAGTTCTATGATTTAACATTCATTAAAAAAATTCTTTTAGGCTTAATTGTTTACCAAAATTAAGGCATATGATAGCGCAATCACCGTTGTGAAAAGGTGCGAAGAAACGTGATAAAGCGCAGCAAGACCATCTTATATGCATGATGTGTCACGTGCCTTCAAGGGGCTGCGCGAAGTGTTGCGTGCATTTCAGGGGCAATTATTTTCTTACGTTACTGTGTGTTACGAAGGACGTTTACCTGGTATTATTAACTTATTATCAACATGGATATAATTTCACATTAAATACTTATACACGAGTTTTCTATTTCCAGAATACTGAATAGGGATACTTATAAGCATTACATTTTATATATACATAGCAATATTAAAGGCATTTGTATGTTTTAATTTATGTTACTTCGAAGGTGCTTAGTATATTTTCAAACAATTTTAAATAAATAATTTTTTGGTAAGACTTAATAAGTACCGTTTACGAGGAACCTGAAAATAAGTAAACAAAACATAAGCTCTTGGTCTTTAAATATTTACGTCATTACCATATGATTAACGTAAGCGGATCCAATTGCATCGTGCTCCCGTTCCTAGTCATATTTGCCTTGTCGTTGAAAAATCAAACGTAAATGAGTACCTAAAGAAGTAGACCGATTTGTCACTTCAACGTGGAAACGAAGAATTTCATTTGCTTCCATCGAGGGCCGTATTAGCGTTTTTGCATTCCCAACAGAGTCTTTAATTTTATCCTCGCTGTCGTTCTTAATAGGAAGCAATCGCATCACATGCGCGACTGACGGTATTTTTTCCTTTAATTTCGCCTCGCGGATAAAAATGACGAAAAGGACGCGGAGCGGGCAAAAACTTTAAAGCTACTAAAGGGTTTATTCCTCTCTCTTTCTCCTTTCCGGGATGGAATGGCAAGAAGACGGGTTTCATTGTTTGGAAATGGCAAAAATCAGAGTAGCGCAGAGGATAAAACGGAAGAGGAAGGAGGCGAAGTTAGGAGGTAGGAAAAATTCACCGCTCGATAATTCCGTAAGGAGGGAGGCCGAACTCCTTGTAAAAGACGAGCAAAGGCAGAGGAAATGGAGCGGAGTGGATGTGGGAGGATGGGGGGCGGAGGAGGGGGGCGGAGGGGGGAGAAGGCGGAGAAGAGAGAGCTTATCCCGTGGAGTGCTCCAGGTAAAATGTTTCACGATTCTTAACTTGGATTTTGCTTAAACTTTCATCCCTTCTCCATATGAATTGAACTCTTATATTCTGTTAGTCTTTCTTTATAAGTTATCCGGGAAGGATAGCTCCGCAGTCGTGCTTTTGAGTATTCTTACTTCTGTTAAATGTTACTGTGTGTCCATACATATTTGTCGTCTCAAGAAAATTAATGTTATTATACATTGTAAAGTATTTGTAATACTAATATCTAAATTATTATATTAAACAAATTAATTAAGTATCTCTTCTTTAAACAACTCTCTATGCATTACATTCTACATTCAAATGTGAATTCACATTAATGCACCTGTCTAAGTACGTGCATGAGTACTGTTGGAGTAAATTCGTTATGAGAATGAGAGTATCTGCTTATATTTGAATCTGGAATATTGGAATTGTAAAATCAAATAAATGTTGACTTATGAAAGAATACACAAAGCTTTTCATCAAATTAAAGACAGTTACAATTTTAATAGCATTTATACGCGCTAAAAATAAAATAAATTAATTCCTATAGAACAGTATTAGACGGAGTCGTATAAAAGGAGCCGTTTACAGATTGAACGAGTATGGAAAGGTGTATTCCATGTCGGAGTACACAGTTTCCAAATGCGTTCTTTGAAATCGACAAATTTTAGTAAAATTCCCAAATACCAAATTTCATCAAAATACGTCCAGCAGTTCCCCAGTTGTAAAATTATTAAATTAAATTATTTTGTAATGAAAAAAAAGAACACTGAAAATTATATAATTACGCAAATGTGTTAATTTACTTTTCTTTAACTTTATCGTAAACCTTATGTTTTACGGAAAACTTGCGTGACAAAAAATGCGTTTAATCATTTTATTTATCTTTAGTTCTAAATATTTTCTCTCAGATGAGTATTTAACAATATTCTTGCGTTTTACGTTGTAAAATACATGTAATGTGGTCTTAATTATTGTTCGATTTTAACGAAAATTGAAATAGTTGGACAAATTTTAAGAAAACTTCCAAATATCAAATTTTAGCGAAGTACGTCCAGCGGTTCCTGAGTTTAAGCATATGGACGGGCGGACGGACGAAAACTACCTCCTAGATATGCGTTCACTTCGTACAAAGAACGCATAATAACGAGAAATGTAATAAGGAAATTCATACAATGTTTTACTGTTCGTTATATTGTGGGAGGGGGCGTGTGCGATGTTACGTGCGGATATCTATTTTTGTCTTCTTGACTTTCGATAGTGAAGATTTATTTGGTTTAAATAAAAGCAACATTAATTAATAATGATTAATTTGGAAATTTTTCCCCCAAAAAATTCAAAGTCGGAGCGAAAAAACCGGTTCGAACCGGTTCAATGGTGGTTACTGGAGCGAAACCGGAGCCCAACCGAAATTTTATGTTTTGCGTGAACCGGAGCGAAAAAATTTCGGTTCAATGCTTTGATTCCTATGCGCCGTTATAGACAGCCCTAAGAAAGCATCCCTCTGTAATATTATGTAGACAATCAATTTGGAAGATCGGTGCATGAATAACAATGTCTGTTTTTCGTCTCGGAAAATACACAGGTAGCCCGGCTCCCTGTTTGTATGCTTTGAGGAAGTCGCACAAAGTCAGCGTTCCGTTCTTCGGAAGGGACGTTAAGCCGTTTGCCCCCTTGGTGCTCTTCGTTAAGATTAGGCTAATGCCAGCACAGGGTTTACCTCCTCCCTTGGGAGTTTGTTCGGTGTGGAAGCAGCTATGGCTATAATTATCCTCGAGGTTTATTAGCCAAAAATACACACACTTGGAAAATACGCAACTTACTCCTCTTTTCAAGACAGATAGTATGTAAACACATAACTATTTCAAGCTCGCATTTTATTAAAAACTGTAGTCTTCCTGAAAATGTAACACCACCTTTTTTGGAAAGTTAATAATTTTAGAATGCTGATTAAAAATATCAAAATCAGTGATGAATAATGTATAATTTTTATTTGTATCCATTTGAAGTATATTAATTCAGGCGTTTGATTTTTAACCTAGAAGTATGGTTACTTTTACTATTCATAAATATAAATTAAATATAATTAGATAATTATGTACATTTCGTTGCCAAGAAAATGATCAAATATTTTTATCATACAATGATTTGGAAACAACAACAGAAAATCTACATTTTAATTATCCGCAGAAATTGGTTCAGAAGAAGGTTCCACCTTTTTGTTGGTGTATAAAAGGCAATGATAGCTTAAAAATTAGTGGAGTTATATGCTGTGCACTCGAAACAATACTCTTATTATATAGAGACACTTTTTGGGTAGTTTCCTTACGCAGCCATGAATATCATTGGTAATTATATATTCTAGCTACTTTCTAGCTACAAAGATGTTGAAATCTAGCTCCCAAATGCTAAAAAAGCGGCAACGCTGGGTGGAGGAGAGAGGGGTAAGAGTAGGGGGGATGGAGGGGTGGAAAGAGGGGGGAGGGAGGGGTGGAAAGAGGGGGGAGGGAGGGGTGGAAAGAGGGGGGAGGAAGGAGAGGGGAGGGGGAAGGGCGGAGGAAGTGAGGCGAGGCGAAGAAAGAATGTCTGGTAAAATATTGGGTCGTTAGATAATTAAGATAGATCGATGGGATTAAAGGGGGAAGGAGGGAGGAGGAGGAACCGTATTTTTACATAAGGGTATTACAACCTGTCCACACATCCATTTGTTGGTTCTGCACCATGATCAGTTTTTTAGAGGATAAAATTATAATTTCCTATTCTCTCACCAAAAGCGTTGAATTATTTACTAAGCCAAATTTTTCCTGACACCCCTAAAAATAAGCTATGGCACCCCAATGTTCCGCGCCACCGAATTTGTTCACTCAAATATACCTTCTCTGTCTCGTTCATACTAATTAATCTCCCGCTCTGTGTTATCGGACTCCACTCCATTTCCTTCGCTTCACTCGTATCTTACAACTTCCTCTTTAACCCTTTTATGAAGCAGTTTTCGACTTTTTTGATTTGATTTTTATAACTAATGCGGCATTTATTATTCTGTAGGCAAAGTGTAGGTGACGATACGACAGCGTACATCTTTCATGCATATGCTAAAGTGGCCTTTGAAGTTAGTTGCTTTCAACAAACATTATCAGACAAAAAAGACGCACATCTAAGTATTACGTGTTCACATTACAGTAGTATAAATAGTTCTGTATTAGCAGCTCTTCGTTTTGTAATATCGTACGATCTTAAAAATAAAATCTATCTAGTCTATTCTAATCTAAAATCAAGTTTTAGTTGTTTGTTAAGTTACATTTTTTCAACCCGTTTAAATAATACATTATTTCGTAATTTTTTGTGCTGAAAGATATTGTATCAACTTGAGTAAATTTTTCATGTTATACTTTCTAAAATATTGACAAAAATTATTTGTTTTAACGTCTATGATATTGTTAATATGATTTGATGTTTGTGTGTATGGTAAAATATGTTCGGTCAATATATATAAATAGATTCCACGTCATAAAATTATCCATGCAGTTAAAGACATCCTCATTCATGCGCCGTCAAATTCAGAAAAGGGAATTACTAATTCACTTTAAAATTCCCCGCCTAAAGTGAACCCTGTAACGATGTTTAGTTTAAAGTGAATGCCGCTGCTTTCGTACAATCTTTTCTTTTCCTCCTTCCGCTCCCTCTCCCCCCTTTCCCTTGACTTTTCATTCAACAACATACCTCACTCCGTATTTTTTCCCCGCTTGAAGTGTATTTTTGCCACAGTGGCAGTGCTCCTTTTTTCTCATTGCTTTAATCGACAGCAAGCAAGTTTCCCTCCTCCACTTCCTGGCCACAATTTGTTTTAACTCTTTTTTCTCTCTTTTCTCAATTCAGGTAAAAACATCTTTTTTCGGGAGTCGCAGGACGAAGACAGGATGACGCCTTCCTTCCCAAAGGGTTGCTAGTTAAAAAAAACTCGGAGAAAAACGTGTCTTTCTCTCTTACACACATACACATAAACTGACAACAAAATTCTACATATAACGTTATCCATCGGAGCAACCGGATTGTCCCACTCCAGAGAAACCTAAATTTCAGCCCGCACAAACACTCTGAGGGGCTATAACACCATCAGGTAAGGAAGACGTCGGTGATATTTTTCACCTCCCCCAATAATATTGTAAATAATTTTAAAACGGGAGAAAAATTCCGCCAAGACTGGGAATCGAACCCGGGTCTTCCACTTGCTGGGCGGATGTTTACTACCGGACTATCGGAGCGAACTAATTCTCCGGTTTCTAAACGCGTATGTCTGCCGAGATAGTTCTGAGGTAAAACATCCGCCCGGTAAGTGAAAGGCCCGGGTTCGATTCCCGGGCGTGGCAGAATTTTTCCCACTTCAAAATAATTCCCATCTTTCCACCTTATGACTGTCTGCATAGGATCTTATTATAAGTTTATTCCACCGATTCCCAATAAGGATGGATATGGCAAAAAAATCGACTCCCATCCCGGAAGCGCGGAGGAAATGAAATTGTCCTCTGTATTTCTCATATCCCACTTTCCTATTTCTATCTCTCTCGCTCTCCGTATCCATCCTTTGCCGTTCGCAAAGATCCGCTCATAACTTTTGCTCTCTCCGCCTCTCGGCTTTCTCACATCCTGTCTCAGTAGGAGGCTTAAAAAAGACGTACTCGTTTACCGTCTGCACGGAAGGATGTCTTTGTTATGTCGAAGTTTATTCCAAGCTTGAGGGAAACGCCATTGAAAGACGCGAGTCTACCTCGTCTTCTCTCTCTCTCTCTCTGTATCTCTCGTGTCTTCCTTCATGTCTCCTTTTGTGTCGCGGTGAGGAGAGCTTTTATTCTCTTCGACGCTCTCTTCTTTCTTTGCCTCGCGCGATTATTTCGCTCTCGAATGTTGGCGGCACTGGGAGGACAATGAAGGGTTTGGTGTCATGAAACGGATTGAGAGCCTCAATCGCTTTAGAAGTTGTGGTGGAAAAAACGGGGGTCTTTTTTTTCAAGTGCCCACCTTATATCGGGAAAGGATGGTGGTAGTAATTCGCCCGAATTTCAAGTCTATTTGTTGCGGTATGCGAGGGGCGATGTTGAACATTGCACGGAAAATATTGTGCGATCCGTTAAATTTATTTATAACATTTATTGACGGCGCGATGTGGATGGGTTGTTCTCGTGATGGAATTTTTACGAGTAAGAACGGTGATGCAGATATAAATTGATACAAAGGATGCAAAATGTGAGTGGTTGTGTGAAAGTTTTTACCACAATTACTCAATTGCTTGCGGTTTATCCGTGTGTAGCCCAAATTTATTAAAGGTACTATCCGTAAAATTTAATGGTGACGTATTTTCGCATCTAACTTACGTTCATATTGGGAAGCATTGGATGAAATTTAATTTGGTATTCCGACTATTTTAGGATTGTCTGTGATGAAATAAAATTTTTATAAAACTTGTTTATCCAGCGCAGTTGTGAATCTCTTAAATTCCAAATAAATGTATTCGAAATCCTTAAAATGCGCTTACGCTTTTAATTTTCATTTTATGCTATATAAACTCGCAAGTTAAACCCTTTCTCTGCCAAATTTCTAGCAAGTACTTAATTTTACCTTAGAAATTTTCTTTTTTAATTTACCGTAAAATATTCCTCATTTCTATCTTAACGAGAAAGATAAAAAATTTGATAAACGTCGAAAGTTAAATTAATGCACATTTTAGCCATCGGAAAGAATTTTAGTTCTTGAATATGCAACCATCTGAATAAAGAAAAATATAAAGAAAATGTTATCCGTACGAAAACGGAAAATTATTTCCAGTCAAATCGAGAAAACTCGAATTTGAGAGATGAATATTCATATTCGGGATTTTCGTGAATCTAATGTATGTACTTCACAGATGTGAATTAAGATCAGTTTTAAGTTTGAGAAATTTAATTATTGGCATTTCCACGTTAAATAACTCAATCTAGAGTTTCATTAAACTTTCCCTTAAGTCGCCAAAATTGCTTTCACTTTTTTTACCCTCGTACATTTTTTCGGTTGAAAAATAGATCCAAAACAAGAAGAATAAACAGTCGTTAATTGGAACAAGAAATTTATCAAAGCAGCTTAAATACGAAGCTCAAATTAGGTCGATCTAACTCTCAAAAATGTCCATTTTAAAAGGTTACGCTTAAAAGAGCAAAAAATATTTAAATATCCGAAAATCTTGTAGTATATTTAAAAAATCTGATGTGGCCACCACATGACTTTCTACATACCTGTAATATTTCTAAACATTGCAAATAGATTAAATGATAATTAACATTTTAAGGAACCCCGAGAAAAATTTAGCACGAGGAGACCCGGAACTTTCCACCTAAAAGAAGGGCCGAAGGGGTCATTTTTACCCCTCCAATGTTTTCTTTGTTTTTTGCGTTACCTTGCTGTACTTTTCCAGAAATATAGTTGGATTGTTGCGATAGTAGTTTTATTTCAAGATTTAATGAGTAAATGGGTTAAAATTTAGCAAAATTCAGGCGAATTTCCATATTTTATTGAATATTAGTACAGGTAAGTATAAGTTTTTACATAACATCGGCAACACATATAATGCAGAGCTTTGATATTTTGGCTATACATTTTCCGCAGAAATGTTTCTTACACGTGTAGCGTGTATCAACTGTTTTGTTTCCCTTGCACTTTGCTACCTAACATTTCCTCCTCTTTTCACCATGAGGCTCTGCATCCAAGACAGGAACAGCACAAATGGCTCGCCTTGATTCCATGTACGCTATGCGTAGTTCCTCTGACAATTTCCCAAGAAGGCGTGCCTCGTGATTTTCTTTCCAGTTATCTCCTTGAACAATATTACTGCATTAATGGCTGATAGATCCAATATATTATACATAACTGAAACAGGCCATCGGCGAGTAGATGCTCGTACAGAGTATTTCCTGGCCATTTTGTCGAAGGTATCAACACCAGATTTGTAAAACTTTCGGGTAACTTATTTTTCCCCTTATCAATTGAGACAATTGGATGCATTGTACTCAATAGTAGCATATTCTTACTCTTTCTGCCCTGATATCGGTAAGTGTAGTGTCATCATTTTTTAGTAGAATGTAGTGGTGCCTTGCATGTCTTGAAAGTAGCAGGAACCAGACTGATCGTCAGGTATGTCATGGAGTATGTTCAGAACCTGCTCAGCAGTCAAATCTCCTACGACGCAACATAGCGGCCCGTTTCTAATAAGTCGCGGCACCAGCATTCAACAATCACGGCCGCCCGGCCAACACTGAGCACATGACATAGTGGAGAAGGAGAGGAATAACCAGAAGTTACAAAGTATTTATTACTTTACCTCTTGTATTAGAAAGTAATGCAAGGGACAGATGAGCAATTATAGTAATAAAGGGGCCTAGACACACTCTATATTAGTAGAAACAAACAGGGGTCGAAATGACCCCATCGGCCCTTCATGGTAAAATTTAAAAATCTGATATAAAAAATCTTTGCGTCGGAATGATTTTTTTTTCAATACTTTTTTTACATTCATCGAATATTAAAGCAAATATAGAAACACGGATGACAAGAATAAACATCCGATTTTAGCTAATATCTAATAAGTTCTTGACTTTGTAATACAAAAGCTAAATATGAAATTTTATGCTGATCGGAATATTAGTTTTTGAATTAGAGCGCCCATAAAATTCCGTTTACAGACACAGATATAATCGAGAAAATAGTCAAAATGTGTTCAGGTGACCTTAAAACGTATTTCCTTTGAAATCTCGAATTCGATTTTTTTCATGAAAAAAATACTTTATGCTTCGTTTATGAAGAAAGTAAAAAGGTTGCATTTGTATCATACGTGTTTCATCGTGTAGAATTAGGATTCTGTTGAAAATTGCCTGATTTTGTTGTACAGATATGAGTAAGGGAAACCAAGGCTGAAGTGGATCAATAACAGTCACTTTTAAATTAAGAAAGTCGTTTAAAAATATTTTATTGGATAAAATAGGCCATGAGGTTGCATAGAATTCTCGTTATTGATGAGAAAATAAATTACGAGAGGCAACTGGTTGTTGAGGAATGTCATAAAAAGAAAAATGCTTGTAAAGTATCAAAGGAGTTAGGAAAAAGTTACGGATATTAAAATAAAGAGGGTGGTTATGAATGAAAATAGAGAATAGCATGGATAAGGATAAATGGATGAACTAGGAACCGACATACAGTATATTTTTTGTAAATTTCTCGAAATTTGAATTGTGCAAATTTATCTGAAAAATCAAGCTTAAATACGCATTGGCACTTTTGACTGCTATAGTTTATAAAAGGCAGCTTATCAATTATGATTCAGTTATATGGTTGGCTAGATAATTCTAATTTTCGAGTGCATAGACATAGTTTTAAAGTGATAGTTGGAATATATGCCTAATTTCAATCCCTAGCGGCAGATCCCTCGCCTTTCCTTAGGCGCTCTACCGCCGTACGAGCCCAGAGCCTAAATGAGTCGTTCCATAACCACCCGGAATTCGATGCCCAATTTGAGCAAAGTCTCTACAATTCCGGATGCCTCGGAACCCTCTTGGACCATTTATCCTTAGGAGTCGTCTTTTGGAGGGCGGAAGATGCGCGTTTCTCCTCAGATAAGAATGACTCAATTCCCTCCAATTCCCTCGACTTCTCAACACTCTGCAGGAGGGTGTGGCCGGGAGCTTCCCTCCGCAAAGCTACGCCCTCAAATCCTCCCACCCTCCCTACTTTCCCTCTCTCTCACTTCGTGCCTCCTTTTACCCACACTCCACCCTTCCTCCCATTCGCCCTATTCTTCTCATATCCTTCCCTTTCATCCCTTTCCTCCTCATTCTTTTCCGCTTCCCTTTAATCTCCTTTCTTCATCTCCGTTTATCTCCACCCCCTATCCGCGTTACAACTTGCTCACTTTTCCGCCAACGCCCTTATTTATTTCCCTATCTGCTCTCTCGCCCCTTATCCGAGCTCTGTTTTCCTATCCTTCTCCTTCGCGGGAGTTTCGCCATCGACCCTCCAATCTTACCTCTCTCTTTCCCTGTCCATCGCATCCCCCGTCATTTTTTTTGCATCGCTCTCATCTTGGTAATCATCGACCTCACCGGCCTCGTTTCTTCCTCCTTTTCCATTGCCCCCCTTTTCCATTGCCCCCCCCTTTTCCATTTCCCCCCTTTTCCATTGCCCTCCCATTTCCATTGCCCCCCTTTTCCAATGCCCTCTTTTCCAATGCCCCCTTTTCCATTTCCCTCCCTTTTCCATAGCCCCCCTTTTTCCATTGCCCCCCCCTTTCCATTCCCTCCCATTTTCCATTGCCCCCCATTTTTCATTGCCCCCCCCTTTTCCATTGCCTCCCATTTTCCATTGCCCCCCATTTTTCATTGCCTCCCTTTTTCATTGCTACTCCCCGCTCGTCTCGCCCCTCATCTCTCTCTCCCGAACTTCCTTTCCCGCAGTTTACGCTCTCCGGCTTTAGCGTTTCCCTCATTTCTCCTTTCCTCGTTATATTCTCTTTCATCCCGATGCATTCTCCATTCTCTCTCTCTTTTTCCTCGTCCCTTTCTACTTGACCCCCTCTTCGTATGCGGTAGTTGTCGGTAGTACTGTTTAGTTATCCAGTCAGTGATTTGGTTTGTCTATTTATTAATCCTTCAATCTTAAATTGTCAAGTTTTAGTCTTTTATTCCAACTAACCGTCGTGTAAGATATGACGAGAAGAAAATTTAACAGAGCGTGTAAAAATCGGAAATTAAGATAAAACATTGTTTCTTTATATATGATTCAGGAGGGTTTTGTGTTGATAATAGCCGCACTTGGTGACTTCACACAACATCCTGGTATAAATGCTGGCTAGTTTTCACCTAAAATACTTAAAGGTGCAAGGATTTGTGTATACAGACATGACTCGAGCATTCGCATTGAACATATTTAACGCCAACGCGACCCATGGCTTTCTTAGTATTTAATTTTACCTTTAAGAATGCCATTTCAGAACACGATATACAGGCATACCTCCCATAACGAAATAGATGCGTTCCTAGCATCCACTTCGTTGCCAGAGGTAGATTTAACATGTAGTAAAAGGGGATAGGTTCCAGTACTTCGTTACACATATCGTAGATGATGTACATGACTTATAATGGTATAAACATGTATGTACAGCAAATAAAAAGGCAAAAGAGCATTTAATATCTCTTGCTAGGGACTTTACATGGAACTTAAATCATTATAATTAACAACCTCTTCGCCTTAACTTGGCAACGGTGGATTGCAGACCTTACTGGGGGATAGTAGTGCTGGGATCCCGGGTTTATGGACCTGGATCTTGAGGCTGTGGAGTAGACGATTTATTCTTAACCCTGCTAATGCCAAGTACGGTACACCTGTACCCCATTAAGGTATTTATCGCTACTGTTTTTAAGTTAAAATTCTGATAATATCCACGTTACATGTTATTGTCACTCATATATTAAGAAAAGCCATGCTCTCTTATCCAATGTTTTCTTACTCAAGTTCCGCAATTAGGAATAAAAAAATACTCTGCGGTACATATGTACCTCACCTGGGTGCTTTATCACAAGATGAGGAAACGGGCTCTTCCTTCAATTTTAGAGTCATAAATTCAACATTTTTTATTTTTGTATTGCTTAATGCATTTATAGTCACTAGATGTCACTAAAGGAAAATAATATACGAAGGACTCAAAGAACACTTGGTATCTCGAGGAGTGTTATAAAGCACATGTTGGAAATTGTACCAGAACTTGATGTTGCTAACAGAGAATATATTCAAAATGACCCGATTGGAAGGTGTGGTCTGTGTGAGAGGAAAAAGAATAGGAAATGGAGAGTGAGGTGCTTCATGTTTTGTATGCTCTGAACATTGAGAGAAGCGTCACATCTGTTCACAATGTGTTGTGGAATCCAAATGAGGCACTTATAGTGGATTTCAAGTTTCTAAAAATTAATAACTCATATTTGTACTATTTCCATGCATGTAATAAGTATTTCCTTTGAATTTTTGTGCCGTATGTATTATGACTTAGAATACTATGGGTTTTAAATGTTGATAGAGTACATTGAATATTTTTGACACTATGATTTTGAAAGTCTTTATATGATTAAAAATAAATAGTCATAAATACATCTATACGCATTTTAATTTTGTTTTATTATATTTATGAATGTAACAGCATCCATTCCATGCGTAAACAACGAAAATTTATGAAATAAACTATAAATAATGCTACAATATATATGGGGTACTGGTCGTATTGCTTGCATTTTCTCAGCAAGTGAAAAGGATTTTCGTTTTTTCTTAGGAACACTAGGATCGCTACCACTCGGTGGTTGTTTGGCCGACATTAGGGTTGCTGTTAAATTCACGTAATTAAACCCAAAAATATGGATTAAAATTCCAAGTATAGCTTTTGAGGATCGTAATAACACTTCGTAAAAGGCATCTGAGAAAGTACGAAATCATTGCTCACTGCGCGTCGGAAGACTTAGAACTAAAAGCGAACGATATTTTCCTTTGATATCAGGGACTTCTTTGAAGGAAGAAATACGTAATATAGTCACAAGACCCTTGAAACTCTTTATGGCGAATAGAGCATTTGAAGTCAACAGTGCATATATGCGGCGACGTATAACATGTCTCACCAAATGCGTGCAGTAGGGGTTCTAATGGGGCATTTTCTCTCTTTTTCTTGAAAAACTCTCTCTTACTAAAGATAGCCACCCCATACTTTCGCCGCCCGAAACAGTATTAAATATCACAAAATAACATTTTGTCTCCGTTTTAGTTTTTTAGATTATTTTTCGTATTTCGCTAAAACATTGTGTTGTTTTATTGTCCTGCATAAGATTCACAACTATAAGCCGCAATAAAATCATTCAACGTCCGTAATAACAAAAAATCTTTGTTTTCTCTTGCGTGTAAGTATTTTAAATACATTTCGGAGTAAGTATTGATTTCGTAACAAAGGAGCTTTGTTGCCAGAGGCATCGTTAATAGAGGTATGCCTGTAATTCCGCTCCTTATTTATAACGTAAAAATTTGCACGATAACAATTGGAGTGTATCTTATAAGGTCACGGGATGATCACGAAAATGCAATTTCCAAAAACATTGTATTAAGCAAACTAACGAAATTTATCAAAGATGAACTAGCATATTCGAGAATAAGAAGTTCAAAAAATAACCACTTATCTTAAATACTTATTTTTCAAGTGCTTATTCTTGAATCTGTTTTCTGCCATAACACGAGATATTTAATTCTCTTGTGAAGAACTAATAACTTATAAAATAAATAAATAATAATAAATAATAAATTTTTTCTGTTTCAAAGTTATTCCCAAAATTACAGCTTATACCATTCTGCATAATTTCAAATTATTCTACCAATTTCTTATAAAATAAATGACAAAGATGTTCGTAAATATAAAAAATATAGTTGAGGAACCGGTGCACCATCCAATGATAACTTGAAGCAATAAATTCCGTTGTTGTAATCTACATCTACATCGTACCATGCAATCACCTTTTTGATGGATGGCAGGGAATACAGTGCACCAAAGGTCCCTAGTTTTCCTACATTACCTTTCCTAATATGTTCTCTAATCGTCCTAGGGAAAAACGATCCTCTACAGTCGATCTCGCGAAGCTTATCCTCGCGTTCCTGCCTTCCGAGATACGTCGGGCTTCTGATAAGACCTACTACCTCATTCGCTAGTCCCTCCCACATAAATATTTCCAGTAGTTAAAATCTAGCCTGCAGCCTACGTTCCTCTAACGATGTCCATTTCAGATTTTCTGTTAATGATGCTTTGTTTACTATCGTAATTTCTCTTTACAAATCTAGCTGCCCTGCGCTGAACCTTTTCTATCTCGTTAATGAGTCCCTTTTCGTAGGGATCCCATACAGCTGACGCATACTCGACCTACGGTCGAACCAAGGATAAATAACATAATTCTTTCACTTTTTCGGTGCTATTTCGAACAATTCTCCCTATAAAGGCCAGCGTTTTGTTAGCGGCATCAATCAATCGGCAAATGTGGTTGTCCCACTAGAGATCACGACGGATCGTGACTCCGAGATATTTAATCGAGTATGAAACTGGAATCTCTACTCCGTCCAACGAATAATTATTATCCAACGAGATACTCTTGGTTCTCCATAAGTTTATGACGCAGCTTTTCTTTTGGTTGATCTATAACTGCCATTCCTTACACCATGCAGAAATAGCTTCTAGGTGATTTTGGAGATACTGGTGGTCTTCCGTATTGCTTATTTCTCTATAGATGACGGTGTCGTCCGCGAAAAGCCTAATTTGACTTCTGACTACTGAGCTGATATCGTCTATATAAATTAGAAATAATAACGGACCAATTACACTACCCTGTGGAACTCCAGAGACAACCTCCACCAAGTTCGAGGATTTCCCATCTATAACAACTTTCTGCTTCCTATGATTTAAAAATTCACGGATGCAACTGACGATTTTAGAATTAACGCCTAAGGTTTCTAATTTCGTTATTAACTTCCTGTGAGGTACCTTATCAAAGGCTTTCCTAAAATCAAAGAAGATGGCATCGCCCTGCCTATTATTTTCTCCGCTTCTCAGTATATAATTCACAAAAAGACCGAGCTGAGTATCGCCCTACCTTTCCTGAAGCCGTGTTGACAATCATCTAACAATGAATTACTATCATGAAATCACATTATGTTCCTAACGAGCATGTGCTCGAGAAACTTGCACGATATCGAAGTTAAGGAAATCGGCATTTAATTTTCCTGTTTCTCCTCATCGCCGCCCTTATGAATTGGGGGTAACGTGCGCTAACTTCAGGTCGTTAGGGATCTCTCCGCGGGAAATGGTTTTTTGTAATATTATCCGAGGAAAAGGTGCTATTTATTCACCTAATACTTTTAAAACGCGAGCAGGAACTTTTTCTTGGCCATTGGCGTTGTTAAATCTGATGAACTTAATTGCCTTGGTGTTTCCACCTCAGAAAATACTATATCGTCCATCAGGTCTCTCCTTATAGAGGGTGCAAAACGTACGCATTAGTCGTTGGCGGCTGTAAATGCTTTTACAAAATGACCATTTAACAGGTTGAGTTTCTCTACGCTATCATGAATAACGGCACCCGAGTCATTACGCAGGGAAGGTATGGTAGGGCTTCTATCTTGTACCTCTCTCACATAGGAACTAAACGCTTTAGGGTCCTTTAAACAATTATTTAATACCTTATTGGTAAAGTTAGAAAATAGTAATGTGTATACTTTCTTGGAAACAATATCAACCGATCTATCCTCAAAATATCAAGTTTTGATTAATGTTCACACACGTCAACATGTAAATATTATGGTCGCTGATAAATGTTTCTCCCTGTGCCCATCTTCAACATACCTATTCCTTACCTCCAACTAAACCACTCAAGTGTGTGGTGTGGCCTTAGATAGTACATAATTATCCTTCCGTTTTACTTGTCCTATTTTTTGCTTGGCTTCCTACCACTGCCATACTCTTTTGGCGGCTCGGAGGGTAATAACGTGAATGTATCTCTCTCTTCCTCGTCATTTACTCCTCTCTCTATCTCGTACCCAACTCTTCCAATTGGTCCTCCCACCTAGTCTTCCGTTGGCCTTTTTCCAGTCTGTCTGTGTTTTGCTTCCGTTTTCTCCAAGTTTTCCTTCGTCCCTTTCCTCCGCTCCGGGTTTTCTCTTCTTCCATCTCTACCTTTCACCCTGTAATCCTCCCTAATGCCTCAAGGGAGAGATGAACCGCTATACCCCATGCGCTTCTCCCTCTCTCTCACTCTTTATCTCTCGCCTCCTCCCACGATCTATTCGGTCGACACGGAAATTTACTCTCAGGAATATTCGTCACAAAATGGATTCTCGCACTTGCAAAATTTCGGCTTTTCGTGCATCCATGAAAACGGCCGAGTCACGGATTTCGCGCGGGATACTGAATCATCGCAGCCTCCTACTCTCTCGGTCTTTCTCTTATTTCTCGGTCTCTCTCTTCGACTCCTTTGAAAGTTCCTTCGAGCACTTTTGGTCGCGGGAGCGTTTTGTTTTAATAATTAGATCGAAATAACCAGTTCTTCGATATAGGCAGGATTGAAGTGTATCGTATTTTTAAGCACGTCACATTACTCGCGTCCTTTTATTTTTTCAGTGTGTATCATCTCCTCCAAAAGCAATCTTGTAGGAATAAAATTGCTAGGATCTACGGTGTCGCGACTTCTCGTCAAAGAAAACTCGTCACTGCAACATCGTCACAGATGGCAATGGGTACCTGCAACATATCGTCATATTTTCAAAATGGTAACTGCGACAACTCGTCACACGTTTAAATTCGTACCAGCGACATTTCGTCACATAATATTTGGTACCAGCGACATTTGGTCACATTAAAATTCGTATCAGCGACTTTTCGTCATAGAAAATAATCGGCAACTACGACTTTGACGTCACAAAATTATTTTCGTCACACGTTATGTATGTGGTTTGTTTCAGGGAACATAGGCTTCTTGGGAATTAAAGTATTCGGGACGATACGTATGTTGGAAATTTATGTGTACATAACAAGTTTAATCGGAATGAGCGGGGGGAGGGATAGGGGGTTCCTTCCGGAGACATGGGTTTCAAGGGTATCAAGATATTCGGGACGATACGCATGTTGGATATTTATATATATCTAACAACTTGAATCGGAATCGGCGGGGGAAAGTGGTGGAGGGTGCAATGAACCGAGAAAAGTTATTTCATTACTCAGCACAAACTCTGCCTTATTCTGGAGACTTTCTGCTCTTGTCTTGAAAACTTATTCCAAAGAATGGACAAAATTGGCTACTAATCTTCCTGAACGTATGAATAGGGTATCTGTTGCTGGGGGAATAAGCGATCACAAGGCAGTGTACGCGGAGTTTAAGTTAAACATTGAGAAACAGGTAAAGGCTATAAGAAGGCGTTATGTATTCGCCAAAGCCGATTTCACAAGATTTAGGTCTTTTCTGCAAAATAAATATACTAATTTCCGCGAGGTAACTGATACTGCAGACGCGGAAGAATACTGGTGCATGTTCAGAGATATGATGCGAGAGTGTACAGATAAATATATTCCAAGCAAACTGAAGCGTGAAAATGCAGAACCTAGATGGTACAACCAGGAAGTTAGGAGCGCTCTCCGACGGCAAAGAAAATTCCACTCTCGCGTAAATAACACATCCTCAACAGCTACGGTCGAACAGATTTCAACGATAAGGCAACAATACAAGGAGGCGCGCTCTATAGCCAGAGTGTATTTGCGTAATGCGTTTAACATATACAAAAAGAAGGTTATATATATATATATATATATATATATATATATATATATATATATCTTAAAAGAGAACCCGAAAGCATTTTGGTCTTACGTCAGGGAAGTCCAAGGTGGAGGCCCCACTATTGTGTCACTGAGATCGGAAACTGGAGATGTAGTTCACTATGGTGCGGAGAATGCCTACCGATTAAATTAACACTTTCAAAAAGCTTTTACTCCTAATGACCATGACTGTGAAACCCCTATTCCTATGCGTCAGGGCGACTCGATGTAAGATTTGATATTTTCCGAAAATGGTATCGCTCTCCAACTTCTCTTAATTAAACCTAATAAATCTCCTGGTCTGGATGAAATACCCGCGCGAGTATTGAAAGTTCTGGCTTATGAAATCACACCATATTTGAAAACTATATTCGAGAAATCCAATACGGAAGGTGTCGTTCCTAAAGATGGAAGGTGGCAGACGTTACGCCCATCCATAAGGGCGGCGACAAAGAGAACCCCGAAAATTATATGCCAATTTCATTAACTTCATTATCGTGCAAGAAGCACGTAATCTTTAGTTCTGTAATGCGCTATTTAGATAGTCACTCATTGCTTAGTGGATGCCAGCACGGATTCCGGAGGGGTAGATCATGCGAAACGCAGCTCGGCCTGTTCGTGGATGATTTGTTGCGATGCGGAGAGGAAAATACTCAAGTCGATTCATTGACTTCAGGAAGGCGTTTGATAAAGTATCTCATAAGAAATTAATTGCGAAGTCAGGACAATTTGGTATCAAACCAAAATAGTCAGTTGGGTGAGAGACTTCCTCTCGAATAAAGAACAGATAGTTTTCATCGATGATAAATACTCGTCCCCCGTTAAAGTTGCGTCGGGTGTTCCTCAGGGAAGTGTATTGGGTCCTCTACTTTTCTTAATCTATGTAAATGATATCTACTCGGTATTTAGTAGTAAAATGAGACTTTTTTTCCGATGATACCGTTTTATATAAATAAATGAATAACCAGGAGGACCATCAGTCGCTGCGTGAAGACTTAAGAGTTATTTCAGCGTGGTGCAAAGAATGGCAAATTGAATTTAATTACACTAAATGTGCCGCAGTTACGTTCTGGAAAAGTAAGAACATAGAAGTAGGTTTCGAGTATAAAATATATGGACTAAATATTCAGGCAGCCGAGTATGTAAAATATTTATGAATAACAATTTGTCGAGATCTTTCGTGGGGCATGCACATTCGTTGAGTTATAGGCGCGGCCAACAAGAAACTGGTTTCATAGGTAGAATAGTACGGAACACTCCAGAAAAAGTACGTGAAACATGATACTTATCACTGGTTAGACCACAAGTGGAATACGCCTTATGCATATGGGATCCGTACGAAAAGAGACATATAATTCAATTAGAAAGAGTGCAGCGCAGAGCAGCCAGACTCGTAAAATAAAAGTACGAACATAAGGAAAGCGTCACCTCATTATTGAGGGATTTGAACTGGGTACCACTGGAGGATCGTAGATTGAAGTCAAGGTTGCGGCTTCTGCAGAAATATAGATCGGAAGGTCTAAAAGACGAGGTTGTAGGAGTAATTGAAACACCGACGTATATAGGTAGAAACGACAGTGACGATAAGATACGAGAGGCCTATTGTAGGATGGAACGTTATCTAGGCTCGTTCTTTCAGAGGACAATACTAGATCACAATAGAAAATTTCAACCTGCGATAGGCAATCTTTAGGTAGGTTTTGGTGCAATGCATCCCCTGCCACCAACCAATTAGGTGAATTGCAGGGTAACATGTAGATATAGATGTAGTAAAAGGTATTGAAAACGGTTTATTAGTGATGGATAATGTTCCATTCTATAAAAGTCGAAGAGTAAAGAATCCTAGTAACAGGAAAGGAACATACATTTTTATTTGTCCCCATATTTTCCTATAATGAATCCCATTTATAACGTTCTCAAAATGGAAAGAATCAGTAATGCATGGAAAATCAGAAAATAAAGTATAGTTGCTGGAATTAATAGAAGATGGAGCAAATTTCATAACAAAGTATGTTTGTGCTGCTTTATACAGACAAATGGCAACTTATATTCCTAGATGTATCAAGAAATTAGTTAAGAATGATTAAATTCATTTCGATTTTGATCAATTTAATGAAAATTATGTTTGTGTATGTTCATGTATTTCTTGCAGGTCTTTATGATAAGTTTTTTATTTTAATTCTACATTCTTTTACTCTTAGTGAGTAATGAAAAAGTAGTTATAATTTATTAAATCGTTAAAAAGTCTTTATTTACATGACTTCTTGAATACATTCCCCCTAAGACTATTGGAAATATCGAGATTTCGTGTTTCTGAGCTATGGCATTATCATTTATAACATATATCAGAAACATTCTTGCAAAAGCTACAGTGACGTATATATGTTGCAGGTACCAAGTGTCATGGGTAACGAAATGTCATAGGTACCAAATGTAACATATGACGAAATGTCGCAGGTACTAAATGCCGCTTGTGACGAAATGTCGCACTTACCAAATGTCACCTGTGACGAAATTTCGTAGGTACCAAAAGTCGTATGTGACTAAATGTCGCAGGTACCAATCAATTGTCCCTATGACCAAATGTCTGTGATCAATTGTCGTAGTGACGAATTTTCTGTAACGAACATTCGCTATCCCGGATCTAAGACGTTTTTGTAATATTCAGCGCATTTTAATCTTCCAATTCATCGCGTTGGTGATTAAGTTTAGGTGGCGCGTGGATGAAACCATTGTCTACTCGGGACGTTTTGCGCATACCTTTTGTGTAGTGCTACATATTATGCTCGAACACTAATTCTCCATTGATCGCTGGGTCCTTAGAATGCTGAGGCAACAGAACACCGCTTTTCGTGTTGACCTACCAATAAAAAGTAATTCCGTCTTTCTCCTTACGGTGCTTCCGCGTAATTCTACGAACTTAAACACATTATATTTTAGTCGAAGAGAAAAATCCGGTATTATAGTCCCTGCGGAGAACAATAACCCTTCGACTGCGACGCATTTTAAATAACAATTCAGTGTTGCGAATTCGCCCCATTTGTGAGAAGGTATTAATATTAAATTTACAAAAAAATGCATTCCGATGACTGATGCCCGTAAGTAATACTCGCCCTAATATTGTGCACAAGACCGCGTTACGTAGTCGTACACTAGTTCCAGCATCTTTCTCCCCTCCTCGTTCATTCTTTAAACATATTTCACACTCGTCATGCAACGCGCGTTTGTACTCTATATTGGCATGTTAATTTAATCGATAACAAGCCGAAATGTTTCGGTAGCGTTCCCTTCCTAAATATTAGCATCACTCGTCGATGAATTGAATGCATTTCGGAAAGCTTTCCTCAGGCTGGCGCTTCGATTAGCGCCGGTAGCGTTAAAACTGTTCCAAATAAAATCTTAAAGGCAAACCGAACGGAGTAAACATTATCACGCCCTATTTTTGGACGTGGCCGTAAAATGAAATTAGGTATGGTTGGATGAAGAGGATCGAGAAACGCGGATGAAACGGGGTGCGAGGATGGCAACGGTGTGAGGGGGAGGCAGGGAGGGAGCGCCAGGGAGGGGGAGGCGAGGAGGGGGAGGTGGGGATGGGGGAAGTTGTTCAAAGGGGATTGATGGGGAGAGAGAGGGCGGAAAGAGGGAGAGCGGAAGGAGGGAGGGCGGAAGGAGGGAGGGCGGAAGGTGGGAGGGCGGACGGAGGGAGGGCGGAGGGAGGGATGGCGGAGGGAGGGAGGGCGTAGGGAGGGAGGGCGGGACGATGTCTGCGACGCAATTATATCCGGGAGTTGTTACATTTTTGCCCTTATTACTTCGGATTAAAAGAAATCGGCGAGCGGATAACTTTCCGCTGTGGTTCTACGGTTTTTCGTTGTGACATTGATAATGACTTCTCTTTGTAAAAAAATAAACGTTTCATATCAAATACTCTTTGACCGATAGAAATGTAATTTTTCTAGGCAAGAGAGTTGAAGGAATATTGGAAAATTGGTCTGCGAGGTCTTTTGGAAACTGAAAAAAATCACTAGGTTCTAGTCGCTCTAAATCCAATATATCAATCGTAATGACATTATCTGCTTGTGTGATATTTAAGAAACTACGGGAAATATTTTACTTTTTGAAGATAATAACCTTTTCTTCGGAGAGTGATAACCAACAAACGATTCAAACGTTGGACACGAGAAAAATGAACTACCGGTAATTTTGAATATTTTGTCGCTCATTACGAGGGTGATTACGATTGATAAATAAATGTTAATTATTACGTAAAAATGGCATTATGATGGATTCGTGGCCTTTTATATGGATGGAAGTTCAAAGTATAACGTCGTCGTATGGCTTTTGAAACCCGCGATAAGCTATGCTTCGAAGCCTAATCTCATATCACGGAACGGAGAGATGTTATCTGTTAGCGGTTCAGTCACGATTTCATTGATTTCTGTCCTGTTATCGCTTTGGACTATTCTGGTTAAAACCTATATCGACGTAAAATACATTTGGAACAGTTTTATGATTTTAAAAGCTCTTCGGCATTGTTATTATTTTTAAATTCCTGATATTGGGAGACAATTTTAATTTCCTCAGTATAACCTTAACAAAATGAGTTTGTTTTTAGTTGAGTTCCAGAGATTACCACAATTGAAACGTTTTCATTGCATCTTTCCTTTCATAGACTATTCCTCGACCACAATTTAATGTGCGTGTGTTTTAAGCGAAACGGCCTCAAGCTATTATCGTCGTAACTTTATTTGCACTACTCTACACAGAAGGAAGGAGAGGAACCCGGTGCCGGCACTAGTCTACTATTTACGAAGAGCACCAAGGGAGCCTACTGTTTATCATCCCTTTCGAAGGACGTAGCGCTCCTCAAACCACGCAAGTAGAGTACGGTACGGGGCGATCGCAGATTGAAAAATCCGACCTCCGCCGGATTTGAACCCAGGACTGCTGCAAGCCAGATTTACTTTAAAATCACGATTAGTAAGGAGGCATCTTCTTGGAGCAGTGACTTGGATCTTTGGCTCGTAACTGTTTTATGTTAATTGATGTAGCTATGATGGTTTATTGAATATACTCGAGGGTGTTTCATGTTATTCTAATCCATTAGTGATCATATACAAATGAGTATATAGTAGTTTTAATAGGTTAACGGTTTCGTGCAAGAATCGAAACATTTACTTCGTGTACCAGAACGTCAAAATGTTCGTTGCCAATTCACTTGATTTTCCTTTTGAATTTCTTTTTAATTCAAGCTTCATTAGTCCCTAAAAAATACAACGCCAACTATTCAGCAAAATCCATTGTCGTCCACATTTTACGACGCCTGTAAGTCGTAGAAATTTTATCGCGAGTCGCGTACGCTGTAATTCGAAAAAATAAAACTTAAAAGAATGGTAAGATAAATTTTTCGCCCTCGATTCCAATGTGGATAACAATCAACGTAACGACGGTGAGATTTCTTTCGCTTAACCTGCTGCTGCACGTGTCGGTATTAGAGTAGTTTTTTGTTTTTCTTTTGTCAGCGGTACGTTTTCTCAGATGACTTTCTCTCTTCCTGGAATTGACGTTTGTCGTTTCCTCTGCACTCCGTTGGATTCGATCACATCCTACTATTTGCCATCGTTCTTTCCCGTGCCTTTGCCTAGCTCGTCACTTAACTAGCTTTCCCATCCCGCTTCCTTACCGCCTCCTCCTCCAATCTCCCGTCGCGGCCTCCTTCGTCTTCCTGCCTCTCTACCAACCTCCCACTGCCTCACTCGCGCTCCCCATCTGCATCACCCCTCCCCCGAAGGCCCACCCGACATACTGCCTCCTACGCCTCCCCCCCCGCTATCCTACTTTCAAGCCGCTTCTCGCTCATCTCTTCACTTACCCCATATCCCTCTCGTACGCCACGCCGCTTATTTAAAAAATAAGAATTAACCATTTCGAGCGAAAATTCTCGTTGAGAGTTGGCGGTGTGAGGTTATGACTGTCGTTGTATCTACGCATCAAGATCAGTATTTTTCTTCCTCCCTTCTTTCTTCTTCCTTTTATTCGTTCTCTCCTTTTTCTATCCCTCGTTTTCCCCTCATTTTCCCCTCCTTTTTCCCTCCTTTTTCTCCCTCCTTTTTCTCCCTCCTTTTTCTCCCTCCTTTTTCTCCCTCCTTTTTCTCCCTCATTTTTCCCTCCCTCTCTCTCTCTTTCGCTTTATTTCATCTCTGCCTCTATTTTGTTCTACCAGTACTCATTTATTATTTCATAACAATTAATTGGTATTTTTATTATTGCTTCTTAGTCATTGGCATATGTTGTAGCATTACTTCTCTATGTGTGCTTTTTCCTGTGTGCATTAATAGGTCTAGGAAAATTCACCGATCACAATTCTTCGAAACAATTCATCGACCACAATTCACCGAATCACAATTCATCGAAAAAGCTATTCATCGAAACAATTCATCGAAATGTAAATTCACCGAACCACAATTCATCGAATGTATTATTCATCGAAACTTCCAATTCACTTTATTGAGATGGGGGAAGGCGGAGAGCGCAAGGAATATAAACGGAATCTTGACGACATGGACGTCTTTCAACTGATTATAACAATTGGATAAATAATAAGTATGAATAAACCATTGCCGTTTAACCCTTGTGTCAAGAATAATTACCCGGGTACTTTTTTCGTTTTGTATAAAAGAATTTTATATATTAAAGGTGATTTAATCGGGTGATCCTCCGTTATATACTTGAACTTTTTAAGACGGACCCATTTTAAGAAAAAAATATTTTTTTAAATGATTAGAAATATTCAATTTTGAGGTCTACATTTAGAATAACACTAATCCATGAATAAGTACCCTGGTACCTATATATATTTTGTATGGGAATTTATATAAATAAAAGCTTTATCTGCAATCTTTCGATAGGGAATCTTCTTTGGGAAGGTAAATAAAATATTAATATTATTTTCAAGACAGATATATTGAAAAACAAAAAATCTTAATCATAGCGAACATGTATAGCATTTGAAAATGGTTTCAGTGTGTTCATTACATATAGGTCGATTGCAAATACAGCACGATTTTCTGGTTTTACGCAGCCGGCGTACTGTCGACCGGCATACATAGCATGTTCCGGTGATCTCCGGACGTCCAGTAGAGTTATTTGGTCCACTTCCTAATTCAATTGTTGTGGTAAAATAGGGCGCTCCAGCATAGATTCATTGCCTAATTTTATCACAAAATTCTTATGTTCGTGTTGCATACGTGATATAGTCTCAATGGAGGGCATTGCCAACTGCCTTTATAGGTTCTGGAGGTAGGCACGCCGGCTATTGGTACATGTAGCAGTGACTGGATTATTATCAGAATAAATTATGTAAGATGCCAGGCATGCCACATCCAGCATTTTATAGAACATTGCCACTGGCCATCGAAGAGTCCATCTTTTCGTTGAGTAATGTTTCAGCATCTTGTCCTTGTTGTCCACGCCGCCTTAAGTGCTGTTGTAGTAATGGACCATTTCAGGCTTCTGCTTCGCCTCGTTTACATTATCGTTACAGTGCATATTGGACAACAAGACTACATTTTAAACTTTTTTGGTACTTATGAGTACATCGAGACTTTGCCGTCCTCACTGAATCCAAAAACCGATGATAATCTTTCTCTAGCTCTGTTGATCATCTTTTTTTGAATATATGCTTTATTTTTTTACTGTGCCGACGATTGATAATATTTCTGGCTGAACCTTTATACCAAGTAGCACAAATCTTTTACCAC
The DNA here is from genome assembly GCA_028673005.1 of Tanypteryx hageni. Lineage (NCBI taxonomy): Eukaryota > Metazoa > Arthropoda > Insecta > Odonata > Petaluridae > Tanypteryx > Tanypteryx hageni. Next base: position 179,307,645 of record CM054120.1, on the reverse strand, counting down.
TCGTTCACCTTGATTGGTTTCGCGTCCGGACAATGGCTTTCCCGTATATATCTCGCCAATAAGAGGATAAGAATTTTTCGCATCACATAACCACCAAACTTTTATACCATACTTAGCTGGTTTCGAGGGCATGTATTGCGTAAATCTGGTTCTTCTTCGAAACGGGAAAAATTGCTCGTCTACAGTAAGACAATCTGATTGTATGTACTGGGAGCGTAACAGTGTCCATGTATCAGTAATATGTGCTACTTTGTCCGTTAGCAACCGTTCAGCTGGTGTGTTTTGATTATCAAAACGAAGAAATCTACATATGCTCCAAAATCGGTTGATTGACATAGTGGCACGATATAACGAATATGCATCAGATTTCCATAATTCTTTGATAAGCTCTGAATTAAAATAACGTACCCCTGCTGTAATCAGTATTCCTGAACACCTACCAAATTCTTCGGCTGTCAGTTCATGCCATATTTATTGCAGTCTGCCTCTATTTTCTCCATTTTTATAGACATTCTAGTCTTTTCTGTTTGTTTCCTTTATAATGATGTCACAGATAACATCTGAGAAAACGCTCTTGAATGTATCACGGACAGAAATAGTCTCTGTAGATTTTGCTGGACCAGCTCTCTGACGTAGAATATTGTGTCTTTGCGTCCTACGTTCAACATCGGATAATTCTTCATTAACCTGTAAGGCATTTGGCCTGTGTACCGCAGGTGGAAGCCATTCGTCGTCAGATAGATTGTCTACGTAATTTTTATTGTCGCTATCTGAATCATCATTTAGTAGGCCTTGCAAATAAGTCATTAGTTGTTCATAACTCATCCTATGGGTAAAAACATTATAAATTACACCTAACACATTATAATATAATTATATATATACATTCCTTACAGAGGATGGTTAAATATATATTATACGAGTAGTTGGTGGTTGCGTTCTGCATTTCATCTCACCCGATAAACATTAATTTTTCAGAGGTATTTCATTATTAGAAATATTTTTTTAATTCAAAAGATTTCACCTCTTTGCCAATTTTCATTCTTTCCTTATAGAAAAATATTTTATTATAACAATACCTAAAATTTGCAATTTTTAATCAATTATAATTTTTCCATTGTTGTGCACTAATGCAACACCTTTCTGCCAAATTTTAACGTTGTATCTCATCTAAAAGTGAAATAATATTTATCTAATTGTTTAAATTTTAAAATTTTATAACTGCCGAAATAACAATTTCAAGGAAATACTCAAATATATATTTGTACATTTGCACTAACCTCCAAATAGCTTTAAAAATTTAGCTCCCTAGCTCGCCCCATAATACCAATATATTGACCTATTTTAAAATTTACGAATTTTTAACAGCCAAGCAATAAAATGTTAAAACTTCTATAATTCCTATTTAGTTTTTTTTACAAATTCTACCGTCTAAAAAATTTCAGCTTTGTAGCACATTCGGAAATACAAAAACTTGTTCATAATGCCGCACATTTCTGCTAAATTTTAAATTTGTAGGACATTTAGAAGAGAAATAAGATTTCCTAATTGTTTAAATTTAATTAATTTTACCGGCCGCAATAACAATTTCATGGATACATTGAAATGTGTATTCGTTTATATAGGCTAAGCTCTAAGTGACTTAAAAATTTCGGCTCGCTAACTCGCCCCGTAGTATCTAAACATTTAACTTGTTGTTTAAATATTAAGAATTTCAGCTAATTCTTTTAAACTCGAGCAGAAATTTCTTCGGGGCCAGTGGCTTCGTTATGCCTGATGGAACTTAATTGCTTTGTTATTCCCACCTCAATCAATTGAGAGTAAGTTAAAGTCACCACCGACTATAGCGTTTCCATCTTGATTTATCAGTCTAAGCTTTGGTAGTTGACTCTTGAGATTTAAATACAATCTACACCAGCGTTAGGTGGCCTGTAAAACGAGCATAAGAACACCTTTTTGGAACCTTCTTCACCTATACGCCACCAAACACTCTCGATATCCTCGTCACTTATTGGAATCTCACTGCTATTGTACTTATCCCTAACCGCTATGAAAACCCCTCCGCCCGATCTATTGGCGCGATCTTTTCTATAGACACGATAGTCTCTAGGAAATATCTCCTGACTCTGAATCTCATCCTTTAACCAACATTCTGTGCCTATCACGACGTCGGCGTGCAGACTGCAAATAATATGCTCGTACTCATCAATTTTCCTACGGATGCTGCGACAGTTCAGTACTACGATGGTTGATTTCTCACTATCACTTCGGATATTAATCTCACCCTTGACTTTCTCTTCCAGTCTGAAACTACAAGCGCTCCCATCACAATCACTTCAACGACTGTTTGGCATCGCATCGAAATTGGAATTGCGACCCGTTGCATCCTTTACGGAACATTCTATCAATGGCCTATAGCGAAATTGGTGCTGCATGTTATTATGAACTTCCTTCTTATCTCTCGTATTACGTGCATTTACCTCACGCTCGTAGTATATTCTATCATTAGATAATCTATCGGGATTCTTATTTTCTACAAACGCATCGATTATCCCCTTACACAAAACTGGCCTACACCCTGCCCTACTCTCTAGCCTAATAAATCCCTACTGTGCTCGAGAATCCTACGCGCTACTCTCTGAGCCGATTCGGCCGTGTAGTGAACACCAGAGTGATCCAATGGTGCCCTACTCGATTCGGTCGACGAAGTCCACTCCCAAGTCCCGACGGAAATTCCACAGCCTTCGGTTCAGACCGTTAACCCTACTCCAAACCTCGGACAGGACCGTTTCATAAGGCTATGTTTCCTTTGGAAACCAGCCTAAAAACGAAATACTGGCAGCGTGAATATCTTTCTACTCCAAATTACTTGTACTATTGGGTGCAAAAGTAAATGCAAGGGCTATGCGGGATTGCCTATCCGACACCCTGCGAAACCCCCGGTATGAGAAATTTTAAAGCCAAGCAAATCATCTGCCATTTCCTTAGCTCCAAACACATGCTGTGGACGCATTGCGTGTCTGGTGGTATTATACACCACTTCATAGCTCTGTATTTTTATGGATATCAGGAATAATAACGTAATTTAGAATTGAAGTAAAGCAGGCTGTTTTAAGCTATGCTTTACTTAATTGCTATGGTTACAGTTTTTCACTCTAGCACTTGCACATCATAAGTGGCCGCGCTCGTCTTAGCACAAGTCTCGTATTCCCATATTCCCAGATAGACAGATCTGGAGTTCGAGTCCCGGCATATGATATTCATTATTTTTATTTTATTAAAGTTTTTTGATTTTCTCTTACCACTCTTAGTAAATGTTAGTTATGCCAAAATATTCTCCTTAATTGGAGATAATATTTGGAATTCAGAATTCAAACATCGAAAATAAGCTCTTTGTAAAGCTATTCAGTGCATGGCAGGCCGGTCGAGATTTCTGATCGTATAAAGTATAGTTTTCATGAAAAAACCAAATTAAAGATTTCAACTGAAATACACGTTTTCAAGTCTTCTGAACACGTTTTGACTATTTTTTGACGATGTATTTGTGTGTCTGCGTGTGTGTATGTGACAGTAACTTTGTAGGCGAACTAACTCAAAATCTATTCATGAAATCAGCATAAAATTTCACATTTGTGATAATAGAAAAATTCTTAAGACTTGATAAGGTTTTGACTTCAATGGGATAAGCGAAAGTTATGGTTTATACTAGTAGAAATTTATTCTTTCTCGATATCTGGCTTAAAACTGAATTTTTGCCAATATATTGTGACGAATCTTGTGGCCTCAGAGGTTAAGTGAGGGTTTGTATGGCGAATTCTGGATCAATGCTCTCTTTTTTCGGCAGTGGTTTTTAATTTTCATTCAAAAAAATAATACAGCCAAATCTTTCAGTAAGAGAACAATTTTTCTATAGTGATTAATCAAGTATATTCAGGAGGATGAGCGCGGGTTCCAGGTCTATTCCTCCCCCTCTCTCTCCCCGAGTTCGTGACCTTCTCTCCGCCCTCCCTGTCTTCTTTCCCCCTCCTGTCGCAATCGCTCCTGAAACTCTTCTACTCCAAAAACAATTGAAGTAAGAAATGCACCCTTTCTTAAATTTAAAAGTTCTAAATATCATTATTCTCTACAACCTTTGTTTGAAATATATTCTTTTAAACGGAGAGCTTCGGAGATTTTTAATGTTTTCTGTTTTCAGCAAATTTCTTCTCTCAAACTTCCTAATTTACTTTAAATGTAAATAGGAAACGTATGGAGAAATAAAATTTTCTAGAATTTTTGTCTTAAAATCTTTTTCGTGAACCCCATAGCGTTCGATATATTTAGTTATTTTTCTTAGTCTTCCCTTGATCTAATGATTCATATACATTTTATTATAACGAATGTTTAATGGAATGGAATATTTGGACACAAAGATTATTAAAGCCCTCATCTAATATGATCGACTTAAAAAACGTGGCATTATAACAATTAAAGGAACTCGCTTGCAGTTCATTTTACTTTTGTCTTCATGAGCGTGATTTTAATATTTAATTACGTTTTTTGGAATTAAATTATTCATATCTGGGACTCTGGCGAAAGCACCCAGTTGAATGCATGATTGGCTATAATTCAGGGGCAAATGTGGAACATATGCTGATATTAAAAAAATAATGCTGAATATGTCTACAATTTATTTATTTTTCGACGAGTCTGACAGAGGAGAAATAATCGCCATGCGTTTGCATGAATAACGGACGCCAAGAAAGCCAAGCCAGTTCAATGAGTCGTGGCATGCAGAACGTGGGAAGAGGATCCACAGCCACGAAGAAAGGGGGTGCAAACTGGGCAAGAAATAGAATTCGGGATGGTCGCGGCTGCATGCCAACGGTGAAGGACGATGAAGCAACTGCCCAAGATACAGAAATCCATTCTCTGCGCCATGGATGGAATGGAAAAGAGTATGCACAAACAGCAGGTGGCTTATGAGCCACCGACTGCAGGATCAAAATCAAGCCAATTTCATGCCTGCCACCAAAATCCTTCTTGACAGACCCGACTCAATAGGTGGTGTAGTCTCCCTCCGTGCCAATGACCTCTTGCAGGCGGTTGGGCATAGACTCCACCAAGACCGTGCATAGCTCCGGGTGATGCGTAATGTTTTCCCACTCCTCCCGGACATGGGAGGTTAAGGCCTCCTGATTGCGATCACCTTTGCGCCGCTCCCACCTTTTCACGATAAGGCCCCACAGATTCTCAATTGGATTGAGATCTGGGGACATTGGTGTCCAGGATAGGAGCTGTAGCTCAGGTTGCTCAGCGAACCAGGCCTTAGTCCTCCAGGAGGTGTGCACGGCGCTGTTGTCTTGCACCACCGTGTACAAATCCTGCTCAGCCCACCGTGCACGAAGGGAGGGAAGTAGAGTGCCTTCCAGTAACTGGACATAGTGCTCCGAGTTTAGTCTACCAGGAATCTGCACTAGTTCGCCAGGGCCCTCTGCACACATGTAGCCCCAAAACGCGAGGGATATCCTCCCGGAGTGCTGTGCGCGGACTACATGGGCAGGGTCATATCTTCAAGAAACAAACACGTCAAATAAAGTATTGTAGCATGATATTTAATTTAAAAATAAATGCCATGTTTCCCCTACTGCCTCAAAATTATTTTCTGTTTCATGTTATAGCAAAAGAGACAATTAAGTTTTAGCGAATGACTAGCTAAAACAATAACAATAACGTTAAAGAGAAATCACTCAAACTATACTAACCCGGTGCCCCGGCGCCTCCCAAGGGTCAAATGCCCTTCCTGGTCGCTCCTGAAGATCTTTTCGTCGCACCATGCCGTTAGGTCCCAGAAGGCTTGCTTGTTGCCAACATTCTGCAGGGCAAACGCAAGGCGCTTTTCCTTGTGGTGTTGCAGCAGAAAATTTTTGGTGGCAGGCACGAAGTTTGCTATGCCTTGCTCCCGCAAGCGGCGGCTTATAGTCCACCTGCTGCAGTCAAGCCTCGTGCTTGGTCTTTTCTAATTGGGCCATGACGTAAAGGATGGTTTTCTGCGTCTTGTGCAATGGTTTCGTCGTCCTCCGCCGTTGTCACGCTCCCTTTCTCCCTCATTTTTCCATCTCTCCCTATCTACCTCCCATTTTTTCCCTTTCTGTTCCCTCTCAATTTTCCCTTCCTTTCTCCCTTTCATTTTCCCTTCCTTTCCTCTTCTCATTTTTCTCTCCCTTTCTCCCTCTCATTCTTCCTTCCCTTATTTCCTCACATTTTCTCTCACTATACCCTCTCATTTTCCCTCCATTTCTTGTTGTCATTTTCCCCTTCCTTTCTCCTAATTTTTCCCGCCTTTCTCTCTCATTTATCTCTCCCTTTTTCCCTCTTTTTATCTCTTATCCCTCTCTCTCCATCTCTTCCTCTCCCTCCATCTCTTCCTCTTCCTCCACCTCTTCCTCTAACTCCATCTCTTTCTCTCCCTCCATCTCTTCCTCTCCCTCCATCTCACCCTCCTACTCCATCTCTTTCTTTCCCTCCATCTTTTCCTCTAACTCCATATTTTTCTCTCCCTCCATCTCTTTCTCTCCCTCCATCTCTTCCTCTCCCTCCATCTCACCCTCCTACTCCATCTCTTTCTTTCCCTCCATCTTTTCCTCTAACTCCATATTTTTCTCTCCCTCCATCTCTTCCTCTCCCTCCATCTCTTCCTCTCCCTCCATCTCTTCCTCTACCTCCATCTCTTCCTCTCCCTCCATCTCTTCCTCTCCCTACATCTCTTCCTCTACCTCTATCTCTTCCTCTCCCTCCATTTCTTCCTCTCCCTCCCTCTCATACTCTCTCCAAGTCTTCTCCTGCCATCTGTTCCTCTCCCTTCATCTCTTACTCTCTCTCCATCTTTCAATCTTCCCTTCAATACGTCTCTTCCTTCCTCTCCGTCTCTTCTTCTCCCTCCATCTCTTCCTCCCTCCATTTCTTCCTCGCACTCCGTCTCTTCCTCGCATTCCATCTCTTCCTCTCACTCTATCTCTTCCTCTCCCTCCCTCTCATACTCTCTCCATGTCTTCTCCCTCCATCTGTTCCTCTCCCTTCATCTCTTCCTCTCTCTCCATCTTTCAATCTTCCCCTCAATACGTATCTTCCTTCCGCTCCGTCTCTTCCTCTCCCTCCATCTCTTCTTCTCCCTCCATAAATACCTCACAATCCCTTCCTCTAACTCCAACTTTTGCTCTCCCTCCATCCCTTCTTCTCCCTTCATTTTTCGTGTCCCTCCTTCTCTTCCTCTCACCATCTCATCCACTCTCCGTTTGCCTCGCCTCCATTTCTTTTTCCCCTTCCATCACTTCCTCTCCTTCAATCATTTCCTGACCCACCATCCCTTCTCCCTCAATCTCTTCCTCTCCCTCCTCCTGTCCCTCTATTTCTTCTCCCTCCATCTCTTTCTCTACATCCATCTCTTCTCCCTCAATCTCCTACTCTCCCTCCATCTCTTATCTCTCTCCATGTCTTCCTCTCCCTCGATCACTTCATCTCATTCCCTCATTTCCTGTCCATCCATTTCATCTCCCTCCATCTATTCCACTCCATCCGTCTTTTCATCTCCCTCCATCTTTTCATCTCCCTCCATTTATTCCTCTCTTTCCATCTTTTCCTCTGCAAGATCTATTCCTCTCTCCATCTCTTTCTCTCGCTTCTTCTCATCATATGCACCCCTTCTTCTCCCTCCATCTCTTCCTCTCCGTCCATCTCTTCCTCTTTTTCTTCCTCCATCTCTTCCTCTCCTTTCACTTTTTCTGTCTTTTCATCATCTGATGTCTCTTCGTCTCTTCCGCTCCCTCCATCTTTTCCTCTTTGTTCATCTCTTCCTCTCACTCCATCTCTTCTTCTTTCTCCTTTTCTTCCTCTCGCTCTATCTTCTCTTTCCATTTCTTTCTCACTTTCCAACTCTACCTCTCCCTGCATTTCTTCCTCTCCCTCCATCTCTTCATCTCCATCCATCTCTTATCCCTCGATGTCTTCCTCTCCATCCTCTTCCTCGCCCACCTGTTTTTTCTCTATACATTCTTTTCATCTCCCTCTTCTTCCTCTCCCTCCGTTTCTTCCTCTCCCCCTTCCCTTCCTCTCCCTCCATATCTTTGTCTGCTCCTATCTTTCCCGGTCACACCATCTCTTCCTCTCCCTCCATCTCTTTCCCTCTTTCCATCTCTTCTTCTCCCTCCTTTTCTTCCTCTCTCTCCATCTCTTCTTATCCCTCCTTTTCTTCCTCTCCCTCCATCTCTTCCTATCCCTCCCTCTCTCTCTCCATCTCTTCCTCTCTCTCCATCTCTTCCTCTCTCTCCGTCTCTTCCTCTCCCTCGATCTCTTCCTCTCCCTCCATCTCTTCCTCTCTCTCCATCTCTTCCTCACCCTCCATCTCTTCCTCTCCCTCCATCTCTTCCTCTCCCTCCATCTCTTCCTCTCCCTCTATCTCTTCTCACTCCATCTCTTCTTCTCCCTCCATCTCTTCTTCTCCCTCCATCTCTTCCTCTCTCTCCATCTCTTCCTCTCTCTCCATCTCTTCCTCTCTTTCTATCTCTTCCCCTCCCTCCATCTCTCCCTCCATCTCTTCCTCTCTCTCCATCTCTTCCTCTCCCTCCATCTTATCCTCTTCCTCTATCTCTTCTCACTCCATCTCTTCTTCTCCCTCCATCTCTTCCTCTCCCTCCATCTCTTCCTCTCCCTTCATCTCTTCCTCTCCCTCCATCTCTTCCTCTCCCTCCATCTCTTCCTCTCCCTCCATCTCTTCCTCTCCCTCCATCTCTTCCTCTCCCTCCATGTCATCAGCCACCACGCCTGGATAGTTGCGTTACGCTAATCCCGTATCCTTTCCGTCCTTCTAATCTTCCTACTCTCTCTCTCTCTACTTTTTTCCTTTATCTTTTTTTCACCTCATTTCTTTCTGCTCTGCTAATATTGAATCTTCGCGCATTTTCCTCGTTTTTTTTCTTTGCGTTTGTAATGATATTTCCTTATATGCCGCAATTTTTTCTTTTTTTCTCCCCCTTGGTATTATTCTTTTATTCTTTTCTGCCCCTTTATTTTTCATACTTATTACCTTTTTTATTTATTCATTTGTTTACCCTTATCTCCATACGTTATCTTCTCTGTATTTGTTATGCAACTCATTTACTTGTAATATTCCTCTCTAGCTATATAATTTTCCAGTTTTTATCGCGCTCTTTCCCTCTTCTCGTTTGTTGTTAATCTAGCCATAAATATGTGTAACGAACTCTTAGTATAAGTCTTCAATTAATAAGTTCGTTATTTATTACTCATTTATCCTGATGGGCATAATTTACTTGTTACAGTTCGGAATCAAGTGTTTGCCCCGCAATATATTTTTTTGCCTCGCTCTTTTTCCTTTCCTATCTTACTTTTCTTATTTCACTTCGCCCCTTGTCGAATTTGCGTTACATCCGCTGATATCAATAGGGTCGTATTCCAGGCCACATTTTTGTTTGCGTTAACGTACTTATTTCTATTTTACCCTGCCTTCTTCAAACTTGAAATGTTACTTATCCGACTTTTCCTGTTTCTCTTTTTAATGTATCGTACGTTTGTCCTTAACGTAATGGTTTCCAGACTGTAGGGCGCACCTCTAGGAGGCGCGGGGGATAGATCGTTGGGTTGCAGGTGGCGATAGATTGACATAGATTTACTGTCCGTTTAACCATCCTGATTGTGCGGCCTACAATATGCGGCCGTCACATTGTAGCCTTCAAGTGTCTAGGAAGTAACGTTTGCGTGTATGTTATATTAAGCAGGTAGTTATATCAATTGCAATCGTAGGTCCAGTTGGTACTGTTCGCATATTTTGATCGAACATGGTATAGATGGTGGCGCAAAGAGGTTTCTTAGGGGCTTTGTAATGTTTGGAAACCGCCGCCTCTTTCTCTAAACTTCGTATTTTGCCCTTTACAGCCCTTCCAATTTCCCCTTCCTCACACTTTTTCGGCGTTTACCTTCCCATCATCCATCTTCTCGCTCCCTCCTTCTTTTTTTAACTCACCCGCACATTTAATCCCTAACCTCCTCATCATTTATCCTTCTCCGTTTTTCTGGACACTTCGCCATCCAGCCCTTTTCTTTCCGCTCTCTTGACTCGTTCTTTGCGTTTGGTAACTCTCCCGAAACGTATCCCAACATTTTTTCTCCCCCTTTCTCTCCCTCCCTGTAAATCCATCTCAAAACAATGGTTTCCTTCCTTCCTCCCGACCCCGCCTTGCTCCCCGCTCCTTCTCGCCTTGCTCCCCGCTCCTTCTCGCCTTGCTCCCCGCTCCTTCTCGCCTTTCCTTTTATTTCCCTTGTCTTTACGTCGCGCTCCGATTGTTGCCGTCCGCTCCTTTCAATCCCTTCCCGTATTATTTTTATTTTGACGTCATCGCGCCTTCCGTATTGTTTGCCGCTTATAAATTTGAGCTCCTCTGTTTATCTGTTATCTGTTTTTGTTTTATTTCTTTTCGTTTTATTCCTCCCGCGTTCCTTTTTCTCTCCCCCGTCCTCTGTCACACGTTCTGCAACTCCAAACAATATAAATAGGCATCGCGATCCTTTATATATATTTTCCTCTTTCCCTGCGACCTCTTCCAAATCCCATCCCTCCCTTCCCCCAATCTCCCTTCTTCTATCACCCATTCCCCTATCACCCATTCCCCTATCACCCATTCCCCTTTCCCCCCATAGTTTCTCATATTTCCATGCGGCGGCCAAACCTCTTCCTTCCCTTCCTCCCATGTATCCAACGTCTCCGCACATTTTTCATCCCCAATTCTTTCCGTCTTCCTCTCCCCCGACTCCCCCTCCCCCTACGAAGAGCTTTTTTCCCTCAATTTTCCCCCAACTTCCAATATCTCCCTCTGCGCAATTTTTCCCTCCGTTCCGGTCTTTTCTCTCGTGTTCGTATCCTCCTCGTATTCGCGTCTCTTTCTCTTTTGCTCTTTTTCCCCGTTTCCCGCTTCCCTCTCCCCATTCTCCTCCCACTGGCCCCGACCCAAAGCCGCCCCAGATACTGTTGCGGGACGGAGGGATCGATACGGCCGGACGCCGCCTAGCCCCCCACCTTCCCCTATTCACTCTGCTCCACCCCTTCTCCTCGGACGGGCAACCGGCGCCACTCGCCCCTTACCTCTCCGCCTCCATTCCTTCCCTCGTGCACACTGCGGCCCTTCCCGGGCCCCCCGCATCACCGAGACGCCGGCGGTGGAGTAGCAGTAGGCGACGGCGACGAATTCTCCTCCCCAAAGTAAGCGAGTCCGAGATGCCGACGACAAAGGCGACGCAGACGTCGCCGCTGTGTGGACGATCCCAACCACAAAAGGCACCGCGTTTAGGGTCGCGTGGCACTTCACATTCACGGCGCCTCATTATTACTGCGGTGAACCGCTACTTAAAGGAGCGGTGTATGCTCGGTCTTTTCGCGGAGGTGTGAGTCGAGGGTTCGTTGTTTCTTAATCGGCGAATAATACACGCTTTGCGGTTGATTTTTATTTTGGATGAAGCTGGAGGGAATTTCGGTTCGGTGGGTTTCCTTTTTCGATTTAGCGATTCGCGTAAAATAATTACTGGATGCGTTTCTTCAAAAATTAATTTGAAAATTTTCCATATAGTAGAGAAATCGATATTTTGTATAGTAATAGGTGATTTTTTATAAATAAAGCCATAGTGAGAAAGCCGCGTTGCACAAATTTAATACCTTATGGGTAAAACCACGTGTTCTTTCTAACACTTAAAATCGGTTAGGACCCGATTCAGTACCGCGTGTAATTAAATTAATTTGATTTTGACTAAGTATGTGTCCCGCTTGTTCAACCATGAATAATCAAATCCACGTTTGGCAAGCGTTTACTTTAATCGTATTTATGTGACCGAGGAAAGTGATTAAACTTTTGTAGACGAGGAAACAGGTCGGTAATAACCACGCTGCGATAGATTGAGAGCGTGGAAAGTAAACTGATGGCCGTTCTAGAAGAAATCGATTAGATAATGCGAGTAAACATTAAGTTCTTGCTTGCCAAAAAAATCTCATCGTGAGAAACGTGATCGAGGATGAGGTAACGAGAATCGGTAATGTCTACGTGGCGGAAATGCATGGCGGGTAATGCGAAGGGTTTTAATAACAATGAACAGGAGGATGTTCATTGAAGGGTAACGTGAAGATGAAATGACAGCAGTGAGAAAGCAGTTACTTGCGCATTAGATGTAGAATGAGTGGGATTATTTGTCGATACTCGAGCGAACAGAAATTTTCCAATAAAACACTCGTTTGCAGAACTGCGATAATGACATAGCGCGGAAGATACGAGAGTTCACTTGATTATAGAATACGTTTTACTCGTCATCTCAGAGTGCACGAAATGGATTGCATTGAAAACCTTGCATATAATGTTCGAGGAAAAGCTTGGATGATGGAAATCACCTAGTATTTTTTTTAAGTTTGCAAAATAATTTTCTTAGTATGAGAGTACTTATACTATCGAATTTTGAAGACGTAACCGTTATATTTCATAATTTAAATCGTTAATTTTCATGCTTGTGGAAGCTATTCTGTTAGCTGTAATTCAAGTCTAATTTGTGCTATTAATTGCTAGAATAAAGGAAAATTAGAATAATAGATTTGTTTGCATGATTTCGTGAATGTATTCGCACCAATTGGTGTTTTATTTCCAACTTTAATTAATCTGAGAGAAAATTTCCTAAACTAAGGTTTCCTATAAGGATAATCTCATCGGAAGCAAGATGCGAAAGTAGGATAAATTTTCTCTTACTCTAGCAGTGTTGTCGAGTAAATAGTTTTTATTTGGTAGCGGAGCGTTCTACTTTTCGTTACTCTCGAATTTCCACTGGTGTTCGGGCAGTCGTTTTTTCCTATTCATTTGAAAACTAATTACGATTGTCGGCTTTTAAATCGAATTCCGCGAGCTTTATACAGAAAAGGAATTTCGACACATTTAGTTTTTCTTTTCCATTTAGTCGTCTCATCGCCGCCAGTTCCTTATGTCTACAGTGGAAATACACTCTCGTGCCAGAATGGCGAGGATGGATGATAGGTAGAAAATTTTTTTACGAGTGCTCTTATAACGCGATCCGTTTTTTTTAATGAAACAATAGCCAGCCACCTTTTCTTAAATTCTCGCGGGCTTCATCGTCTGCCAGTAAAGCTTTCCGTTGTTTCGCAAAATTTCTCCCATATTCAGTCGCTATGGCATTTTTACGTACTCGGTTCCGGAGGAAATCTTAGGCAGGTCGCGAGACGTGGAATACATTGGATAAATGGGAGGAATTGAACTTTTGTTTTCCGTTTTTTTTTTTTTTCAAAAAGAGAGACTCCGATGGGCGAAAATGTTGCTTTTTCGGAATTCTAGGTCAAATCTCTCGGCGTTGACAGCAGTCATGGATCAGCTTCAGAGGTAATCTCGTTCGTTGTGATAAGGGATGATGAGATATGAAAGAAACCTGTGAAAAGGCTCCTCCATATGGCGATATAGACAGGGGCTGCGCGTAATCTGCATGACGTCATCATTTACGTTAAAGAGTTGCCGTAATTAAGGAAAGCGTCGTTCGCTCGAATTTGGAAATGGAACGCGTGTTTAGTGGCTAAAAATATTATAGATGTGTGTGTGTATATATATATATATATATATATATATAAAATCACAGAAAAATAGTTCTTTTGATACCGTATTGTAACTATATTATGTATTAAAACTTTTTACTATAATCACGGGCGCTTTGTATTCTTGTCGGATTTATGATTCAAGTATCATACCGCATGCGCAGGTAGAGGAACACCTCGCCTAGAAGATGATTGTTTTCCCGAAATACAATGAAGTAATTAAAAGTATATACTAATTACTATAAATAGCAATACAGAATAAACAACTATTATTATAGTTAATATCTATACAAAGTTACGAGTTGTCAGTGCTTGCATATAGCATGCGTTCAAAAAATCACCGTACACCAAGATATAAACTCGTAAATAAACCAACGCGACAGCATTTCAACTACACACAGCCCATTTATATAAGATAATAGTTTTCATTTTCTGCGAAATTAAGGCATCATTCATCATCATGCTTCTGTCCGAAGACAGGTTTTAACTGAATCGCTGCCTCCATTTCTCTCTCTCCCTAGAAGCCTCTTTTATACCTCTAAGTATTATATCCCTGCTTTATATTATCTAATATTCCTATTCTTTTTCTCCCTCTTCCTCTTCTTCCACTAATTTTTCCTTCTAAGATCGTCCTTTGTAAACACTGTCTTCTCAATATGTGCCCTATCCAATTTGCTTTTCTTTTCCTGATTGTTTTTATTAGCGTCCTTTCTTCTCCCACCATTTCTAATACTTCTTCGTTTCTCTTCCTCTCTGTCCATTTCACTTTCATCATTCTTCTCCATACCCACATCTCAAAACTTTCTAAATATTTTTCCTCCTTTCTCCTTACCGTCCACGTCTCTGCACCATAAAGAGCTATGCTCCATATGTAGCATTTTGCTAATTTCTTCCTTGTTTCTAAATTTATTTTCTTGCTTGTGAGAAGCTCCTTCTTCTCGTTAAATGCTGCTTTTGCCATTGCAATCCTACTTCTGATGTCCTGTGTACTACTACCATCCTGTGCTAAAATACTGCCGAGATATTTGAAACTACTTACTTGTTCCAATTTTTGGCCATTTACCATTATATTTAATTCTTTATGTTCCTTTGAAACCACCATGACTTTCGTTTTTTCAGCATTGATCTTCATTCCATATTGTTGGCCAACCTCCACTAGTCTGTCTGTCATCCTCTGAAGCTCTTTCTCGCCTTCTGCTATTAAGCCCTGATCATCTGCGTATTTAATGGTGGTAATACTTTCACCTCCTATCTTAAATCCTTTCTCTTCCATCAACGCTTCTTCTGTTATTGTTTCTGCATAAATATTAAATATCGCTGGTGAAATAGGACAACCCTGCCTCACTCCCCTCCCTATTGAAGTACTTTCTGTTTCTTCTCCTTCAACCCTGACTCTAATCTTTTGATCAAAGTAAAGGTTTTTAAGCAGTCTTTTATCTTTCCAATCTATTCCTATTTTGTTTAAAATACCCAGCATTTTATCCCATTTCACTCGGTCAAAAGCTTTCTCCCAATCTACAAATCCTCATACATCCTATAGCATCTCTAGTCCCCCTTCCTCTTCTAAAACCAAACTGATTATCTTGCAGCTCCTTTTCTATTTTACATTCAATTCTTTTGGTTATTATTCTGGTTAGAACTTTAGCTGTATGAGAAATTAAACTAATAGTTCTGTAATCCTTACAACATTTTGCATTGTTCTTTTTCTCCAGTGGTACCATCACAACATCTAAAAAATCTTCAGGCCATATGCCAGTATCATATACTTGGTTAAAAAATTTTGTGAGTTGCTTAACTGCTTTAGACCCTAAAACCTTGAGAACGTCCACGGGTATATCATCACTCCCAACAGCCTTCCTTCTTTTCATGTCATCAATTGCTCTTCTAACTTCAGACTCGAGAATACTTGGTCCTAGCTGATCTTCTTCCACATCCTCTTCTTCATTTAATTCAATATTTCTTGGCTTTCCTTCTTTGTCATACAGAACCTCAATGTATTCTTTCCAGACATTCTTTACATTATCTGGCTCCGATACTATTTTACCACTTTTGTTCATGATTCCTTTACGTCCTATCTTTCTTGCTTTTTTCTTGAATAGTTCCCTTGCTTTGCTATACATGAGGTCTGTTCTACAAATTCTTTCACATTCAACAATCTCCTCGCATTTTTCATTTATCCACTGCTCTCTTGCTTTATCTGTTTCCCTTCTTAAAGCATTATTTAACTCCTTGTACTTTCTTTGGCCTTCTTCAGTGTTTATGTTCTTCCACTTTCTCCGCTCTTCCATTTTTTGCAGCATGGCTGCTGTGATCCAGGGTTTTTTGTTTCTTTCACCCGTTTTCTTTCCTACCTTCTTTTCCATTACATCTTTAATGTTGCTATGGATGTATCTCCACTCCTCATCTACATTCTTCCTATTTTCTTCAGCTCTCTCCCCCAACCTTTCCTCCAGCTCAGTCATGATAGCCTCCTTGTTTTTAAGGAGTTCCTCTAAGTTCCATTTCTTGTTAACTCTTATGTTTCTCTTAACGCTCTTCAGTCTACATTGTATATTTGCCACCAATAGGTTGTGGTCAGAATCGATATCTGCCCCTGGTAGTGTTTTCACATTTTTAATGCTATTTCTAAATCTTTCATTGACTAGTATGTAATCTATCTGGTACCGTCTCTGGTCTCCTGGGCTTCTCCCAATTTCCATTGAAAGGCATTGGAGTCGTTGCTATGACAGTTAATATTTTTCATTGTTGAAGACCGAAAAAGTTCCATAATTTTATAATTAAAATCAAATGTTTACGCAAATCCAACTTGGATTTGAATTCTATCTTCAAGAAAAATAAACTTCATTCTTTTTCCACAGTATGGTGCATGTCCCGACTTTGTATCTTAAATTAAAATAATTTTAAATAAAACAATTTTATATAGCCCTGCACAGTTTTCATTGCTTTTGTTATATATATATATATATATATATATATATATATATATATATATATATATATAGGTGTTTAAAATTGGACTTGAGCGTCAAAAACACCCATTAAATATAACTTTTCTAAAATTTTGGACTTTTCTAGAGGTTTTAACCAATGACCCAAATTTCTGCTCTGTAGTACTTCTAGAAGTACCTTAGGTTTTATATGATATATATATATATATATATATATATATATATATATATCCTATATGTGTAAGAAGCAGCTATTTATAATGACTAGTAAAAGGTGCTTGCATTCTGCAAGCATTTCATCTCACCTTGAAAAACATTCATTTTTCAGAGAGATATTTCATCATTGGAAATATTTTTTCATCCTAATGATTTCACCTCTGCACCGATTTTCGTTATTTACTTATATAACAATAATAGAGTAAAACAATCCCTAAAATTTTCAATTTTAAGAAGTATTTTAAGGGTAGGGTACTAAAGCCCCACATTTCTGCCAAATTTTAAAGTTGTAGCTTATCTAAAAGTGAAATAATATTTAGCTATTTGTTTAAATTTTACAAAATTTTAAAGGCCGCAGCAACATATTCGAGATTTTCAAATGTTTATTTGGGTATGTGCACTAAGCTCTAAATAACTTAAACATTTCAGCTGCAACAGAACATTACTTTTTTCACAACTCTCTAATATTTCCTGTTTTTGGATTTTGACGTAGTTATAAGTTTACGCCGTAGTTTTAAATCAATTGCATTATAATACAATCCACTGATTCTCTTTAGAAGCACTAAATTAAAGCTATTATTATATATACAGTTCACCCACAATTGAAAGGAGTAACGTTCTTTTATTTAATAACATTTATCGAGTTTTAAAATTGACGTTATCATGTGTATGCGTCTTTGGTTGAAATCAATGGGACAATAAGAATTACCATATTAAAAAACATTAAAGCGATGCTATTATAATACGGATTACTAATTCCCATTGTCCTGGTTGTTATGGTGGCTGAAGTCCTTCATTGTCGAGCATCTGTTTTTTCCGATTAAAAACATATTTCTTCGTCATTTCGGCACCGATTTCAATTTAATCTTCAAAAATAAAAAACCTCATTCTTTTAGATATAGAATTGTTTTCGTCCCGAGTTTCTATCAGAATTATAAATAATTTAAAATGCAAATTTATGAAACCGCAGATTTTCATGTTTTTGTTATGGAGTATCTAAATGGAATATTGGGGTAAAAAATACCCCACTTAAAATTAAATTATTTGGAATTTTAGATTTTTCTGATTGGTTGTACCTAATAACCTGTCATCCTGCCAAATACCAGGTCCGTGGCATATCTAGAAGTAACCTAGGTTTTATATCATTTATATATCCTATATCCTTGGTGAGAAGCAGCTATTTATAATAGATATATAAAAATTCTTTTTTATATTGTCCCTTGTTTTAATATATTCTCTTGCCGATTTACAGTAAACCCTAAATATCCGCGGCGATTCCCAGGAATGTATCCTCCGCGAGTATCGAGAGTTGACTGTATTGATAAATTTCCTCGGCTTCATGACGCCGTTGTTAACAATTACGAGGAATACGGAAGAGAAGCCTTGCGCCGCAGAATTCCAAGCTTGGGCTCCGTACTAGACGCACGCTCTATACCTCTCGTGTTACTAAGTGAGAAGCTTACCGAGCTAATATCAGATTGCTTTTAACGCACGGATTGGAAACTGAGATTCGAATGGAAGAATTCATTCCCAATGAGCAGTTCCCGGGAAGAAAATCGGATGAAAAAAAATCCGAGGGGCCCGTTTTGGGCGCATATTTTTTTTAACTCTATCTTTTCTCTTTGCGACGGAATACAATCCTCGGGAACCGAAATCTAAACGAACCTAAATTGGCCATTCAAATTAGAGGGTAAAAACCGTCGTGGAAATCTTCCTTCGCTCTCGTTCCGGAAGCATCTCACTCATTCCCAGTCGCTTATCAGCGTGTATGTTTTAAAAAAGCGTTTTCATTATGTACAAGGGCATAACTGTTGAGGGGGCTGCGTGTGAGGCGATATCTGATTTAGTGGAGCCAACTATTAAATGGCGACATTGATGAATAGCTTCGTTGGTAGAAACGAGTGCGTAATGGCGGAAGGGAAGAAGGCATCGGAGGGAGGGAAAGGGGAAGGAGGGAAAGGGGAGGGAGGGAAGAAAGCGGTTCGATCATTCCACGGGAACGGAATTTCCCGCCATTGCCGCGAAATATTGAATGAAACCACGCCTGGGGTACTCGGACGCTAATGGCCGTTAGGAGGACATTATGAATATATTCTGCCCGAGGGAAAGACTTTGAGTGGCTCTCGTCCTCTCTTCCTCCCACTCTCCTTCCTTCCCGTCCACTTTTCCTGGCGAAATCCCTTTTCCCACCGACTCCGCTTCGTCCCATCCCTTCCGGCGAGGCCCTCCACTTCTCCCGACGCATCCCAAGTGTCGAGGATTTCGCAGGCGTTTTTTGTATTGGCTGTTTTAACGCCGAAAATATCACTCGTTCGCAATTTAGTAATTAAAAAAGTGACCTTGCGCGAAATTGAATTCGGCGATGCTGACGGGATTTTCGACCCGTGTCCGTCATCAACGGCGATCTTTCTAGAACGGAGATCCCAAACTCGAGTGGATAATTTTGGAGCATAAGGCTGGTCACATGTGTTATTTTCCAAGTGTACAGCGGGCTACGTGTCATGGGGACGATCCATGCATTTTTACGAAAATTAACGAAAGTTTTTAATTTTAGTTTTTAATTAAAACACTACTATACAATAATTGAAAAAGGGGAAATCGCCTTAATACCATAAAAATTAAAAAAGAAGTGCACAATACTTCCTTTTTTAATTTGTATGGTTATAAGGCTGTTTTTCCTTTTTCAATTATTGTAATTAACCATAGGTCTACTAAATTTAATTTTTAACTACTATACAAACCCTGAATTTTAAACGTTTCATTATTTTATTTCGTCTTTCGTCGTTACTCCTTGGCCTTATTGCCCTCGCCGGCTCATTCACATACTTGCAGTCAAATAAAAGCATTGAGAGGGTCGCATTTTATGAAACTGCGGTGTGTTGCGACACTGCCTAAAACAGGGCTCGGCAACATGCGGCCCCCGAGAGCACTTTATGCTGCCCGAGAAGATATAATCAAAGAGCTATCGGTGCAATTTAATAGAAAATTTTGTATTTTTTCAGTAAAATTTTGGCCTCAAAACCTTTTCTAATGAATATTTAACGCTAGTAAATGATCTAAATATGATTTTACTAATATGAGACCACAGAATCTTCGGATAACTTATGATGTAAACACTCATGCGGCCCGGCGACGCTCTCTTGACTTTCAATGTGGCCCTCCGAAGCATTCACATGACGAATGTGGCCCATCATACAGAAAAGGTTGCCGACCCCGAGAACGAGAAAGATGCCGAAAACGGTTTAATAGTTCGTATGCCCAAGTTTCATCTTACTCCCATCTTCTTCGATTCAAGTTGAAGATAAATTCTACATCTGCATAATACCCTGCAATTTACCAGGCAGGTGAGTGGCACGGGGTGCTGTACACCAGATTCCATTACGAATCTCGCAGACTTGCACATCCTACATCTGCATAGCATCTACATATAAACTTAAAATTCACCAGACAGGTGGGTGGTAGGGGGTGAAATGCACCAGATTACCTAGAAAATGTCACTTGCAGGCTTGGGTTTCCTGCTGTGATCTCTAATCGTTTTTGGTAAAAATATTTCGATCTCTCCTTATATTTGACCTTTTGTGACATGAATATCTTAGGAAAAACGTATCTTTATATCGCTCTCTCCTGCAATCCATCTCATTTATTTTATCGTTCTGGTCGCGTCTTCCAATACAAGTCGGTACTTCAGTTATTCCTGGTAAGCTTTCTGATCTATAATTTTTGGAGATTGACGTATATTGAATTCCAATAAAAATAATTTGTTTGCACTTGGAAATTCTGCCGATAATATTACGCTTGCGTTGTTGGGTTTTAGTTACCATTACTTTATTACTAATCCTCTTACCGTCATTAACCTGTTATCGTGGCCTACTTTCTCGTTAGCATCGGATATTTTACCCGAATTTAGAACGGATTTCTATCTATAATTTACGAAAAATCTCTTATAAAAGAATCTCGTTGAAGGAGAGTGTGGGGTCTTTTGAAAGTTGTCAGCGGGCTTTTTCATGTAATGAATTCATAAATCATTTTCGTTAGAAGATAGAGAAAGGTCGAGAAAGGCAAGGGAGGCAAGTTTGGTAAATGTCTTGCCTATGCACTGTCGCCCCACGGCAGCCCCTACTCCTTTTTCCCCACTTTCTCCTCCCTCCCCCCCTCCACATTCTCCTCCATCCCCCCCCTTAAACCGTCTGAACACGCTTCAAATTAAAATTCTACCAGGTGCCTCTCCATTCTTCCTCTCGTCTCGCCCTCACTCTCTCTTCCCCTCCATACCTCTCTCTGCACCCTTCGTCCCCTACTTGGTCCGTCCTCTAGCCCCATGCTCCCCCTCCCCCCTTTGGCAGTTGTTACGTTTAGTTTCCGACGAGGATTCCCTCGGTATTTCACGGGTCCTTTCGGTCCAATCGAGACGAATCGATTTTTATTGGCGTTGTATTTTCTTAGAATCTTATCCCAACCACCGCTTCCTCCTAGGATATGTCCGCGCTGAAAGAATAAGTACACCCGTCTGCCCCCGAGCACTCTACGGCGCGGTCGAAAAATGGCCGAAGGGTGTCGCGGATCAGTAGAAATTATCTCAGACATCCCTTCTCCTGCCCTCCGAAAATCCTCTCGCACTCCGATTATCCTTGCAAAAATCAAATGGCCCCGTGGAGGAACTCGGTGGCTTCAGCGTTGGCTAATGACTTCCCCGGTATTCTAATTTTAGTCGGCGAAATATTGAGCGACTCTGCGTGCGTCATCACCCCGAGGTGGCGCTTGTGACCCCTTGGTCATAAAAATCGCCAGATTCTCTTTCTCTCTCTCTCTCTCTCTCTTTCTCTCTCTCTCTCTTTCTCTCGCGGACCTCGCTTCTCTTATTTTATTTTTCCTTCTCTACCGCGGCGTGGAGGCGTCGGAGTGGTGAGTCCGGCGGTTCTCCCCCATAAGATCGGAACTACCCGCTCTCGACGTTTCTCATCGGTACGATCTTTCGCCGTGAAATGGATCACAGGAGGGTATGGAAGGATCGGAGGGAGGAGTGGAGTGCGAGTCTGGGAGTGGAGGCCTTCGTGGGAGGATGGTAGAGGGCGGCTGGGTGGGAGAGGGTGGTTGGTTGGGAGAGGGTGGTTGGTTGGGAGAGGGTGATTGGTTGGGAGAGGGTGGTTGGTTGGGGGAAGCGCAAGTGGAAATGAATCGGCCGATCGAGGGTCGGCCGTAAGAAATCAATCCAGTGTCGCGGCCAATAAAGCGTCCCTTTTGCACCGAGCAGCGCCGGAAAAGGACCCACAGATGTCGACTTTATCGTCCACTTGGTGCTTGTCCGGAAGGTTTTCGCTTCGTTTGTACCAGACGCGTATTTCGACCGGTAGGCGAAGATGAAACGGATGCCGACGCGGACCTCGCTGCATTTTTAGGGAGGGGTGGTTAGGAGTACCGGTGGCTTCGTTCGGCGTGAAATTAATCCCTCCTTAATTTTTCGAAGCCCGGCGGTTTTCTAATCGCGTAAGAGTTATGCCCTCCCCTTCGACCTGATATACTTCGTTTTGCGTTATGTTCCCGATTCGAAAAGGCAGCCGCGTAAAAAAATTTTTTAACCCGTTATCTCCGTTGTTTCGTTTTTTTATCTCCTATTTGTCCCCCCTCCGTAAGGTTTTTATGGACTCCAATATTTTTAATGGAATTTGTTGGATGCTGGAGATATGGTGAGGGTTTTCGTGTTGGAAACACATGGCTTATGATGAAAAGAGAATGATAATGTTTTTATTGTTCCCGATTCTTTTATTGGACGGATTTTTGTGGGGATAAAGAAGGCATATCACGCGCGGCAAAGTGGTATGCGGGACAGACTTTTTGGTGACATTTTAGTGCTTACAACGCTCGGGAAATTTTGAATTGTAAGCCCATGGGAAAAAATCGTTATCGACTTTCATGCAGTTACAGGCAGGAAATAAGTTCGTCCGATGATATACAATATTCATTTCAGTGTCTACGTGACTCGCTAAATTCTGTATTGTCACACATTCAAGTTAGAGTAAAGAACTCGGGATCAACTTCCATGCAGTTACAGGTAGGAAATTTACTTGAATATATGATTACCTCCATTAATAAAATTTCAGTTTTAATTATATACACCTATAGTTAACCAAGGAAATGATCTCCCCATGCAAGTGACGCACTTGAGTATTTTATCCTGTTTTTGCGCTAAATTTAGAAACAAATCCTCTTCGTTCCAGTTTAAACGGTGAAGGATGCATACGAAGAATCTCTCGATTTAAGCAGCTTACAATTGTAGAGTTTTAGTGGAAAATTCTCCAATAGTTAAAAATCAAATTAATTTTAATCCCTTATATATTAATAAGGTTAATTAATTTTTGCATGCGTTTTTGTTAACCTTTGTGTTTCCGTAGCTAACGCTTTATTAGGCTAGACTCGCTTAGCGCTTATCACCTTTAAGAAGGTATCCATATCGCTGCGTAATTTGATTAATTTCATAGAATAGTAGAGCTAGTACAGAGAATTCACTACGTAGCTTTGAGCTAGATCGTCCGCCGTAATGGCAACCAACACAGGTTTCAGATAACAGCTCGCAATTAACATGTGGGGTGCGAAGTACATGTAAATTTAGTAAGTAATTATGAAAAAGGGAATGTTCAACAATTTTCGAAATTTAAAGCTTTTATTGGGCGTTAGCGAAAGTTGAACACGGTAATATTATCGCGTTTAATAACGGACGTATGTATTATATGACCTTAAACCGACATTTTTCGTTTTTTCCTCCATCGCGCTATTCTTGAACACAAATCGACGCGAACGAGTCAAAGATGAATATCAGGATTTATTGCATATAGATTTAATTGTATGGAAGTTTATAAAAAAATTTCCGACGGTAATAATCACGCTCGAATTTCCACAGTCGGAACGGAACAGCCGGCGTTCTATGTCCGAAATGATCGAAGGTCTCGAGATATCTCACGACTTAAAACTTACACCCTTTAAGGATGTCGATTCAGCATGTGCGCCGCGTCATGTTTTACCTTCCGTTAACTCCACCCTCGTTTGTCCGATAGCTTCTGCGTCTCCTCTAGCGGCCGGCTAGGTTAATTCCTTTATCCGAATTAGCTCAGGGCGCGACGTCCGCTTCACTCGGCAATTATACGCGTCGAGGATCGAAACGACGTCGCAATCTCACGGCGGTGAAGCGCGGCTCGTTATCGCGTCTCCTTCGCCGTCATTTTCTTTTATGCCCCCGGAACAATGGGCCGCTTCGCAAAAATTAGATTCTAAAGAAAAAGAAGAATCTTTCGAAAGAGGGGGAGAGATATGGCGCGCGAGAAATGCGGCACATTTATGGCAGTTGAGATTTTTTTCTCTCCCGCTATGCGTACAACTCGTTACGATAGCGCCGAGGACGGCGGAGGCGGCATTATTACGAAATTAAGGTTGATTTTCTGCCGAGTTGAATTCCTCCCGGTTCGAGTGGAAAAGCGTTTTCGTCGCTTTTCGCGGTGCAAATCTCGCACGTAACGACTCGGGCGTCAGAGTGAGCGTTATTATTTCTTTCTTTTTAATAAAAACAATAAGCTTGCCGCTAAATGCAATCTTCTTTTAGCCGATTAAAGTAGTACGGGTGGTTGCTTCCCCGCTGTAAGGTTGCGAGCAAGTGTACCTCATTATTTCGCGCTTCCTATTATTCTCCTTGTCTAGCTTAGCTTTAATTCCTTTTGAGCATTATATATATATATACCAAAATGATATGGGTATTTCTAAAAATCCCGTCGTTTTTTCCACCACTTATTTCATAAATACCAGGCGTTTTCTCTTTCATCTAAATTTGATCTAATTTAATCTTTACGACATTCAATCCCACGCTGTTCTATTTTTATATTATACGTTTGTCAAGCATTCATATCCTTGATTCTCGTCGTCCAGAATCAAGAAAAAATTAATCATACGTATTTTGATAAATCTTCTCTTTATTTCATTAATATTTTCTCCGTTTCATGTTTTTTAATCCACAAAACAATGCTTTTGACGAATGAAAACTATAAAGCACGAATAAAATAGTAAAACCTCGCATTCCTTCGCACCGAATCAAGCTCAATAAACGCTCTTAATTGTCCTCATTACTGCAACTCTCTCTGAGCTTCTCGTCCTTTGCCTCTCAATTAGTGCTCGCAATCAGGTCGTTGATACGAGAGAGCTTTTTTTCAAATTTTGCTCTGTGCCTTATTTACGCAATGGCCACGCAAATAACGCGCATCCTTCGGCGATTCCTTCGCTACCAAATTCTCCCCGGAGTAAAAAGGATTGCAATCCTCGGCTATCACTTACAATTTCTCCGTCAACATATTACGTCCGTTACGTCGACCTCTGAGGCGGAAATATAAGATCGTAAATCCTGCAGTCTTCGCCTCGTTATATATATCGTTGCCTGCAAATGAAGGCGACGGCGGGCGACATTTATTTCTTCTTTTTTTTTAAGCCGAATGTTCTGCGAAAACAAATAAAAAGGAAACTATTTTCGGGATCCGTCGGAGATTATTTATTTGCGTTATGTTTTTCTTCGGGGAAATTTCAATCTGTCTTTCGATTCAACGCTCTCTGATATCGGAAATAAAAAGAAGTCATCTGCGAAAGGAGAGAAAAATGAAAAGGGGAGGAGATGTGAAAATTGCGAAATGGACGAAAAGAACTTGTCTCGGGTCTTTGTTTTCGAGACCTTGGTTTTCTCTTTCTCTCCTTCGCCGCATTTCTCCCACTCCTCTACCACACTCCTCACTATTACCACATAAGCCCGCGTCCGCCCTAACCCCATCGTAGTTCCATGCGCTTTCATCCTTGCGATAGTTGCCCAATTAGATCGCACCTCTTTCTCCCTATCCCTCACCTTTTCCACTTTCTCTCGCCCGACCTTTCTTCATATTTCCTATTCCTTACTTTCTATCTTCCTCATCCTCTCTCTCCCATCTTTCTCTCCCTTTATCACAAATCCTCCGCCTCTCCCCTCTCTACCCCACTCTCTCCATTCTCTCTCCGACCTCGACCCTCCATTATTGAGACCTATTTCTTTTAATGTCTGCTTTCGCGCTTATCCAACAACACTTCGTGGGACAGCATCTTTGTGAGAAGTTTGTCCGTCACCATGGTCCCTCCCCCCACCCCCCTCTTTCTCCACCCCTCTTTCTCTCTCTCCACCCCATCCCTCCCCTCTCCGTGTGGAAATCGTGGGAGAGTTTTCGTTTTCATGTCTATTTATAATTTATAGACTTTTTATACTAATTACATGCAACCGTAAATAGGGTTTTTTATTTTCTAAAATATCTTTTAAAAAAGATAAAATTTCTAGACATTCACGTAAAATATATGAAAACTTTACTTCGTCCGCTGTAATATTAAGGTATTTAATTGAAATCGCTCTCCGTTTCTGAGTCACTTTTAATTAAATACTTTGTTTCGACGGCTGATAAATTGCGCCTCGTCTCGGTTGGGGGATTACTTTTTCACCTCCACTCGTTCAGGTGTTGGGCTCCTCGTTCTATTTCAGTGAGAACTGATGAATTTCTTATTTTTACAGATATGATATCACCGTATCTACGTCGATTAATTCATTTCGCTCATTCCACGTTTCCCAGAACGAGAAAATACTCATTATTCATTCGAATTATGCTAAGTTCTTAAATCCTTTGAAGAACCCTTAGCGTTTTCATTATAAGCTTTCTGCTTTATTGACTCTCGCGAAATATATACGTGTGTTTTTTGCTTACTTAAAATTTGCTAGTATTTAATGAATGTAATTTGATAAGGATGTAAAGAATATATTTCGGTATTTTGTCTCCGCCGGGCTTTATGTTTGCAAGTTATTTTTATGATTTAATCAGAATCGTATGCATGTAATTTTTGTCTTATGCAAACTATTACTTCCCTTTAGTCACGTCAAATAAATTTTTAAAGCGTAAAAAATTAAACTTTGAAACTATTTATTAATATGAGTTTTCGGTGCTTGCATACTGCAAGCGCTTAAAAAAAATTCACCATACACCAAGATCCAAACTCGTAAATAAAACAACGCGACAGCATTTGAATTACGCAGAATCCATATAAATACTAGGTGCTACCCAAAAGTTCCGGGAATTTGAATAGCGCTTGTAGTACGGTCACTCACCGCTGGGTAGTGCTGGCAGTATCCTTTCTGAATAAGTGTGCAACGTGGCGGCTAGCTGAGTGTACGTATTCGCAAGTTTTGTGCGTTTTTGTAACATTGTGTTTGAGTGGTTCTGCCAATTCGTTTCGAACTAAAATGGCTGATGTTAAGGAGCAAAGAATTTGCATCAAATTCTGGTTCAAACTCGGCAAAACGGCAGCATAAACACAAAGAATGCAACAAGCAGTTGGTGATGATGCTGTAAGCCAAAGCAAAACATTTTTTTGTTACAAACGTTTCAAGGGCGGACGGACGTCTGCCTACGACGATGAGCGTTCTGGTCAACCGTGGACAAGCACAACTCCGGAAAACGTCGCAAATGTGCGTGCGGCTATCCTGGAAGACCGAAGGCGAACAATACATGACACTTGTGACATCGTCGGACGTGTCAACGCATTTTGTCGGAGGATTTGACCAGAACGCCCATCGTGTGGCTGTCTGCAGGAAGCTTCAAAATGAAGTTAGAGATGACCCCAACTTCATCTCCAAGGTCATAACTGGTGATGAATCTTGGGTTTATGGTTATGATCCTAAGACAAAGCAGCAGTCGTCACAGTGGAAGTCGCCAAATTCACCGCGCCCAAAAAAAGCGCGTCAAGTTCGCAGCAATGTCAAGTCCATGCTGATCATTTTTTTTGACGTCGACGGGATCGTCCACAAAGAATTCCTCCCACCTGGTCAAACTGTCGATGGAAAGTTTTACTGTGATGTTTTGAAGCGGCTAAGGGAGAACGTCCGACGCAAACGCCCAGACAAGTGGCGCAACAATGACTGGGTGCTCCACCATAACAATGCGCCCGCCCACACGTCACTCGTTATTAGGCAGTTCCTGGCTTCCAAAAACACGACAGTCATTCCCCACCCCCCTCCTACCCTCCTGAACACGCCCCCTGCGACTTTTTCCTGTTCCCCAAAATGAAACTGCGGCTGAAAGCACGACGTTTTGACACGATTGAGGAGATCCGGGCAGAATCGCAAGAGATGCTTAACACGCTCACACCTGCGGACTTCCAAGGATGCTTCGCATCATGGAAAAACCGCTGGGAACGCTGTCCCAAGGGGACTACTTTGAAGGGGACGGTGGAAATTAGGACTTAGCGTAAGTATTTTTTATGCACAAAGTCCCGGAACTTTTGGGTAGCACCTCGTAAGACAATAGTTTTCATTTTTCGCAAAATTAAGGTATCTATCCGGAATCTCTAAATTCTCAGGCAATATGCTCGCTTCGAAGTTTTGAATTTCAGGTTTCATGGCTTAGATCTTCCGGCTTCAGCAATAACTATAATCGTCATTAAGACAATAGCCTATATATTTCAATAAAACTATGTAAAAGTTAGGATATTTTTTGTGTTAGATTTATGGCGTAATCTTCCTTGCCTTTTAGTACGTAGACGGATAAAAACATAATTTAAAATTATCACGTAATCATATGTATACGTCGTTGGCTGAAATCTAATGGATTATAATTCAGTCTGTACAGTAAATTTATTCTCTTGAAGTATGGAAAATCAATTCCCATTGGCAGGTATTGGAGTCGTTCCTATGCTAGTTAATATTTTTCATTGTTGGAAACCGAAAAACTTTTCATAATTTTATTATCAAAATCAAATTTTTACGCTAGTTCAGCATGGATTTGTATTTCTGCCTTCAAGAGAAATAAACTTCATTCTTTTATTCACAGTATGGTGTATGTCACGACTTTGTATCTTAATTGTGAATAATTTAAAAAAGAAATTCTATATAGCCCTGCACCATTTTCATTGCTTTTCTTATGGATGGTTAAAATTGGATATTAGGGTCAAAAAAATCCCTTACATACAACTTTTTCTGGAACTTCGGATTATTTTCCAGAGATTGTACCCAATGACCTATCTTCATGCCAAATTTCAGCTCTGTAGCACTTCTAGAAGTACCTTAGGTTTTATATCATTATTATATATCGACGTTTCTTACAGAGGAGGAGGATGATACTAATGTTTAGGCACTTTTAGATGAGCTGGAGATTCGAAATTTTTTTCTTAGCTAGGATTTCGTGCAAAACCGACTAGAAAAAACGAAAATCTTGAAAAAGTGCAACAAAGCGGCCGCTAAAAATTCGCAATTGTTTAAACAAATTTTTAAGGTTTACGTATTTCCAAAAGTACTACGGAGCTGAAATCTTTTTAAAAGGTAGGATTTGTAAAAAAACGAAATAGGGATTATAAAAATTTTTATATTTTGATTTGTTTGGCTGTTAAAAATTCCTAAAGTTTTAACAAATAGCTAACTGCTTAGGTACTACGGGATGAGCTAGGAAGCTGAAATTTTCAAGTTATTTACAGAGTAATGCATTTTCATAAATAAACATTTGAATATTTCCATTAATATATTGCAGCGGCCGTTAAAAATTTTAAAAATTTAAACAATTAGAAAAATATTATTTCACTTCTAGAAGTGCTAAAACTTTAAAATTTGGCTAAAATGTGTAGCATTAGTGCCCCATAATGAAGATATTGTAAAATTTTTAAAATTGCAACATTTGGGGATTTTTTTAAACAATTGTTTTTACATGTGGGAAAAACGAAAATCTCTGCGAGAACTCTCTCTCTCTCTCTCTCTCTCTGTAGCTGAAGAAGGAGTAGTTCCGAAAGCTTTACGTTTGTGATGTTTCTGTGTTTTTGTGTTATTTTACGTGTGTCGCTTCGACATCCCCGGGGCCTCGCCAACCTGAAGTTGTCTGATTGGTGAGTGCTCACTGGGTTTCCTCATCCCAACACCTTGTTGACATCCATATATTCATTTTACCTTTCCTTTTCCGTAAGTTGTTATATATATATATATATATATATATATATATATATATATATATATATATAAATCCTATAGATGTAAGAAGCAGCTCTTTATAATGATAATGGGTAATTCAATTCGTTTTTTCTGTTATATGGATTTACCAGTAGTAATTCATCTTAGGCTTTTATGTACTCTACGAATGCAATATTATAATTTCCATCTCCTTTGATAGAAATCGTATTTCTTAAATGTGCACATATCGTTTACTTTCGTTTAATATCCTTCCTCCGTCCTTGGTCCGTACTTGTTGTGATTGTTAAATCGAAGCACCGATGTTTCAAATCTATATCTCTTGTTAAATTTCTTCAAAAATCGTGGAGTAGTGTTCGCAGAAATTTTTTTTATCCTCAGTACTTTAAAAGTTTCATAATAATCGCCGTAATTCGATCATATACAATTTTTCTTTTTTTCTAACTGAATTTGTGAATTTGAATTTCAAAACATAAAATATAATTTATTTTGATACTATTATTTCCTTTCTATGTGCGTATGGGTTGATTAAATCGTTTAATGTCCAGAAGTGTTTACATTCACATAGATAATAAATTAATCTAATTTCGCGCTCACTGTTAATATTCTATTCAAGTTAAATCTCTTCGGTAATTCCATGTAAATATATTATTCAAGGTCCCAAGAAACATGTTTCATCAACGTTCCATGTTCACGACTTCTTCAATATACCTTACTATATGTCGAAAGAGAAGGCGGAAAACGAATCGATAATTTTCGTAAATATTTTCTCCAATTTCCACAAGAAATTGCTTTTAATCAGACATGATATTCTCAGCTTCCGATTCAAGATTTTTTCCCCTTTATTATTTCCTGGGCGGTGATAATCCACATTAACTAAATGATTTTTGAGGATTCACGTCGAAGTTGATTGTATTCTCGTAATTGTCGAAGTGACAAATTTTATCACTTCCATCGCACCAATAACGCGCTCGTTTGGAACTTTCGCGACATGTTTTTGGGGTATTCTTTTTTTTCAGGAATCGATATTTAGTCAGACAAAATTTCCCCTGGCATTTGAGGAAAGAACTGAAAGGAGGACCCATCTAGCCGTCAAACAGCCCCAGTTGGTACGCCGACTCCGAAAGGTCGGTGAGGGAAGTCCAGAAGTGTTCGAATGGGTTTCGCTGTAGCGCGAATGGTTTGTGCGTGGGGCGGCGAGTAGGATATAATGGGAAGGTTAGCTTCGAGGGTTGGAGCAGCAGTGTCGGTGAACGGACTAGGCATGGTCAGTGCGGGGCTGAGTGTAAGAGGGAGGGGGAGAAGGGCCGCCTTGAAAGGATCTAATGCGATGCCCGCGAATGTGGGTCTTTCGGCAGCAGTCGGTAGTAGTATTGATTATCGCTGAGCTGCCTACTCTATACCGACGCCTTAGGAGCCTACCCCGTCCCCCTCGTCACTCTTTCCCCGTCTCCCCCTTTCCCCCCAACTCCTCGTCTCCCTCTCTTCCTCCGGTAACCCTTAAAACCGCCCTATCCCATACCCCTTCTTCTTTACCCCATTTTCCCGCCGATCCCATTTTCTTCTCCCCTCCCTCACCCCCCCCTCGCCCTCACCTTACCCCACTCGCCCTCACCACTACCCCACTCGCCCTCACCCCCCCCCCCCCCTCGCCCTCACCACACCCCCCCCCTCGCCCTCACCACACCCCCCCCTCGCCCTCACCAACCCCCCCGCCTCTCGGAACCCAAACCCTCTTCTAAACTCTCAACTCTCCAACAACCGAAGAGGCTCGTAAGTATTTGAAAAATCGGGAATCAAGAATGGTTGTAACTGCCCCCGTGCCTATAATTGGGCGTTTTAATATATTGTATTTTATTCCAATGGGGTGGTGTTTACGGCACACACGCACATACTATGCTCTCCTCCTTTCAGTCATTCTCCTTCCCATTCCTCTCTCAATCTCGTCCACTCCCAGAACTCCGAAAAAAATTGTTTCTGTTGCAGTTGTATCCGTCTCTAAAGAGGAGCTTCGTGTCTTTAAGCCGTTGTCGGTGTCTTTCTTTCTTTCAATCGAAACGACTTTAGAACGAGGTTTGAAAAAGTTTAAGCGTCTCCTCTTTCTGGCAATGTTGAAGGAAATCCAATGAATGCAAAGGATGATCTCGAGAAATATAAAACTATTTCGTCAAAACCATTGCTGGCGATCGAATGTTGTTCTAAGGTGTTTTGGTGAACGGAATTTTCATTCGAGGATACGTTTACAAAATCGTTGAAGCCGCATCGAAAACTCGCTTTAAAGTTACAGCCACATTTTTTCGGGTTTTCACAGAATGTTCTTTATCCACAACTATTTGTGAACGATCGTAGATGTTAGACGCCGAGTAATTCAATATTCACTCATCAATTCCGGGTTTAATTTGCGCACCATACAAATGCGAGCGTGAAGTGTCTCCAATCATTTTCTATGATTAACCCTTAACTACTAACGTGGAGTCAGGGTGACTCCACACCACATATTATGCGTCATAGCTCTGATTCATTTTACAATATTGCTCCGGTGACTTCGGTGCCTTCAAATGAAATGATGACTAATGCACCCCCCAAATCTTATCAGTGTACCGCGAGCTGTTGGTGAAATAACTTATAGTAATCTTTGTGTGGAGTCCGGCTGACTCCACTTTAGTAATTATTGTGCGTATATAATGTACAAAAATAGTACAAAAATGACGCGATAAAATTTTCTAAAACAAAATTGGCTAGGGACTTAGTTATTCCCCACTTGAATAGATCGGCTTTGTAGTGATGTAAGGAGGAGAATATGTGCGATTGTAGACATTCCTTTCAAGGAAGGCATGGGCGAGAAGGAGCTTCTTGAAATGAGGGTTTACTGCTCCGTCTGCGATTCAAAACTGAAGAGGAATGTACTAATATAAACGGCCAATTTGTCTCACATGTGCCAAAAAAATGTTCCGGTTGTGTTCAGAAATGACTGAGATTTTCAGCTACAAGGTTTTTGACATTGTTCATTTAAAAAAAATAGATTTACAATTATTTATACTTTTTCATTTAATACCTTATTTCTAGAAGCCTTATCGTTAACTCCACCTAGCGAAAATGTTTAAATAAAAAAATTGCTGTCGTTATAGGAAAAAATGTAAAGGAGTCTGTGTGACATCACGTTAGTAGTCGAGTGATTTTTTTCACAGTAAAGGGTTAATGACTAATTGGTCGGTAAATTTAAGTTTACGGTATCGTAATTGCTGTATCATTAACGCTTTTCCATTAGGCGTGCGAAACTTTTCCCTATAGTTTATGTACGTGTGAGATGTAGTAATTATTTTATTTTTTATCTTTTTCGCACGGGAGAGTCCTCTGCCTACGCGTACACCATCCTCTCTTCCATTTACGAGCTGATTTGGCCGTCTTTTCAAAATTTCCGGCTGCCATTCGAATCCCTATCTCCTCGGCTTCCACGGACCGTGTCAATCCGGGTAATGTCGACTGCTCAGTTCGGCTTCGTTCTTGCATTTATAACTTTATTTCTTATTCAACAATCCACTCTGGTCATTTCCCCTTCCTATTTCATCGATATCCTATTTACCATTCTGATTTTCCGCCGATCAACTTTCTCGTTCGTCTTCCTTCGGATCCTTTTCCGCTTCCTCCTCTTAATCTTGATCCTAGACTACTAAACTTTCGTCTATCAGACTACTTTAGTTACAGAAAAAGGAAAGAAACGTAACTGTTCATCTCATTTGTAGCATATTGTGTAAATTCAATCTTCACGCCGTCCGTATCACCACACTATCGTTAATATTTCTTGTGAATGATTGAGTCATTTTTAGTGCACAGTTTCATATTCCGTGGCAAAATTTTTTTCTGCCGTTATTAAATGTGGGTAATAATTCTTCATTACGCACGATTCCGATATTCGTAGAAATTTTCAGGAATGCATATATTTCGTACAAAGAGGGAAACCTGTATCGCCCTTCTTCATTGTTTCCACCGTATTTTAATCAGCTTTCACTTTTGTCATAGTACCAGTCTTCCCCTCTCCGCTTTCCCTCTTACTCTTCTTCGGTTCCTCTATCCGAGTCATTCGTACTCCATATTCTCTCCTATTTACCTTATTTTCCTCATCCCTCTTTCCTTTCCTCCTCTCCCCCCTCTCCTCCCCCTCTCTCCTCCCCCCTCTCCTTAAATGTAAGAATGGACCTTATGGTCTAAATTTCGTCCGAATAAAGACGATTATCTATCTATCTATCTATCTATCCTCCCCCTCTTTCCTACCCCCTCTCTCCTCCCCCCTCTCTCCTCCCCCCTCTCTCCTCCCCCCTCTCTCCTCCCCCCTCTCTCCTCCCCCTCCCTCCCCCCTCTCTCCTCCCCCTCTCTCCTCCCCCCTCTCTCCTCCCCTTCTCTCCTCCCCCCTCTCTCCTCCCCCTCTCTCCTCCCCCTCTCTCCTCCCCCTCTCTCCTCCCCCCTCTCTCCTCCCCCCTCTCTCCTCCCCCTCTCTCCTCCCCCCTCTCTCCTCCCCCTCTCTCCTCCCCCCTCTCTCCTCCCCCTCTCTCCTCCCCCCTCTCTCCTCCCCCCTCTCTCCTCCCCCCTCTCTCCTCCCCCTCTCTCCTCCCCCTCTCTCCTCCCCCTCTCTCCTCCCCCTCTCTCCTCCCCCTCTCTCCTCCCCCTCTCTCCTCCTCCCCCCTCTCTCCTACTCCCTCTCTCCTGCCCTCTCACTCCATCTCCTCTACATTTCCCCGTTTTGCCCTTCCCTCCCTACCTCTTCTCCTCCTCTTTCTACCTCCTCCCCCAATTAACTCTCCATCTCGTACTTTCCTCCCTCTCAAATCTGTCTTTTACTTCTCTAAACCTGTTCTGCGGAAGATTTTTTAACTCACTGCACACTTTTCGGGTTCGCTCGATTTTCGCAACGCTTCAAGCGAGAAATTAATCGCTTTATCCCGTATGGTTGAAGAAAATGATAGCTAAAATGGTACGTTTCGCAAACCGTTAAAATATTTTAGTTGTATAATGAAATACAGTAAAACTTGAGCGCAGCGGCCGCCCACATTCGACGTCCGTCCCATTTTATCGACCAAATTTTCTCAGGACGGATTTCATAAGAGCGTTTTAATATTTTCCTCCATTCAACAGAAACCCCTCTAAACGACCATCTGTTCTGAACCGTCTGCGCTTGCTTAATAGGGGTTTCACTGTGACTCAAAGCTTAAAAATTTACCGTTTCCCAAATTAAGAAATAAGTTTTTTTAGTTTATTGTGTAGATGAAAGTGTTGTAAAACCTACCTTCAAGTATCGAATAATAGAAATCTTTTCCTTGTACGTAGCTTTAAAATAATGAAACATTCTAATATTTTCTTCTCTATAAGTCTAAATGAACCGCGGTAGATCGCTATATACCATGGTTGGACGCCTCTACGTGGTGGTTGCAAATACTTCGCCGGGCCGCATCGAAAGTTGCCAATACTTCGCCTGGCCGGATTCAATTTCAAATCGGATTTCACTCTGAGATTCTGAGGGGCCGTATGAGTAAAACTCAAGTACGAATGAGGATTTCGGTGTTAAAATTTCAAAAATAAAGATTTTATTATCGTAATATTACGAAAACGATATGAGTTTGCGTGTTAAATTTTTAGCATCGCTTTTTCGCCATAGCTTCACCAGCCGCATAAAACATTCTCGGGCCGCATGCGGGCCGTTAGTTCCCCTCCTCCGCTACATAACATCCTTCAGCATCCCTTTACCCCCCCCCCCCATCTTTCGCATTACCCTCACGCCCCACACCCCTTTGGCCCACGATAGAGCGTCAGTATCTGATTCCCGAGTTGCATGGATTTGATTGCTTCCTGCAGTTTAAATTCGCTTTTATTCATTTACTAAAAATTTCAAGGAAAAATTCATTAATTCCGCGCGTCATAAGCGTGGTGGCAAGGCTAACATGTGGGCAGGTTAGAATTGTTTTTGATACTTTTTCATTTTCTCTCTCTGTACGGTGGTGATTGAAACGGCGAGCTTTTCGCGGAGCTTTGTTAATTTTTTTATATACAACCTGGAACTGTTCATTTTGTTGATGAATCAAGTTGGTATTATATCTTTCTGATTGGAGCGCTGACTGCGATGAAGGGAGAAATCAAAATTTTATGATTCAGCAATCGTGCAGTGTATATTTTTCCAATAATGCGTAGTTTAAATTATGAGACGGCGTGTGTGGGTGCTTTAATGAGGTTAAATGAATTTTGTTTTGTTGGTCGGTGTCTATTATGATTGATATTTGTCCTCAAAAGCTCCAGGTTACGAATTCGCTCGATTCCGCAAAAATGTACGACTATATTATTTCAAATAATAGAATTTTTAATATACACTCTTTTGTGTGTGTATTATTATTCTCCATTACGTCACTCCATTCTTTGATAAATTTCATTCAATATTAACCCAAAATTTTACTTTTCATTAAGATCAAATGGATTTTTTAATGTTTTCCTTTTCATACAACAATCTCTTTACAGTATTAATTAAAAGAAATAAACTGTTTTACAGGCGCGTTATTTTAGAGATATTTCCTCGTAAGTTTCATTATAATGAAGGTTCTTCATTCCATAAAAATATTTTTAGATATTTTATCTCCCCAATTTTGTATGTATATGTAACCATTATTTGTGGTTAGAGATAACTCCATACGTAAATGTTTTATCTACCGCGTATAGTGATAGATCCACTTCCTGCTGCCTCGACAATTTAAATAACCCATATTTTCTCGATCAAGAACGGTATGCTTGGATACGATTTAAAAAATACTTTTAATTACATTTTTCTTTTCGGTTTACATCTGCCTAGCCTATAACGCGGTTTCTCGCTACAGCATAGTTTGTTTTTATTACCAAAAAATTACAACGTGGATTACGATTCGCATTACCGCATTTTTTCGGCCTTTGGATATGGGCTCCAGATAGCACATCGAGAAAGAGACGTGTTTGAGAGCCCTACTGCTTTTTCTCTAAGCGTAGATAACCTAGAGCAACTCTCTATTCACGGAAAAACTGAAGTAGCAGAACGACACACCACCCTCTCAGGTGCATGGGCCTGTAAGAAACTGGCGCAATAGCAGGGTCGAAATTGGGGGGGCAATGCGTGGAGGACCGAAAATAATGCTAAGAAGACTGACTAAATTGAATGAACAAGAAATTCTAGACCATTCACTCAGATTTATATGAAATTTATTTGTCAATGCTTTAGTGACGAACTTCTCTCGCTATCAACAATCACTCTTTTGAAAAATGAGATTGAAAACTGTATGGACGCCAAGGAACTATTGGAATTAATAATAATTAAATACGGACTAAGATCCATCTATAGCAGCGTTTTTCAACTGTGGCCACCGGAACATTTTTATGCGGCCACTGACAAAATTTTCAGCGTGAAATGATTAATACGCAAACTGCAATGTCACATCTTCTTGTACTCAATTAAGATTTTTTCGAAAAAGAGCGAAACTCGAGACACGATATGTATTACGCCCGTCTTCCTTTGGTCCGCCATGGGGTAAGCGACTGATGATAGCCATTTAGTTAACCAGCACATCAGAATGTATCACCTTTAGCGGTTTTTTAGAGATTGTATCATTTTTATGAAAAACCGTTGTACTTATTTCTTATATCATGCTCATAAAACGCTAATTTTTTAAATAATCTATAATTATTTTCGAATATAAAATCAGGATAATGGACTTTAGTCCGTTTATCTTTTATAGTGAAGTGAAATAAAACTTGAACACATTTATAAAAGTATGCGCATATTATAATGTATTACAAAAGCATTATAAATTTAGCATACATGTTTTCTGATTCTATTTTATGCTTTTATTAAAACCCGATTCGCTAACTAATTTTAAATTTCCATTGTCTCTTCGTTCTACTCTAGCATAAGAATTCATTTCTGGGCGACTTTAATAGTTGGGGTATGTAAACGTACTTGTTTATTTATTGTTATTTCGAAAAACTTTACTATAAGCGAAATATTTCATTATTAATTATTTTGCGATTAAACGCGTCAGGAAAACAATACTATTGTTGTCTTTGAAGAGATTAAATGTTTTAATGACGCAAAACTGCTTCATTGAAAAATATATTTTTGGGTTAATTTGTTTTGGGATTTAAATATTATAATAATATTATATTATTAGGCACGGTTCCAAAATGATACCTGTTCCTAGATTTCCTTTCTATCCACTTCGTTACTATACGCCAATATGATCGGTGCGCCGCGCCGTACCCTCGCTAACAAATATCACTTTGACGCTAAATTTAACAGTGCGGCCGCCAGGACTAGGCTGGTGGCCACGACGAAATTTGGGCTGATCTATAGCAATATACTGCAGCATTGATGATGTACTAATTTGATATTGGCAGTAATTTTTTCGTCAAATGAAAGGTCTTTTTCAAAATTAGAATTAATTAAAAGCTGCCTACACGCTGCACATTTTTTTACATAGGTGGGGGCCTCAAAACTTTTACTAGCACAGGAGCTCCAAAATTGTAGTTAAGCTCCTTGGCTCTAGGCCAATGAACATGTTGTCTTATTAAATGAGCTGGAATATTGTTGTTAATGGCGGGTCTGAAGCAAGACTGAATAATATCTTAATTTGTTTAAATTTCATTGTTGTCGTTCCCAATATTTTATGCTGTGAGTTAACATGGTGTGGGGTAGGGATAATCAACAGGTTCACTCGTGATTCGCTCAGAGATGGGTTTTGTTCGTGCTCTCGCTTCTCTTAATTGTTTTAATTTCTTATCTTAATAGTCGTGCGTTCATTTGGGTCCGAAGGAGTTTGCCCGAAGTGGTTTAGAACGCAACTCCCTTTCGCTGTACTCGCTGTGTTCTCATAACACGGATTCACGCGGTACTTTTTCACAAGTCTATGCCGTATTATAAGAAGGTCAGTTACCCAGTCTAATCATAATCGCTTTTATATTATAGTGAACGGGAAAACACGGTCGCTTCCATGTTAGCTTTCTTCCAAAGCGGAAGAATGTCGGTGTATCCTCAATTAGCTGAAGTATGGCAACGCCGCGCCCATGAAATGAGGTATTTTTAGTGTGTTCTATTTTCCGTGTCTCACGTTTGTTCTGTGTGCTGTTTGACGAATGCGTTGTATACCCGCTCGTATTTTAAGAGAGAGAATTGAAGCTTCTTACGCCTTCCGAAATTCGTTTCATTGAGCCCTCTCGCTCGATTCGAAGAAGGTACGCGATTAAGCCTTTTTTATCTCTTCGAATCGTCAAAAAAAATCAAGAGATTATCATACGATTCGAAGTCGTTCTAAAAGCTACTTCTCTGCCCCAACCTCCCATTTTTAGCCCGAACCTCGTCGTAAGAGTTCTCTATTCGCTTAATTTCCTTTCTCTCTCATCCTTTACTTTCCACTCCCTCCTCAATACCCCCACCCCTCTCGTTCTCACTTCCATCCCTCTCATTTTATCCCCTTTCTCCCCACGTGCTTTATCCTTCATTCCATTTCTCTCTGAAGACTGGTGACGTTTGGCAATCTCTTATCTCCAGAATTTCACTAAGGCGAAAGGTATCGGTATCGGAAGTTCTGTCTCAGATATTTTGCGGTGTAAGGAAGCGGACGGGGAAGGAAGGTGAAAAGGTTTAGGTTTCGCCGGCGTTCCTCCGGAGTAGGATTAGGGTATGTTGCGGTGCCAATCAATGGGATTTTTCGGGTGAAGCGATGATTTAGGAGTTAGGACGGTTAATGCGCTCAAATGGATTAGAAAGGTGGAAGTGCGAGAAGGTGAAGCGAGTGAGAGGCGGAGGATGAAACGCGCGGACCGAGATTTCAGCCATCGATCGACTGCAGCGCCACTCTCTCTCTCTCGCGCAGCATCAAGCGCAGTCCGCAGGCCATTGTGGTCCCATCAAACGTCCTGCTAGTTTCTTGACACGACGGTGATCGTCCCACGCACGCCGGAACGCCGGGATATATTAGTCAGGTGGAGTGGTTGTTAGCGGATCCGTTCGATGAGGCGGTCGAAATAGAGAGGTCTGCCTCTCCTATCCTGGGTTAAGCCAACCCGGAAATAATCGCTTTTTAGCGTTTTGTAAGCTTATTGCTCAGACCGATCGCAAAAATTTGTTTACTTAGATGAGGAAAAAAACTTGAATTGCCTCGTAACATACTATATCGGCGGGATTGCCGTTTATTTTTGGAAGTTTTGCATCTGATTCTTTTTAGTTATTTTTAACTCGTTCGACTTGAACCCTTAACTACACACGTATGGCCTGAGAGACCAAACCGAAACCATTTTGGGCGGGGTTTTTTGAGCAGGAATACATGGTACGATGTTGTTTAAAAGGTACTACATGGTTGAAGACAATTTGTGATCTTTTGTTCAGCTATTTTGAATTTTTTCGAGGTGTGGGCACCGATACCTTACGTGTGTATGCATGTTAAAAAAACCTACGTGTGTAGTTAAGGGTTAAACCGGAGCGATTTTTTTGTGTAAATATTATCGAAAGATCGCATTTCTATAAATATGCTGTATTACGGCTAGTCTGAGGAATGGAAAACAAAGGAGAAATATTGCTTAACGTGAATTGTGGAGGTCCATTTACGACTCGTTTAACCTTTAACAATTGAGGTGAAATTGTGATCGTGTTGAAACTGAAAGACATTGTACCAGACCGCTATTTTTTGTTATTATTCATTCACTGACTATATTTATAGTTGGATTTTCCTTATTTTAAAACCTGTAATCTGTAAAAACTCGATATTCACGTTATTTCTCTGTAAAATGTAAAGTGGCGGGGTTATTTGACACTATGATTTAGGTCGTGTCTCTCAGACCGAAAGTCAGTAGTTAGAGGTTAACTAAAAGGGAATGCATTAAAAATAGGGAGATATTTCTCGAAAGAAATGTTTTTTTTAGCGAATGATGGTTGGTAACGGTTAACTGCGGAGGTAGATGACGCAGAATCCTTGACTTAGAAATAAAGGTTCGCTATATATCTCATTGCTTCAAACCGACCGCTCGGTCCTTGTGGTCATCGTCATTCTCCAGCGGTCACCTCTCCCTATCTTCCATTCACTTTCAAACACGTATTTTTTTCGAGATCCGCCCGCGTCTCTCTCTTTCCATCGGAATGTATCCGTCCTCTTTCATCCTTTCTAGCCGAAGAAATGCTCGTGCGAGTGGATCACCTTGAAGTACATAGGTGTTTTGCAGGACATGACTGACATCGATAGCATACGAATTGAGCTGAATGGCTATCGCTTAACTTCGGAGTGTCGGGATTAACGAAGTATTTTATGTATAGTTTAGCTTACGTTAGTTTGGTTAGTCCTTTTTGATGAAATCAGTAGAGTTAAGAACGCAAACATTTTAGTTATTCGAAAAAGTAGGGATTTTTTTTTCGTTTTAATTTCCGTCCGGAAATTTCTCGCGAATCTGGAATTTTTTGGAAATTGTTTGCTTATAATTCTCTCAATAGCCAATCCAATTCACCAAAATTAAAATAAATTTTGCTGTTATATTTGGCAACTTTTCTATAAATTTTATGCTTAGCGTAGCTGTTAAGCTAAAAATAAACGAAGCACCTCGGATGGTATGTGTATATCGTCAATATTTTCGCGAGGATTTCTACACGCATTAAAACTGATGTTAAATTCAATTTCTTACGATTGTCTTATCAAGGTCTACATAAAATTGTTTACCTTTCGCCAATATTACTCTCGTACGAAGAATTTTACGCCATCGCTCCTGTCGTTCGTTTTTTATCCTTGCGCGCTGATTCTGATTCTACTGGTTCGTCGTCGCTCCTCCTCCGTCTTATATTGTTTACCCTTTAACGGGAACGACAAGGCGGTTTTGTTTCCCGTGAAACTACTACATCGCTATTCAAATTTTGAAAAATGCGGGCTCGGGCAGTGGTTTATTTGAAACCATTGGACTGCCGAGCTTTTCATCTAAATCTACGTTGCTTCGATGGCCATAAAATATTTGTGAAAATTTAGGAAACCAGTTGTGCAACCACTGATGGCGGATGCTTTGTAGCCGACATGGGTATCTGGTTTTCCCAACCTCTTCGTGAATGTTGGGGAAACAGTTTTTAATTGAAACCGTAAACGCGTTTCAGATAATCGACACTCCTTTTATTCAATCATTTCGAAAAATATTTCAAATGAAATTGGAGGCGATATTTTTCCCTTCATTCTCAAGTAAACGATAGTAAGAAGCGCTATTCTTAATCACTAGTGCGTAAATTTTTTGCTTCCCTCTCAAAGTGAAAATAAAACTTGTTCGTTACAGCTAAATCTTTTGATACTATTTCAACCGGCACACGCTCTTAGAAAAGTACATAATAACCATGCCCTCTCCATTAACGAAATGAGGAAACGACCCCTACGGAATACGCTATTTTATTAGGCCTCCACCATACAATTTACTTAAGTCTTGAATAAATAAAAGTGGCTTATGTAATCTGCAGTGCGAGGTAAAAATATGACGAGCCATAGAGGCACCTGGTGGGAGCGGTTATAAATCACACCCATCCCGTTGGAAGTGGATTGAGACACGCATTGCGTGCAGACGAAAAGCGTGATTATGCCGGCCGAGACGTAAAAAAAGGGATCTAGGCTGCAGATGGGCAATGCTAACTGTAGGAGCACGTGTTGAGAAGAAATTATCCGAGAAAGGGCGTGGCATTTTTCACAGCACGCAATAATATCATGCTCTGCTACAAGGTGGTTCCAGAAAACACCTTAGTCACTCTTGTAAATTATAAATTGTTTTCGCGTTAGATCGAGAAGTTATTTTCCGTTATTGTGTATTTTACGAAGTGTATGCGGTGGGCGGTGTAATTAAGGCTAATGATAACAGTTATTTTTAGAACCTCGCCTATTCATACCCTCATCAGGATAAGGATCGTGATCAAATTCGAATTTTAAATTGGTAAGGAATTTTTCCCAGGCTTTTTCTGAATTATATCAAAATTTGGGTTGCCTCTATCATATTTCATTCATTTGATGTTGGCTTTGATAATCGCTATCGGTATACAAATTCTTTTTAACTGGTAACCGTACAAGTAATAATTTAATAGGCAACACTTCTTAAATAATAAATTATGAGATTAATCTCTTGCGTTGTCATTTTAGGTTTACATTTTGATTTACTTCCTTTACTGTGCTATTTAAAAAACTGGTACATAATTCATTTGAGAATTATCGAACTCGTCTTGTCTGGAACCAAGTTCATGAGTAAGCGCTTCATTATAAAAAATTGAAAATATAAGCTCTTATCTTAGGTATCTCCATTCCTGTAACCTTTTTATAGCTATTAGGGATAACTGATATGAATACTTCTTCAATTTTTTATATGATAATTTTAAATAGATTCCCATTTCGGCAGTTTCATTTGAGGAATCAATAAAAGTGAGAATATTCAGAGAAGTGAATTAAAATGAAGAATGCACGGCAATTGATGAATGGCGACAATATATCCGCATGCTCCCATTTTCTAACGTTCCATTTAGAAAACATCACTAAAAACTAATTTTATGAAAGAATTTTGGACTTGAACGAGTTAAATCGTCAACGCAATTTATTTAGTGTGTACACTTCCGAATCTAGGTGATGGTGTGCGTTTCATTGAAAACATTGGCATACCATACGCACCCTCTTTCTCGCTCGTGACTTATATTTGATCAATTACCAAGGACACTGATGTGTGTTAATCTGCTTGTGTGTCTTACGTCATATTTCCAAGTGACTTCTTTGAATCCCACGTCATTCCTTGGCGTGCCTACGCACTCATCACCTACCCGTCGTGACTGAGTTAGAGACATTGTGAAGAAAAGAGGAAGTCATGTTGGCCAGTAACTAACGATTATCCACGTAAAATCATTTTAGTTTGCGTCAATCTTTCGGCTTCGCTGATCTTAAATTGCGACCATTTACAGGCGATGTCGCTTCGTCACGAGTTCTTCTTGCGCGGCTACGTCATAAAGTGACTCTAATAGCCGTTCGAGGAAATTCATTCTCTTCAAAGTTATTCATTTCTTATCTACGATATGGTGCTATGTATCATATCGTCAGTCACCGAACGTATAACTTATTTACTTTCGCAAGTAGTTCTCAATCTGAACGTTAACTTCGCCGACGAGAAATCATTTTATTTGATAAAAATTCTTTTCAACTAATAAATATGTATACCTAGCAATGTTTAAATGATATCATATGTGCTTTTAACGCTCTGTATTTTTTTGAACACCTCAGGAAAAAG
Organism: Tanypteryx hageni; assembly: GCA_028673005.1. Lineage (NCBI taxonomy): Eukaryota > Metazoa > Arthropoda > Insecta > Odonata > Petaluridae > Tanypteryx > Tanypteryx hageni. Next base: position 179,263,607 of record CM054120.1, on the reverse strand, counting down.
TCGAAAGTCGTCTGCACTTTTTGTTTAATACGGCACGGACCATTTTCCTACTGTTAAAGGCATTCAGGTCACAACGGTGCTCCTGCTTCAATGAAAGATAATTTTTGCATACTTGTCCTTTGTTCCCAAGTCATAGCATGATTAATCTTAATTTTCATAAGTTACACAAGATTACATTTGAATATGCTATTTAATATTTTCGGTCTCCTTAGTCGCAATTTTATTTTTTTAACAAAATGATACATTTTGAGGTGAAAAAAGTAAATCATTTATAGTGATTATTCAGCTGAATAGATAGAACGATAGAACGTTGAGAAAAAAATTCATCTATCTGTTATAAATATTTTTGTTTCATATGTAGTCAAACGAGCGCATCATAAAATCAGTATCTCATTTGTTTTATTAATAACCACGGGGATAATACTAAAGAAATAGAATTGTATATAATTGTTAACATAACAAAAATCTTTACATTCGTTGCTATTCAACAAATTTTGAGCAGAAATATCACAGATTTACGCATTTACTTAAAACAACTCTTTCAGTCATCACAGGAAGTTGTAGATATCGAGTTATGATTTAGAATGGACACCTTTTTTTCTCCCAACTTGCCGTGATGACGTGTGTAAACAGGAACTGTGGTTAATGAAAACCGGTTAGGAAGAGCGCATTTACAAAACGTGCTTAGCTCATTATCTTTGAAAATGGAACCTCGCACTTAACTTGATTTTTGTGCAGCTAGTAAAGGAACCGGATATGATCCTCGATCATATCCTTTCACTTAGAGCTTAAATGATTCAGCTGTCTTAAAATCAACCTGTTAACCGTTTGCTTTATATTTCCGTAGTTAATGTTTTCTCGACTTCCTTGTTCGTCTTAGTTTACACAATGATACTCAGTTGTTTTTATTTCGCGCATTTTCATTAAGGTTTCCATTGTTTATTTGCCTATAAAATCCGAGCGCTGCTTGTGCTCTTTTCTAATCTGTGGCATTGGAAATCCTGTCCATCCTTCCTGAATTGATATTTCAGAATTCAATTGGATCGGTAACAGAGGAAGATAAGCTGAGAGATTTTCGTATTTTGTTCGATTCATGCTACTAATGAAAACAAGTTCCAAAATATTCTTTTTCAAGAATGGTCTAATAGTATTGAGAATAGTGTATTATTATCTTTATTTACTCAGTCGCAGATTGTACAGCGGATTTGTGCGCGACCACCCACATATGGTCCCTTTCACCTGATTCGATATGTACTTCACAACTACTCAATATTTTTCAAATATAAACTTCTATGACAGCTTCAAAAAAGAAAACCCAAGGGTTAATACTGGTGTCAATCTATAGTCAGTTCAGTGGAATTTTTTAGTTCCATGTGAAATGAGGGAGGATAAGTAAGAGCTGCGGTGTACCCGAATCCGAGGCATGGCGTTATAGCAGGACAGCACTGTTTTGGTTCTTTTAGAGACAGTCATTGCACAAAGGAGTTGCATCTAGTACAGTGGTTACCAATATTTTTTTAGTATAAGGCCCCCTTCTTAACGTCAAAAATATTTCGCAGCCCTCCACATGATATAGGCTTTGGTAATTATGAAAATACATAATAACAAAAAATAAACTTTGAGTGATTCAATAGCCGTTGTATATAAATTCACATTTTATTCATCAAAACAATACATAAATTAAAAAATAGTACCTTATTACATCATACTATATATATATATATATATATATATATATATATATATATATATATATATATGGATGTCAACAAGGTGTTGGGATGAGGAAATGAGTTTTCTCTCTGTAGCTGAAGAAGGAGTAGTTCCGAAAGCTTTACGTTTGTGATGTTTCTGTGTTTTTGTGTTATTTTACGTGTGTCGCTTCGACATCCCCGGGGCCTCGCCAAGCTGAAGTCGTCTGATTGGTGAGTGCTCACTGGGTTTCCTCATCCCAACACCTTGTTGACATCCATATATTCATTTTACCTTTCCTTTTCCGTAAGTTGTTATATATATATATATATATATAAAATCATAGGTAGTCTGTCCGTAGACAGGTCCGTGATTATTCTTGGTTAAACCTGGTTCTCCATATACTGTTATTTTCCGCTGTCCTCTTCATAGCTTGATAACTCTCTTTCCCTTTCAAATCGTCTATCAGCTGATATATATATATATATATATATATATATATATATATATATATATATATATATATATAGCCCATATTGACATCCTCCGCTCCCTCTCCTTACCAAGTTTAAACCTTTGCTATCACTCCCACTCCAATCACCCCTCTTTTTCCTTGCCCCTTACCCCTCTTTCCCCTTCCCCCTCTTTTCCCGAACTCCTACCTGCGTATTTCTCTCGCTGAAGAAGGGCGTGTGTAGCCCGAAAGCTCCAAATTACAAGCCTTCCTCTATCGCTGTGGACGTCCACCACCGTATGGTAAGTGTTCACTGGCTCCTTCCTATCCCTCTCAACCTCTCATTGCATTTATTTCATCATATTATTTCTTTTTCCGTATCGTTATATATATATATATATATATATATATATATATATATATATATATATTACAATTAATTACATAGATGTATAGTCACTCAATGAAATGGCTGGTGCTGTTTTGCTGTTTCGCAGATGTCAGAGTTTGAATGTCTGCTGGAATCTGTAATAGTTTCAACCTTAAATCTGGTTCCACATCCAGCTTGTTTCTGTACTTTGATTTCAGCGTGACAAGCGCAGAACATCCACTTTTACAATCATATGTTGTGGGAAAAGGCATCAAGTACTTCACATCCTCATCAGATAGTTCTGGGTACTCAGAACGAACGTTTGCATTATCCGGTAGTGAAACGCGAGAATTTCAAAAAAAAGTTTCATACTAAAGCAAAATAAAATATTTCTTTCGTTCACAATTGGTGCGAACCGAAAAAACGGAACGAAATAAATAATAATAATAATATTTTTATCAGTTCTGGTTTGCTTGCACTCCGGGAAGAATATCGTTTTTTTCGGATAAGGTTTTCGGCACGGTTCCGATTCGATGCCCTGGGCGGAAAGGTGGAGGAGAGATATAGGGCCCCTCATACGTCGCCGCCCGAGTGCGACGCACCCCTTCCACCCATAGGCCGGCGAGGCCGCGTGTGCAGGTTTAGAGCGGAGCAAAGCAGCCAAGTGCCGCATGCAAACAGCTGATCGGCCATAATAGTGATAGAACTGACTGTTTCGGTTATCGAAGGTTGGACTTTTAAAATTGTTGTGTGAAAATATTGGTCTATCGTGTTTTTCCGCGAAGACTCGATCCTAAAAGAACAAATTTGGGTCAGATTCTCTTGAAATGTAAAACAACTGTAGAAATTGAAAACAATTCATAATAATTTCATATAATAACAATTATATTTTTCCAAAATAAAATAACTAAATAAAAATTATTGAAAAAGATCTACCTTGAGATTCTATACTAGTGGTCTTAACCTTTCCTACGCCACGTACCACTTTCAATGAAGCAGGTTTTCCGCGGACCACCGAATATATGTAGAACCTTATAATATCATTAAAATAATAAATATAATTGGATACATTACTAAAAAACCTTCTCAGAATACTCAGGAATTATTTTTAGTTTTAGTATATTAATCGATCTCTAATCAGTTGAAGCGGACCACCCGACAAATGCTCGAGGACCACAGGTTAAGAAACAAAATTTCGTGTCTCCCCTGGCAACCCGTCGCGCCTTCCAAGAGAGCCGCGCCTCCCACTTTGAGAACCTCTACGTTAATCTAGCGAGGTGCAGAGAGAAACAAGCTCCTACTTGGCGCTGCAAATTCGAAAATCCCTGGTTCTCAGCGGCGGAAAAAACAGGAAACCAATCGCCGATTGGAGAAGAAAGACTTGCTTCGAAGTTATATGAATTTGCCGATTTCTAGAAATAACCTCGCGGCCCCCTTGGAATAAATTCGCGGCCCACAGGTTGGGAATCAATGATCTAGTATGAAAATCTCGGCTTTTAAATACAGGTTGTCACATTATAAGTATTGTGGTTGAAGAGGAATTACGGCTTGTTATTGGTGTCCACGTTAATTACATAGTTCATTGTCGCGTTGCAGTGTGAGGATGTTATGCGAAGCGTGTTCTTTTTCCAAATGGAAAGAATTCCAAACCTTCATGGAATAATTTGTAATCGGCAGTTGGCATGGGCCATCACACAGTTTTTTGGGGGCCCTCCTGCAAGAGATAGTTTAAGGGGCCCCTTGCCATCGAAAATTAAAATTTCGGTGACGCTCTCCTCTTCTCCATTTTTTGCTGAATTGAGAAATATTTAGATAACCTTCTGAGAATATTACTCCAAAACAACATTCCTTAGTCATCACATGCAAGATAATTTGATTCTACGTCTACATAATCCGCAATAGTCCCATTACCAGAATATTTGTTTTATGGACTTCTGCTGTGTTTACATTGAAAACATCCGGATAAATCCCACAGTACTGTAGCAGGTATTTGCATGTGTATACACGAAATAAAACGATCTCATTTTTAAGCAATGAGAGAATGTTCTCAGCCCCTTTGGCCCCCTACGGCTGCGGGTTATGACGGGACGGCCTTGAATGTTGTGGCTTGATTGGAACGTGAGCTAGTGTAGCTGCTTTGATGTCGTATGCAGATGTATATTAGATGAGAGTACGAGCGTCGGCGGGATATTTATAGAAGTCTGGAGATCTAATAAAGAAAACTGCAGTCTATTAATTCCGCAATGTGTAAAAAGCAGAATAAACAGTATTTATTATGACCTGCAGCCAAGTTAAACCCTGTGAGAAGATAATCGCTGAAGAGGGAAACAAAAATCGAAGGGAAGGTAACAGTTATCCTCGAGTGTAATGTACACAGATCTAAAACCTCGTTATAGAGAAGTACAAATCCATGCACGGTGCTCAATATCCGTTATGAAGAGATGTTTTTAAAAGTTTGAGTTTTCATTAGGTTTTGGCCGTGATGTTTACGGAGGCAGTGACGCGATGAGACTGAAGAGGCTATGCCGTGTGTGCAATTCGAAGGGTGTGCCACGCAGAGCATCGAACCGAAATTTATTTCGCTCCGGTTTTGTTCCGCTCCACAGAAAACGCAAAATTTCGGTTCGGTTCCGGTTTCGCTCCGGTAACAATAACTGAACCGGTTTCAATCGTTCCGATCTTCAATTTTCGTTTGGATGCAAATATTTACTTTAATCTTCTAAATTTTGAAATAATAACTGAAAGTTTAAATGACTACAAAATGATATTTCATTTGATAATTATAATTTATCGTATATATTAACCATTTACGGATTATAAATATAGATGTATTTGGATATTTTAGAAATTAATGAAAAATTTTGATATCGAAATTTAAGTTGTATTTGATCTTGTAGTTACCACCATGAAAACATTGAATTTTTATAATTATAACACACTTGACAAATACAATAATATTAATTCACATTAATATTATATACAGTTTTAAAAAAAAGAGCTACATATTTAACTAGGGATTTCAAAGAAATACAAGAATTTAGATGTCAATATTATAAAATAAAATACTATATAGTTAGGTACACAAGGCACATTTTCAGAATATCACAAACACACATACACAGTAACATTGACTCCAAGCAATCAAAATTTGATCTAATTAATAAAATGTCCTCTAGCAAATTTTCATTGAGACTATCTTTGTTATCTCTCAAGATATATCTTATCGTTAGACCCGAAAAGGCCCTCTCTACACTCACTTGGGTAGCAGGTACACCCAGAACAACTGTGGCTAATTGATACAGGTGCGGAAAATTTAGGTGATTATCTTCCCAAAATTCCAAAACTCTATTTTTCCTCGGTAACCTTTCCACCCCATTAAAGGAAGATAAAATCTTGTCAACATCTATACCAGCAACATGATTCTGCAATTGAGTATCCTTTTCTTCATTTTTGAGAAAACACTCTAATAAATCATGACACTCATTTAAATGTAACGAGTTCCTTGATATTCTTCCTGCAGCTTTCCTCCCCTCATTAATATTCGTTATCATAAGCCAAACCTCTTTCAAATATTTAATTGCCAGCAGTTTTTGTTCCGCGTTTAACAAAATTTGGAAACGTGGGTCAAGATAAACTGCCGCCAACAAACATTTGTTATCTAGCAGTACTCTTTGCCTGATTTTAAAATGCTCAACTAATATTCCTGCAAATAGCTTTGCTGAATTCTCTAATTTAATTTTTGTTTCCACCCAAAAACCAAAATAGTCGCTCATTGTTAACTGCTCGGATTGTAATCTTAAGGTTAATTCTCTCCGAGGTTTTAAGGCTTCTAAAATAATTTCTAGTTTTTTCCAATCATCATTTGGGAAAAAATAATCTACGTTGCTATTAGCTAAAATCGAACAAAATTGTCGGCATGGTAATAAAGACTCCAACATAATGCAGGTGCTGTTCCATCTCGTTGGACAGTCTAAAACAGGCCTCTTTATATTATTATCAAAAATCTTCAGAGCTAGGGAAAGGATTGGTAGCTTTCTGATTAGATTCCGGCAATCATTTAAAAGCTTAACTGTTTGCGCCTCTTTCATGGAATCCTTAATAACCAATTGCAGCGCACTTCACTCCTTGTAGCCTATTTCTATGAAAGCCATCGGATTCGTCAGTTTAATTCATATTCTCGTCAATTTCTTTTTCTTCATCAAAAGAGTTTTCACCGTCTTTTGCGAGCAAATCTACAAATTTTACCATGTTTGAGCCGTTATCGGTGGTAACTGAGTGAACCTTTTGGAGAGAAATTTTATATTTGTCTAAAACCTGAAGCACTACATTATTTAGGTATAATCCTGTGTGCCTATCTTTTAATTCTTTCATAGCCAAAGTATAAATATTTATTTTTCCTCCTTTAACAAATTGGGCATTTATACCAAGTACCGATCTGCTTAATCTACTTGCAATGTCAACTTTCAAAGAAATGAGAACTTTCTCCATTTTACCGCGTATTATTTCCACAAGTTTAAAAGATATCACAGGCAACATATCTCTTACGTTTTTTGCGTTGATGGAAAAATTTTTGTCGATGGCGACAAGTACAGGGATTAAATTTTTTCTAAACCCCGAATACTCCACATCTCAAACGAGCAACCATTTACAGTAACAAGCTCGACGCAAGCATCAACGACAGTTTTCCTATCAAATTTAACCTTAATATAGTCTGGTTTTATGAACTTCTCAATTGTTTGCTGCTCATTAGAAGACGGCCTACTGCTTTCATCTAGTTTCTTCATTTTCCTCTGCTCGACATCGTCGAATTCATCTCTGTGGTATCGCTTTATGTGCCTCTCTAAATTGGCTGCATGGTCACCAACCATTGTGATGCTACAAACGTCGCACCTGCTTCTATTTTCCTGCTTGTTAAATTAAAAGTATATTCTGCAAGGATTTATCCTGTCACGCCCCATACTGTTGATAGGGAAAATTTTTTAAAATTAAATTTAAGCAGATAATTGTAAATAACTATTAATAATTTCACGTTTAATAAAATTGACAAAGTAATAAACCATACTCGCGCGAATAAGTTTGCAACTTAATACGATTATGTACATTGCTCCAAGAATAAAGATCTAGCATAGATTAATAAGTCCGATTCTATTTCCATTTCTCAAAAGATAGGTTAACATCGCATTTCCGGCTTGCTGGCTTGCATTGAATTCCTAATATATATTCAACAAAGTGAATTACAAGCTTCGGACGTAGAACGTCTTTAATAAAATTCCAATGCCTTTTTATTAATGTATTTACCTCATTTACTACAGTGAATATGATGAGTATCATTTAGCATTGGAAACAAAATCCCACTGCAGAGAAACGCCTTAAAACTTACGAAAATATAAGAAAGGAAAGTCTTTATATATCACTTTCAGAGAGAAAAAGGAATCCTTATATAATAATTCTAAATTTTCCGTTTATCTAGTTGTCACCTTTTTAAAACACTTCCAGATGAGTTACAGATCTGAAATTGGGCATGATGATAGGTCGTTGAGTAATTTAACGGAAAAAGTCGAATTTTTTTAAATATTTTAATTTTTTTGTATTCTTTTACACCCCATTGTTCCAATTCAATAACCCAGAATAATAGCATGGAAATGAGAACACTTACATATAGGATACAGATCTGAAATTTGAAAAGATATCACGTTATTGGTTAGAACAACAATATTTTTCACTGGGATGTTTCTCACCCCAATATGTGATTGGAAACCTTCGGCAGAAAATAATGGAAATGGGTATGCTATTTACAATTTGGAAGGGCTACAGATCTGTAATATGGCACAATGATAGGTCAGTTGATAAAATATACGAGAAGTTTTTTAATGTAACAATCGTAAAAATAGTGCCCCTGTAATATAATAATAGTATTTCTTGTCTTTCTAAATTTCACTATATTTTTGTGGTAAGAAAGAGGAAAATTAATTGTAAGCGTAGCTACAACTGGAAACTAATGTGTATACAAAGGTTCACGTAAATGGTATAGATAAAAATTATTGAGCAAGAAGGCATGATCTGAAACGGTGCATGCTTAATTATGTAGTAAATTAAATGCATCCATACAAATAAATATGTTAAAATCAGTTTCCGTTATCGTCATTATGGACGCGTACTTTCGACATTATGTACATAAAAACCTACGTCTACATTATATCTAGCAAATCACCAGTGTATTGGGTAGCAGTGGATGAGACGCGTCTAAAAAAGAAGCTGTCCGATAAAATTAAACTGGAATCAACCGAAATAGATATCAAACAAAAGGAGAAACTCAGTGCATTTGGAATACAACAACTACGTTTATTATGAACGAGCCTTGAGTTGAATAGTATATAATATTCCCTTTCTCATTCCGCTTTATCCTCATTCTAGCATGCACTCCACTTACTAATCTACATCTACATATTACCCTGCAAGTCACCTTGACGGTGGATGGCAGGGGGTGCCGCGCACCAAGTTCCTAACTAATTATTATTCACAGTTATCTATTGTGGTCACGTATTGTCCTAGGGAAAAATGACTCCATATACCTCTCCGTCCTACTATCTATTTCGCGAATCTTGTCCTCATTATCCCTCCGTCCGATATACGTTGATTGTCGAATAATATCCTTCATTTCATTTACGAATATCTCCGACCTATATTTATCTAGAAGTTTAAGTCTCGCCTGTAATCTACGATCTTTCAACGATGGCCAACTCAACTCTTCAATGATTAACGTAACGCTCTGTTTTTTGTCGTAATTCTTTTTCACGAATCTAGCTGCTCGCCGCTGTATTTTTTCTAAATCCTTTATGAGTCCCCTCTGATATGGATCCCAAACCGCTGCTGCGTATTCCATTTGAGGTCTAACCAAGGTTAAATAATAGGATTCTCTCACCTTTTCCGTGCTTTTTCTGACTATTTTACGCACAAAAGCCAACTTCTTATTTGCCGCACCTATCACCCGTCTTATGTGGGTGTCCCAAGACAGGTCACGATTCAAGGTTAGCCCGAGGTATTTCACGGATTCCGAAACAGGAATGCTCTCACCATCTATCGAGTACGTAAACACGGACGATGGGCTTCTAGATTTCCAAAAGTTTAGAACTTTACTCTTTTTCTGATTGATTTCTAGCTGCCATTCCTTGCACCAAACAGATAACGCATCCAGATCATCCTGAAGCTGACGATGGTCGCTAGGACCACTAATTTCTTTATAGACTACGGTGTCATCCGCGAAGAGCCTGGTATTACTTTTCACAACTGAGCTGATGTCGTTTGTATAAAGCAAGAAAAGCATAGGTCCGATCACACTACCCTGCGGCACTCCAGAGACTACATCTGCCACACTCGAGGACTTACCATCGATGACTACTTTTTGTTTTCTATTCCAAAGGAAAGCGCGAACCCAGTTAATGACTTTAACATTAACGCCAAGATTTCCCAATTTTAATAACAACTTACGGTGGGGAACCTTGTCTAAAGCTTTTCTAAAATCAAGGAACACTGCATCGACCTGTTTTTTTTATTTTCGCCGCATGATAAAACATCATTCACAAACAGACCGAGTTGGGTGTCACAGGATCTACCTTTTCTGAAGCCATGTTGACAGCTGACTATTAGCGATCTACTCTCGAGATAACGCATTGTGTTGCTAACAATAATGTGCTCCAAAATCTTACATGATAATGATGTTAGAGAAATCGGCCTATAATTTTCGGGGTTTTCTTTGTCACCTCCCTTATGAATGGGTGTGACGTGTGCTAGTCTCCAATCATCAGGAACCTCACAGAGGGTAAGAGATTTCTCGAATACTATCCGAAGAAAGGGAGCTATTTCCTCTGCTAGTTCTTTTAATACACGCGCGGGAATTCCTTCTGGTCCTGGGTTTTTGTTGGGCTTTATCGCACCCAGTTGCTTCGCTATTCATGCCTCCGAGATTTTAATATTATCCATCTGAATACGTCCATCGGGAATATCCAAGATGGCGCCCGGGTGTGAGCCACGCTCTAATTGCTCCGCTCTTTTTCTGTTTTTCCTAGTGGTTCTAGTGAAAGTTTTATTATTTTATTGTGCTCCATCCTCCCAGTGCGGCGAATACTCGTCGGATATATCGGAAATTGCCGATTATTACTATTCCATTAGACGTCCGAGGGTTAATTTCCTTCACATTTGTGGATTCTCTTCCTCGGCGAACGGAGTTGCAAGGAACGCCTCGTGTCAGCCGTCTCATAGACTATCGCCGTCCTGGCTCCTGCTACACCTCCTACTCATTTCGTCGGACATTGAACTTAATCCGGGGCCTAACCACATCTTTGGTAACTTCTCAACATACTACCAAAATGTTCGTAGCCTTAAAAACAAGTTGAGTGAATGTGAATTCTCCCTCGCATAGTTCGCCTCGTTGGACTGCCTTTGTTTCACCGAAACTTGGCTTAATAGTCATGTCCCTGACGTTGAACTCCCCTTTTATACTCTGTTTAATCTTTATAGACGTGATCGTGTGAATCGTCGTGGTGGTGGTGTTATGATTTGTGTGAATAATAATATTCGCTCTATTCGTCGCCCTGACTTAGAATCAAATTGTGAGATTGTGTGGGTAGAAGTGACTCGAAATTCCAACAAACTTTTTATTGGTTGTTTCTACAGACCTCCAAACGACGAAAGTTCCCTTGAGGACTGCTTTGATTCTCTCTTAAAGTATCCCGACTAGGTAAATTTATTCTTCTTGGTGATTTTAACTTATCTGTGGTTTGGGAGTCACCTGACGCCGGTTCGCCAAAAACTTCACTGGACTCGTGGTTCATAGACCATTTTATAACTGCTCTATCATTGTGCCAATTTAATCCATATTTCACTCGTGAATCATCCATTTTGGACTATGTGATTTCGAATCTTCCCCTTCCCAAAGTTTTTGCAGGAAGAAACGCCTTTCAGTCAGACCACGAATCACTCGATGTAATCTTTACTTACAACCGACTACTTGGCAACAGTGTCTCCCCAGCAGCGTCTCCCCAACAGCTTGTGTTCCTGGCCTTGCTCCCTCGCTCAGCGCGAGGACTTCTTGGAATCTGCCTCCCGTAAGAACCCTCAGAGCTTGGAAAAAGGCTGACTGGAAGACAATAAACCATGTGCTCAACCTACTCCCGTGGAATGTTTTACGACTCGGTTCCGTTGATGAAGCGGTCGAATTCTTTTACGACCTAATAGTGAGTGTTTAAGATAGGAGGTGAAAGTATTACCACCATTAAATACGCAGATGATCAGGGCTTAATAGCAGAAGGCGAGAAAGAGCTTCAGAGGATGACAGACAGACTAGCTGAGGTTGGCCAACAATATGGAATGAAGATCAATACAGAAAAAACGAAAGTCATGGTGGTTTCAAAGGAACATAAAGAATTAAATATAATGGTAAATGGCCAAAAATTGGAACAAGTAAGTAGTTTCAAATATCTCGGCAGTATTTTAGCACAGGATGGAAGTAGTACACAGGACATCAGAAGTAGGATTGCAATGGCAAAAGCAGCATTTAACGAGAAGAAGGAGCTTCTCACAAGCAAGAAAATAAATCTAGAAACAAGGAAGAAATTAGCAAAATGCTACATATGGAGCATAGCTCTTTATGGTGCAGAGACGTGGACGATAAGGAGAAAGGAGGAAAAATATTTAGAAAGTTTTGAGATGTGGGTATGGAGAAGAATGATGAAAGTGAAATGGACAGAGAGGAAGAGAAACGAAGAAGTATTAGAAATGGTGGGAGAAGATAGGATGCTAATAAAAACAATCAGGAAAAGAAAAGCAAATTGGATAGGGCACATATTGAGAAGACAGTGTTTACAAAGGACGATCTTAGAAGGAAAAATTAGTGGAAAAAGAGGAAGAGGGAGAAAAAGAATAGGAATATTAGATAATATAAAGCAGGGATATACTACTTATAGAGGTATAAAAGAGGCTTCTTGGGAGAGAGAGAAATGGAGGCAGCGATTCAGTTAAAACCTGTCTTCGGACAGAAGCATGATGATGATGAGTGAGTGTTGTCAACGACTTCGTTCCCTGCAAAAAATCGTCCCCGAACCGACCCCGGTGGATGTCCGCCGAAGCTTTTCTCGCCCTAAAAAATAAGAAGGCTTGTTGGAAGCTAATGAAATCGTTTCCCAATCCTCACACTAAACGAACTTTTGCCTATCACGGACGGCACGTTAATTTTTTACTGAGGCGTGACTACAAAGACTACATTGATAATGCGTGCTCAGAAATCAATTTCAACAATAAATCATTCTGGAATATAATAAATTGTTGTAGAAAAGGTGGACGAATTCCTAGTTCAGTGTACTATCATGATTCCGTCTTTTCTGGTAGTGCTAGGCCTGAAACTTTTAACGAGTTTTTCAGATCAAAATTTTCACCTCCCTCCCCTACCCCTCCTCTGTACCCTAAATGTTCCCATTGTCTATCTTCCATTGTCACCACCCCCGGCGAAGTCACCAGCTCGTCTCTGCCCTCCCTTCCAAGAAAGCCAACGGACCCGATGGTATCGCAGCAGAATTTCTTAGGCAAACCGCTTCTCAGCTCTCGATACCTCTTTCTATGCTTCTCAACCGCTGCTTCGCCACGGGAGTCTTTCCCCAACCGTGAAAAATAGCCAACGTCATCCCTATTCACAAAAATGGCAGTAGATCTCAGGTGGAAAATTATAGACCCATATCTCTTCTTTCCAACCTATCAATCGTTTGTAAAAAAATTATTCATAATCGGCTCCTCGCTTTCACTCTTCCCTATATTTCCCCGCAACAACATGGTTTTCTTCCGGACTCCTCAACTCTAGCCAACCTTTCCGTGCACATGAATAATATCACGCACACACACAAAAATTCTTCTCAACTGGACGTGTGTTACATCGATTTCGCCAAAGTCTTTGACACCGTTGACCATTCTCTCCTTCTTCACAAAATCTCCCATCGCTTTAATGTCCATCATCTCTTTCTCTCCCTCATTTCTTCTTTCCTGTCAAACAGAAGTCATTGTGTAGTTATCGACGGCTACCTATCTTCTCTTGCTCCTGTCACTTCCGGTGTGCCTCAAGGTAGTGTCTTAGGCACCCTTCTCTTCATCCTTTTCATAGACGACTTGGTGGATATAATTGCACAACCCTGCGGGATACTACTCTTTACAGATGACTGCAAATTATTCAAACTGATCAATTCCCCAGCCGACTCTGATATTCTCCAAGCTGCCCTAATCCGCCTCTCATACTGTACTAAAACCTGGCGTCTTAGAATCAATCCCTCCAAATGCACCGCTCTTACCTTCACCTTACGTAAGCAACCAATTATAAACCAATACAAAATTCTTGACATAACAATTCCCTTAGTTACAACACAAAAGGATCTTGGTGTAATTTTTGCCCAGAAGCTATTATTTGTTACCCATATTAGGAAAGTCACTTCTCGTGCCATGTCTATGTTGGGCCTCATCTATCGTTTCGCCGAAATTACGGATGTTTTCTCTCTACGCACATTCTTTGTTAGTTGTGTTCTCCTCCCAATCTTAGAATATTGCTCACCCATTTGGTCCTCAGCTTCCCAATCAAATCTTAATCACCTTGAAAGGCCCCTAAATTTCTTCCATCACATTATCCGCCAGCGAGTTCCATCTCTTCGTAATGCGTCCTCTTCCCACATCCTCCACACTCTTGGTTTACTACCTTTGACCGATCGTAGACAGGCAATTGACTTAAAGTTTTTCCGTAACATTGTAAATGGAAAATATAGAACTCCCGAACTTCTCTTCAGTTACCCCCTCCGTATTCCCTTTAGAAGTACCAGATTACATGATTTTTCACTGCCGCACTCCTCGGCTCTCAACCACAAAACGCTCCTTAATTTTCCGTCTCCCAAACTTATATAACCAAACTCTGCTGCAAGATCCTCATACTGATGCTTTCCATTGAACTCCTTATTGTTTTATTTGACTGTTTTATATATATTTTTATATGCATTTATTATTTATTGGTTGTAATGTTCAATAGGCCTGAGTGCTGTTTTTGAACTTATTAAATAAATAAATAAGATTATCTTCGAGTCTATATTGCATTCACTTGAATTTAGTGTGTCAAGAACATGCTATTTATACGAGCAAATAACGGATTTTTTTGTGTGAAAACTTGAGGTCGTTGAAACCGAATTGCTTAGAATTTATTAATAGTTACTTAATATACTTATGTTGCATTCTATTATAAAGCTTCCGTTCAAATATACCGTAGAGCAATCTCGATCGATTCTGGACACAGTTGTACATTTTTAACTGTCGGGTGTGAAATATTTTGCGATTTATTTTATATTGTATAATGTTAAAATCATCCAAAACTAAAAATAAATAAACTATGTATAAATATAAATAAAAATAAAACAAAACCTACCTTTTAATACACGGAATTTTTGTGTAAGTTTAATATGCTAATTTATTTTACTAATTATATGCTTTTTATTATCGTTTGAGTGTAAATGAAGTGGAACTCGAGATCCTACGATTTTAGTAAATATTAGTGTTTCTAAAGAAACTCAAATTCGAGAATAAGAGAAAATAATCCAGTCCCCTTTCCTTGTTTGGTTTCGATTCATGATGGAATGACGTGTATTTACTTCCTCAAGGCGGGATACTAAGCTAAATGTTTATGTTCGGCCTAAAAGAATCAGACTGCCAAAAATACGGATAAAGGTATAAAAATAGGAGGCCGTTGAAATCTGACGTCTTATTCGAGAAAGTATAAGGACCGTGGATTTGAAAAGACCACAACAATCCGACAAGAAGGATTCTAAATTCTTGTGTCAGTAATTGATTCGGCCGACGATGATTAATCGAGTAATGCATCGGGTACGATTTATACATGTGTACCAATTCTTACATAGTGCATGTGTGTTTGTGTGTGTGTGTGTGTGTGTGTGTGTGTGTGTATATATATATATATATATATATATATATATATATATATATATATATATATATATATATGGATCCTTGTATCACGTAAATAGCAATAATTCTTTTTGTTAAAATTTTCTTTCATGCATTAATTATGACATATTCGGATGACGTTTTCGTCGGGTGCTGAATTACGCTTTGTATAAAGAAGCGTTTTGTATTAACTTATTTTGTGTTGCCGATATTTCAATATTTATGTTCTATATATTTTAGCTCTGATATTTTTATTATTGCTTGGATATTTATGTGCATCGTTTATTTATGCACTGATTTGCAAAAAATGACTCACTGATTACAAATTAT
Source organism: Tanypteryx hageni (assembly GCA_028673005.1). NCBI lineage: Eukaryota > Metazoa > Arthropoda > Insecta > Odonata > Petaluridae > Tanypteryx > Tanypteryx hageni. The sequence continues at coordinate 179,247,783 of CM054120.1, read as the reverse complement.
TATTCACTTAATGCTCTTATAGAGATGTTCATTGTTCTGACTTATTAATTTTAGAAATCGCGGACGTAGTGATCTAATGTAGTTTATTTCTCTATCTTTCAAATATAATTAATGTATTTATCGATTATTCAGGTTGTCACGAGGTGGAAAATATTCTCTAATATGGAACACTCATCGCCAAAAACCTAACAATTATCCATTCATCTTTCGAAAGTAATGTGAATTGAGATTAACCATTGGACCAGAAGGGATTTGGCATTAATACTTAAATGAACTAACTTCGCTGAAATACAACATTTTTGCTCCTAAGTTTTCAATTTAATCTATTCATGTAACATGAAAACATTGAACATCTTTTGTTCGAAAAGACTCCCTCAAATTTCTTTCCTCAAATTATTCACGGCATATGCAAAAAAGTCTCGCGTTCGTAACATTTTTATTTTGGTTTGATGTTACCTTTTTATTTGTTTGAGATCTATCATCGTTGCTAACTTAATTCATAAAGATTTCATTTAATTTTCCCCAAAATAACAAAATGCGATAGGTTATTGGAGCCTAAGGTAAAGCTGTAATGAAACTGTCATTTATAGCATTCGACAAATTAATTACTATTTACCGGAATTACAGCTCTCTTAGTAAGAATTATTAATGGAAATACATTTGTTTGTTGTTATAAAGTTGTAGGATGTTCATTGAAAGGCTTTCTTCAAGAGAGAAATTGGTTTGAGGAATCGCTAAGAGGATGACCGTCGCATCAGAGAGCAGAATTCATTCTAATTCTTTGTCCCACAAATTAAATTTCTTCTTTCGATTCATTCTCCTTTCTACTTGATTCCACATGTACTCGTAGTCTTTGCAAGTTCTACGTCCTATTTCCCATGAGATTCAATTGTAACGCGATTTGTTTTAGTCTTGCCTTAAACTTGCTGAACAGAGGTCAAGGTTGATGTACGAGTGGGAAGAGAAAATGGAATGGAGTGCGTCAGGAGAAATACGTTTGAACATCTCTTTAAGTTTCCCCGCACCTTGGTTTAGAAGACCGAGAAGAACACAGCTCTCAGATAGCTTCGCGGAAAATGTTTTCTTCGAATAATCCGTACGTACGTTCGATAAAAGAAATCTCCTTCCTCTTACTTCGCCCAATTTTGCAATCGCGGACCTCTCGTATGACGACTTCGTTATTGCGTCAGCAAGATGGCGAACGCTAACTCAAATGAAGGTTATCAGTATGTTTAAGGCGGTTAGGGTGGTATGTTTGCAGGTTTAGTGACGTACGGGGATAAAAAAAAAGATTTGGAGTTTTTAGCGCCAAGGTGTCGAAAGTATTTGATGTATTCTATCGGGTATTAATTTATTCGTGCCCGTAACGAATGACGCCAAAGGATTGGCCACGCAATGGGCATTTCCCAGTTTTATGCATTCCTTTCGTGTCTTCTCGAGGGAATAAAATTTTTATTAGATTAGCGAATTGGCTCTTTTTATTTCGAAAGCAATTATGTGGCAAATTAAGAAGATAAACTAGAGCTTTTATAGGTAGGGACGTTTAGCGTCGTTTAAGTCCTCCCTAACCGATACGTAATTACGGCAGTTACAATGGTGCTGGGTATTTGGCGAACGAAGTAAATATCGGGAGTGGATAACATTAGGGTATTTGGTTTAAGTGGTCTTAAATCATTCAAAACTGTTGCGTAGTTGAAATGAAACTACAGTTAATTACGTAGAGTCGATAATTCTTGTAGTCAATGCGTCTGCCGCACGTTTAAAATTTGTACCTTTCCAACCTTAATTCATCTTGCCTAACTAAATAATCGATTCCTATGAACTTTAGTTGTAAAGCTATCAACTGTTAAGAGATCTGGTTACTGCGAAAATTATTCGTCGAATGTATTTTACGTTTGTGGTTAAGCGTGAATTTTAACTGGTTTAAATATAATGCGTGGCATTCAGAAAGAGCCGAAAGGAAAAAGGCTATCCTTTTACAACTCCAGGAAGGACATTTTATTAAGAAGTAGCACACCCAAGTGCCTTATTGTTCGCTCAATTAACATTAATATCTCTTCGGCGTGGCAACAAGTCTTAATCAGCGGACATTTTTGGAATTAAGTGGAATAATTCGATCCCGAGTCAGGCGCGTAATCTATATAATGAAATAGGAATCGGCTCACGTTTCGTAGGGCTAGATATTTTGCCCATTTACCCACCTCGAGCGAAGGACTAATTACCGTTAAGGGAGCAATTTACTTCTGTGAAAATGTAGGACCTCCTATCAGAGAGGTTTCTATTTTTAAAGGTTTCGAAATTTTTAACGATCTATCGGTGTTGCTTTAAAAACTGTCCTTTTAGTACGTCTTATAAAAACCCTGCTATTTTCGTTTTTTCACTAGCTGTCCGTTTTCATTCAAATTCTTATGTTTTTATAAGTTTCTTTTTGTACGGGTAGATCTTTGGTAATTATTATATTATATCTTTTTGAATTTTGAAAATAGGCCATATTTCTTTCGTGAGAGGTGCTTATAGTGGAAATTTTCAAAATTTGAGTTATAGTTTTTCTTAGAATGATTGTCAGAGTACCTTCTGTTGGAGACTGGGCCCTTTACCCTAAATGAAAGCAATTTAAAGGTTTCTTTGTAAATTTATCTAAAGATCTTTTATTATATATATATATATATACACACACACACAGGGTGTTCCTAAGTTATACCGACAAAATTATATGGGTTGTAGGGCGGCATGCCCGATGTGCGAAACACCCGGTTCCTGTGTCCGGAGGAGTTTCAGCTACGAGGTGAGAAATCTCGTACCTAAGCGTCCGGTGTCTTGTAAATTTATTCGGTTCCAATTTTAATAACAATTTGAAAAGTTTTGACTGTTTTTGCTTCACCAGACGCCATTGCACATTATCATATTGGTTTTAAAAAGGCAATCATGCACGAGTTCTGGGAAAACTCAGACAAGGTAGAAGGTGGAACAATTTAATTTAACATGAATGAAAGCTCGCACCAGGCTATAAAATCCCAGGGAGAAAAAGAATAACGCCGTAATCCCAGATTGCGCTCGAATGTAGACGTTGAGCTTTGAAAAATCCACGCGAAACCTCCCGACACTTCCGAGAAGACAGGAAAACGTTGGACAAACCGGCTCGAAAGCCATTTTCCGACATATCGTCCGCCACTTCAACTCCTCATCGTGCGAATTGAAGCGTCTCCTTGCATGCGTCCAAATAAAGGCGGGCCTTGGACGCAGAAGGAGCTTGTGTGGGATGCTTAGGCGGGGACGGACGAGAGAGAAAGGAGAGATCGGCTGCTGGACCAAGGTCGCATCTCTTAGCTTTCGTTCCTTCTCCTCTTCCAATTCTCGACCACTCCCATTCCCCTTTCTTTATCAACGCTATATTTGAACGGATACTGGAAGTCCTGCGTTCTCCATTATCCGTCCTCACAACAGAAACATCAGTTGCATAAGCCTCTGTGCATAACTCATTGATCCTTATTTGGTGTTTTGCGTCTCTCTCTCTCCTTTCACGCTAGGATTTATATCCTCGCGTACTCCTCCAGTTCCCTTCGTATGAAGGCTTCGGGTATTTTCTAGGATTATTGTCTTTCGTTGCACGTCACACGTTGTAAGAGTAAAGGATTCGATTTTAACTCCACCCTCGCCTAATTGAAATTCTGCTCGGGCTTAAGTCGTCTCCTATTTCGCAAAGCTTCGTAGCTTATTTTGGCGCCTCGAGACCCGCCATGTCCATAAGATTCGTACCTCGAGACTGTCAAGGAGAGACGACGTATTCCGGAAGCACTTCGGTCGGCGAATGAGTCTTCGGGTGTCGGAAGGCGAGGTTTAGTATTTGGGTCTTCGGTTATTATTTACCGCGTTATGGGTGTTTTAAGGTGGATATGTTATTCCGTCTCGAGGTGTCTGAAATAGTCGACTTCTTTCTTTGATGGAAGGTGCTGTGGCCCCGGTGGGAGGAAAACGCTACGCGAAAAAATTTATTTTATTTTTCGCCGGCCAGGTTATATGACGTATACCTTAAACAACCGCGAACACGAGTTATTCTAAAGTTGTTCGTGTTTTACGTTGCGGTGGTAGAGAGGCGGTCATCCTTATGATCGGACGCATCGTCCTGATTACTTCAGAGGGAGACGTGCAATCACAGCATTGATGTTTCTCGATGAATGCCTATGAACTTGGAAAAATGTTGGATCCTCCAATTGTGATCTGCCTATATAGTTCCTCCGATACATTATTTTTTCTTGGACATATTCATAAATAATCTCACCGGGTAATATTTAGCATGAAAGCATGGGTCTCAGTGAATTTCATATTCGAGAAAACTTGAGCAGATGTTGTGTTATGGATCAGAGAAGCGTAAACTTCAAAAAGGAATATATTACTTACGTCAGAGTAACTTTTACGCTCCGTTTGTCTAAAAGAGGCATATCTTCGGTACTTGCTGCCCACAATATATTATAACCGCTGTGTCCCTGCCTGCCTGCGTCCGAAGCCTCGATTGATGTCACCTCCCGGCATGAACGCAAATAAATCGAGAACGGTCGGTTCGATTTCGACGAATCTTTCGCCTGGACACTCGGCGAGAACTCTTGCAGGTTTGAAAAGGCATGGTTTTGATATAAGAATAGTTTTCGTTTTTGAATTTGATTAACACCTAATCGGCTGGAATACGATTTGTAGACCTTTGGTCTTGAACATTTTAAAATATCTTACGATCGAGACGTTGACACTATTTCACGTAGAAATAAATGAAGATACTTATTCTTACCTTCGATTCTGTAGTTTAATTAATGTTTGCTCATATTTTTAGTTTATATTCGATTTTCTCAGATTTTTCATCATTTCAAAAAAGGAGTTTCCTAGGCTTACTGGCATTGTTGATCTCGGATTTTTGCATTGATCGACTCGGACTTTCAATTGCATTTCCACTAAGCTTACAATGAAACAAACGCATGCAGGACAATAACCGATTAAAATTTACGTGAAAATTTCTTCTAAATATAAAACAAATGAAACACGGAGCGAAGAAATTTGAAGTCAGGAACGACTCCATTGCATTGTAACAATGGACAACTTAACATTACAAATAGCAAGATATTTGACGCTTAGAACATACGATTTGCTGTGCCATCAGAAACAGCGGAAAAAACAAATCGTTGTGTACCGGGAAGTGCTATTCTAAATCATGTGTTTTTGGTTATGAAAATGGTTATGGTTATGATTATTTTGAGAGGGGTAATAAAAGTGGTTCAACTAAAACCATCCTTAGTCACAATTTTGTGTTATAGGGACTATCGCATTGGGCCCCTTCACGCAAGGTTATCTACATCTACATATTACCCTGCAAGTCACCTTGACGGTGGATGGCAGGGGGTGCCGCGCACCAAGTTCCTAACTAATTATTATTCACTTATCCGTATCCGTAGAGTAGACTTCAGAGCGGGACAAAGGCAGAAACAGAATACCTCCACCAATGCCGGAAACAAACGCTAGTACTGTAAACGCAATAAATTATTGACTTCCGCTTTGTCGTGTGGATGAACGGCAGATGGAAAAAATCTTGTATCCTTGGGTTATTCAGCTCTCTTCCGTGGCATTTCGCAACGGGTCTTAAGCAGACGGTGACGCAACCGTTTCTCTTAATTTTCTCTCCGTTCACGGAATGATTGACTTACATTTAGCTTACGTTTATATCTTACGCATCCGACGCATTTTATTCATGCGGTGCGCTCTGTCGCTCGGAATAGAAAACATCTCCCTTTTGTTCCGGTGACAATACATGCCACCGCATCGACCTTTTCAAGGTGAGACGCGCGTTTTCACCTAAGTTGCAAGTTGTGATTCCGCGTAAAAAAATGGACGATCGATTGATGAGATGGCGTCACGTATTATTATTATTACTTACAGATTATGAATCATTACACATACCGATCTCGGACACTTTTCCAGCCTGTCTGACACGTTTTCACCGACATTGTATTCATTTATATTATGAGGAAGCTTCGCTCCATATTTGATATTGCAATTCATAAATAGAAATACTCGTATATGTTCAGTTTTGTAATTGCCATTTGTCTGAGCCTTATCTCCAATTTCTTTGCAAGCATTCTCCCGGAGATATTTATCCCTATATTTTTAATCCTTTATATTGTAAAAGGAGGGATGATGATATCGTTAATAACGAATTCGTCAACGGAATTCATATCTATACCGTATACAGGCGCGGAGTTCATGCTGCCTTCCGGCTGTAGGCACCCAAATAAATTTGGTGTTCGTTTGTTCTTTCTCGCATAACGGCCATCTTGAAATTTTCACGCGTTACTCGCGTTGAAGGTGAAACTTTCTCAACTCCAACGCGTCGTCGCGGCCAACGCTCGTAACGCCTCAAGCAAGCAAGGCCTCTGATTGGGTAGCGGCGCGCGTCGACACGGCGGAGACTTCCGAGTCATGCGCTCCAAATAGTTGTGAGTGCTAAGTGGCATGTCCGATTCTCTTCAGAGGTGACGTGATTTTAGCGCAATTCTTTAGTAAACATTGTTAACAGCCCTCTCAGGTTAAAGCCCTAATGTGTGGGGGCAGACCTAGAAATATACCTGGCTAGAGGGGGCTATGCCGTTTTTCAAGCACAATAGATAGGCGCGGTTAGGGTTTCGACCCATTGCTCGCGAACAGTCGGCTCAAAGGCAGCCCTCTCAGCGGGAGGTATGATTTCAGGTCAATCAAGACTGCCTCAAATTTATTTCAGAATAATCGATTAAGTATTTTTATTATTCGTACTCCCTGTGAAAAACTACACCGAAATAGTTTTAGGCGTTCCTACGGTAATTTTAAGAAAACCGCGTTTCACCTATATATCGGAGGGATTATGATTTGACAACACCGCTTCGCGACGCGGGAATTCAAATGGTCTCGAGGGTTAGTCTTCAAGAAGGCATGGCCATTGAGGAGCAGATATGATACATAAGAATGGCAGTTGTCGAAATTTGTACTTAAGAGCATTATCTATCCCCCAAGAATCTACTGACCAGCTAATTCAATGCATTAACTCTTAGATAGGCATAGTGCGTAGGGGCAATAGGGAATCAGCAGGCCATTTAATAAAAAGACATTTTGGCGCCCCAAGCATAACATCATAGCATAAAAACCGAAAATCATTCATTCGATTTGCCAATGATTCTGCTTCACCATAACAACATGGTTACATATAAAGCACATTTATAAACATTCAAATATATCACCTCAACATAATATTACATCAGTATGCTCATTTACATATAATATATACTATATACCTATATCGTATATTTACCATCTCATAATGTCCCTCTAACCTTATTTCAACACATCTTGTCATTTCTTTACATCTATTTACAACTATTTGTTTTTCTTTATTTTACATAAATGTGACCATTTATATATGTTAGTTAGCTTAAGGACATTTATCATATGCAAATTCTTATGTACATACAGGGTACCTATAACTCTAACCTTTTTGACTTCAAAATATAATTTATACTATATATTACCAGCATTTTATAGCAAATTATCATTTTTTATCTTAACTTCAGAGTTGAAATTTTGTAAATTTCTTTTTTTTTTTTGTAAAATTATTTAGTTATGTAGGCACAATGACTTTCAGCTGATTTTTTCCTCTGTTGTTTGAATACCTAGGTGCAATATATCTCATTTTGTCATGTTTTTCCATATTGTGCTGTTGGATTTGCTTTGTTGTAAATTTACTAGCAAAATATGTAGTTATCGAGGATTAATATGTATTTATAAAGTTCGAGTCCCTAAATATTTCTTCTACATTGCTTTGTTTATTGCAATGTTTATTCTCAACTATTATTTTTATTATTCTTTTCTGCATTGATGTTATAGGTTTTTTATGTACTTTTGCTGTGCTTCTCCAAACTGTGATGCAATATCTCATAATTGACTTCACTAGAGCAAGATACAGAATTCGTTTAACTTGTGTTGGTATTAAATATTTTAAGTAATGTAACTGGTACGAAACTTTTCTTAGTTTGCTATTTATTTTCCTTGCATGGGCATCAAACTTGAAGTTTTCATCTATTATCAGTCCCAGTAATTTTGATGTGAAACTTGTTCTAGTAACCATGTCTAATAATAATGCCAATAATTTTACGTTTACGTATGGAGGAGCAGATGTTTGTGAACACTTCCTTTATATCGTCTGGGTTAGAATTTAAAAGAGAACTTGAAAAGGCTGATATTCCTCTAGGTAACATTCGAGGACAAGGTTACGATAATGCTGCAAATTTGGAAGGTAGACATTCTGTGTATTAAATATAAATAGTGGAGTATTTTTTTCCTTGCCATGCTCACTTGGAATCTTGCTTTCAACGACGCTGCTACGTCATCTAGCGATGCAGTCTCATTTTGTAATTTAATACCAGCAATTTATGCTTTTGTGAGTGAATCTACACGATGCTGGTCTGTTTTAATGAAATTCAGAAATAAATTCACAATAAAAACATTTGAGTGAAATATGATGGGAAAGTAGAATAGATGCGATCAGACCATTTAGATTTAATTCTGGTGGTCAAGATTCATCCTAAGATCCAATTGCTCAACATGAAGCAGAATCATTGGAATATCGAATGCGTGATTTTCGGTTTTTATGCTGTGTTGTAATTTGGTATAATATTTTAAATGTAATTAATATAGTATATAGCAAATATTCACAACAACAAAAATCTATGCATTCCGCAAGTTGTTGGAATTTTGAAAGAAACACTAGCACAACTTAAGAAATGTAGCTCTGAAATGGTATTTAATGAAGTTTTAAAAGATGCTAGAAAAATTGATATTGATATGAATGTTGAGCCAATATTTTCTAGAAAAAATTGCAATCATCCACGACAAAAAAATCAAATTCCGCTCCCGATGAACCTCTAACCGATGTAGAGAGACGATTTACAGTAGAGTTCTTTTACTGCATACTATATGATGCAGCAGTTGTGTGGAAGGAGTAATGACTTTAATAATCCAAGAGGTTGATTGGCCAGAAATTCCATACAAATAAACGTTTTTTCGCGGCACCTCTTTGGGAAACACCGGTTTAACGCAATGCTTCGACGTATTGAAACTTCACCACGTGTGGGTGGGTGTCGGACGTTCGACGAAGAAAAAATGGCGAGGAAAGAGCCTCGGAGGAGAAGTAAAACATCGCTCGCCGTGTTTATTGGCAACGGTCGGTCGATGGCAACCACCGAGCGTCACTCTGTCGTCGCATTAACTTGACGTCGGGGGCGTCGCAAATTAAGAGTATTGCAGCGAACGGTGGTCGGACGAGGCATTAGAAGAGTAAGGGGGTATCGAAGGCTCCGCACATTTGAGGGAATGACCGAGTTGGCTTCCCGGAAAGGGAGGTGCTATCCCAAAATCCATCGCGGGGACTTCGCCCACTTTTCCCGACCGCCGCGAAAACTCCGCAAAATGTTCTTTTTAATTGCTTTGCGTGAATGCCCCGGAGCGTGTCTGCGTGATGTGAGGGTCGGAAAGAGTACCGAGGTAGGAGGATGTAGTTATCGACTCCGGTATGCGAGGAGGCCTTCGCCCGCCGAAGTGGTAAATTTCTCTCTCGACCCGTCGCTTCGAAAGGGAAACTTTCCAGGGATGAAAGAAATTCTGCCGTCATTTGTATTTTTTTCTGTCTCTCTTCGCCTCGAAACCAAGTATGTACCCGCGCGGGGAAACGATTGGACTTTTTTCCTCTTTGCGGATGAGTTGGCGTTTTCCGAGGAACGCACAGTCAATTGGGGTATCTGATTCGGGTAATACTCTACTGCGCCCCGCGGTCAGTTTAGACCCCTAGCAAAACACTCAATTGCGCCCCTGGTCACTTTCTGACCACTAAGGTTCTGCGGCCTCACGCGGTATTTTAGGATGGGTGTTTGTCCTTCCACTTCTCGAGCCAGCTGAGGTATAGAATGCATTTTTGTAAGATTCTCGAACATATACTCGTTAGCAACATAATGCGATTTCTTGATAGTAATTTATTGTTAGATGATTGTCAACACGGCTTCAGGAAAGGTAGGTCATGTGATACTCAGCTCGGTCTTTTTGTTAATTGTTTACTGAGAAGCGGAGAAAAGAATACGCAGGTCGATGCCATCTTCTTAGATTTTAGGAAAGCCTTTGATAAGGTACCTCACAGGAAGTTAATAACGAAATTAGAAACCTTAGGCGTTAATGCTAAAATCGTTAGTTGGATCCGTGAATTTTTAAATCATAGGAAGCAGATGGTTGTTATAGATGGGAAATCTTCGAACTTAGTAGAGGTTGTCTCTGGCGTTCCACAGGGTAGTGTAATTGGTCCGTTATTATTTCTAATTTATATAAACGATATCAGCTCAGTAGTCAGGAGTAAAATTAGGCTTATCGCGGACGACGCCGTCATCTATAGAGAAATAAGCAATCCGGAAGACCACCAGTATCTCCAAAATGACCTAGAAGCTATTTCTGCATGGTGTAAAGAATGGCAGTTAGATATTAACCAAAAGAAAAGCTGCGTCATCAACTTCTGGAGAACCAAGAGTACAAGACACCCACATTCGCCGATTGATAGGTGCCGCTAACAAAAAGCTGGCCTTTATAGGGAGAATAGTTCGAAATAGCTCCGAAAAAGTGAAAGAATTATGTTATTTATCCTTGGTTCGACCGCAGGTCGAATATGCTTCAGCTGTGTGGGATCCTTACGAAAAGGGACTCACTAACGAGATAGAAAAGGTTCAGCGCAGGGCAGCTAGATTTGTAAAGAGGAATTACGATAGTAAACAAAGCGTAACATCATTAATAGAAAATCTGAAATGGTCATCGTTAGAGGAACGTAGGCTGCAGGCTAGAATTAAACTACTGAAAAAAATTATGTCGGAGGGATTAGCGAATGAGGTAGTAGGACTTATCAGAAGCCCGACGTATCTCGGAAGGCAGGACAGTGAGGATAAGATTCGCGAGATCGACTGTAGAAAGGAGCGATATAGAGGATCGTTTTTCCCTAGGACGATAAGAGACCATAATAGAAAAAGATAACGTAGGAAAACTATGGACCCTTGGTGCACTGCACCCCCTGCCATCCACCGAAAAGGTGACTTGCAGGGTATAATGTAGATGTAGAAAACATTCTACGAGGAAATACGGAGAAATAGTTTGATATATTAAGATGAACGCAACCCAACCCGAGGGGGTGAACACAGTGAACATGAGAAAGGAACCAAAAACACTTCACCTAACTTACCCAACTCGGTGGGGTCGAGTAGAATGTTCCTTCATGTTCAAATTTGGACAAGACAAATCGAGTCACGTTTTCCTCAGGTAAAAATGGGCAACGTGACGAATCGAAACTTGCTCTTCAAGAAGAGGCAAGACTATCTTTCCGGAATTAGGACTGCTTAAATACCGGGACGCAGTTGACAAGTTACCATTTCGCTCTCCTTTCCTCTTCCCACTGACCGTGGGTGCAGTTGAGTAGTCCCCTCGGATTCCATCGTAAGAAACTTGTCTCGTTATGGTCATCGGCTTTTTTTCCGAGCTGATATACTCTGGGAATCTTAAGTGTTGATAAGTGAGGAATTGGTTTCGAAAACTTGAATATTTTTAATCGTGGCCAAACAATGTGCACGGGGTATGACGGCAATGAGAGTAAAGTAAGGGCGGTGAAGTTTAGCCAGAATTTGAGATCTAATTATGCTAATCACCGCTCTGATTTTGCGCCATCTTGTTTGAACTGCTTTTATCCGTTGGAGCACTGCACCCCCCGCCATCCACCAAAAAGGTAACTTGCTGGTTATAACGTAGATGTATCATTTTGTTGGCCGGTAAAAAAAGATACGGCTTTATAATTTTTTTATCTGGTTTCGTGCGCCACTCAACTTTATCGATTTCGTTGCAAATGAGGGGAATTGCCTGTGCGCTCTAATATTTAAAAACGAGAACCCACCCGTTGGATAGTAATTATGGTAATGTGACTAGTCGCTCATTTTTGAGTCGCTAAATTGCTGCCATTAGGTGTGGTATTAGTTGAGACGTGCAGTGCCATGTCATGTGGTCCATTTTGGACTGCTTTAAAGCGAAGCGTGCAATACTTTGCGTATTCGTGCATAGCAAACTAAAGCTGTAGCTCTTCATATTATTCATAAAACTCTTTTATATTAATTTTTCATTGATGCTGGTGATAATTATTTAGGATAATCCTGTCATTGTTTACGTACATAGTTCACCCATAGTATTTCTAGGTGCTTAGAGTAATCCGGTTAATGTATGAATGAACATCCTATTTATCAGAATTTATAGCTGGTGATTTCATTGAAAATAGTTTTTTTGTTGGAAAACATGAAAAATATTGAAATTGCTTAATACATATTTATAATATAAGAATCGAGTAATTTAGCGCTATTACATTGCCTTGGCCCTTCCAGTCAAAATGGCTTTGTTTGAGACTACTTGAATTTTCCTATTTTTATTTTGTCATTATATAAGTAACAGTTATTTCAAATGAAACCACCCTCTATTTTGAAGTTGATTTGTCATTCATTTTTCGCCATTTACTTGGTTTCCTACATTTGTTGTTAAAAATGTTCACAAAATGTTAAATTCTTAGCATGTGCTTCAAAGGGCTGAAATATGGCAAGAAAAGCCGAGTGCACATTTTCATCTCGCAATAATTTTTTATGCTCAATTCCTTTGATTTCGAAATACTTCTGAGATATTAGTCGACAACGTTGAAAATCAGGGGAATGCGTCGTTTGTGACTCGGTTCTTTGCGAATATCTAGTCGCCTCCTCACCTAGTGTAATTGGGCGTTTTCTCAAAAGGCTTGAATGTATTTTCAGATTGCTTAGAAATCCTTCTCTTTGTCTAAATCCTCGGCGATCAGTGTGATCCCTCTCACGTCTTATGCGAGGTTTGAAATGCGGGATTTTTCGGTTTGTCAGTGTAACGGGGAAAACCTGATCTTTGTGCGCGAAGCGACGTGAATCCGTGAGGCGGACTCGTTCAAGGAAATTGCTCCTCGGAAACACACACTAGTTTTGTCCATGTATGTCATGTGTGCATGGACTTATATGTGTTTATATAATTTCTAAATACGCTAAAACGTCTTAGTTTAACACTCTCCGTACTAACCAGGCCGAAACCGGCCGGCGTGGATTCTCCAGTAATAGCCGAATTTAAATGTCCCTTATCCCGTTTTAACCCAATTATTTCACGAGTGGCGCACGGCCATTACTTCATTTAACCTACGATAAATCACGAATGGTTTCCTCGACATGTTTGAGATTTTTAAGAAATATCTTTTAAATATAAATAAAATTTTTATTAGTTTTCCGACCTTTACATGTGACCCGGATCCGCTCCTTTTCCTATTCCAAAAAAAATCTCACTTTACACAGTGGCAAATCACACATTTCACATTTCCATGATGTTTCTATGCTCCTTCCAGCAGGAGTTTGTCTTTTCTTACTACTGCAGCATGCGCATACTCTTTTCCTTCCTTCAATGTGCACGAGTTGGTGAGTATTTTTCGAAAAAGCTGTGGCAATTACCAGGGATCTTTTGCGGCCTAAAAAAGAAATTTCCTATCATTTGTCTATATAGAGCAAGGCGAAAATATTTCTGCGTTTTTCCATGCTTTGAAGTTGGTGGAGAATTTGTCTCTTTATTTACAATGGCTGTGTTAACTACAAATGCATAAATATATTTCCACCACTTTTTCGTTTTCCTTCCAAAATCGTAGTAGCACCTGCTCTGGTCTGCTCTGTCAACCCCAACCATGAATTTATTGTACACTAAAATAGATTGAGGAGATGGAATCAAAATATGTTTATTACCCTTCCCCGTTTTCCTGGACACAATCCGACTCAAATTTGGGTCACAATTTGTTGAAAGAACTCAAATGGCACGATTGTCGTGCCAGACTGTAGCTGTGACTTTTCCACACTGCAAAATTTTGCTTCTGTCCCAATAACGTCGTCACCCAAAGAAGCCATGGTTAGAACTGAGGGACAGATAGAAAAAAAATAACTTCTCAAGTGTCCTTTGAAGTGTTTCAGACATCCTCATCGAAAGCGAGAGAAGGAAAGGTTATGTCGGGTATAAACAACCTCGACACAAAGGAAATTTTCGCAAGTCCTAAAGATAACGCGCTGATGGGAACGGCATCGCGGGCGGATTCGGCCGGGTTAGTACGGAGAGGGATAAATGTGGACGGCCAGTTTTGGCCGGGTTAGTTCGGAGCGAGAAAATGGACATTTAAATCTCGGTAGGGACAGAGTTAAAGAAACCTCCATGTCGACATTATCGCTCGAGAAATATCGATTAATTACATCTTAATTTGGGCTTCTTACTTTCCGATCCGACGAAAGACGGGAAAATGATACGGGTGAAAAATCTAAACAATTTAAAACAGCCAGGATTTGCGCCAGATTGCATTGTGTTCAATCGCTTCACTCAGCTAACCGTTAACGCTGCGGCAAGGAATTGAGGGAAAACGGCACGTTATTGATTAGAGGTGGAGACGAATAGCAGAGGCAAGAGGTTTTTGGCGGAGCGTTGTATGTGCCCTGCGACTTATTCCCATAGGCTTAAATCTTCATATTCCGTCTCTCCTATATTTATCCACCCGGGACCTGTTTCGTTAAACCTCAATTAAGCTGCATTTCCTCTCCTGTATTTTTTCGTTTTGATTTCTCCAGGGGACGTATTTTATTTGCGATCTTTCTCGCGGACTGGGAAAGAAGGAAGATTTCTCCAAAAATGTTGTTACATTAAGATATAGCTGTTTGCAGCTTTGGAGGGGACGAGAATCGTTTATGTCTCATCTCCTACGTCGTCATAAAGCGTTTTAGTTGTCTCGGCTGCTCTGTATCTACATCTACATGATACCCTGCAAGTCTCCTTTTTGGTGAATGGCAGGGGGTGCAGTGCACCAAGGGTCCATAATTTTCCTACGTTATCTTTTCCTATTATGTTCTCTTATCGTCCTCTGTATCGCTCCGTTCTGCAGTCTATCTCGCGAATCTTATCCTCACTGTCCTGCCTTCCGAGATACGTCGGGCTTCTGACAAGTCCTACTACCTCATTCGCTAATCCCTCCGACATAAATTTTACCAGTAGTTTAAATCTAGCCTGCAGCCTACGTTCCTCTAACGATGTCCATTTCAGATTTTCTATTAATGATCTTACGCTTTGTTTACTATCGCAATTCCTCTTTACATAACTAGCCGCCCTGCGCTCAATCTTTTCTATCTCGTTAGTGAGTCCCTTTTCGTAGGGAACCCACACAGCTGAAGCATATTCGACCTGCGGTCGAACCAAGGATAAATAACATAATTCTTTCGCTTTTTCAGAGCAATTTCAAAGTATTCTCCCTATAAAGGCCAGCTTTTTGTTAGCGGCACCTATCAATCGGCGAATGTGGGTGTCCCACGAGAGATCACGATGGATCGTGACTCCGAGATATTTAATCGAGTCTGAAACTGGAATCTCTACTCCGTCCAACGAATAATTATTATCCAACGAGATACTCTTGGTTCTCCAGAAGTTGATGACGCAGCTTTTCTTTTGGTTGATCTCTAACTGACATTCCTTACACCATGCAGAAATAGCTTCTAGATCATTTAGGAGATACTGATGGTTTTCCGGATTGCTTATTTCTCTATAAATGACGGTGTCGTCCCCGAAAAGCCTAATTTTACTTTGACTACTGAGCTGATATCGTTTATATAAATTAGAAATAATCACGGACCAATTACACTACCCTGCGGAACGCCAGAGACAACCTCCACTAGAAGCATGTCACTATGAACTTCCTCCTTATCTCTCGTATTACGTGCATTTACCTCACGCTCGGTATCTATTCTATCATAACATTATCTATCGTGATTCTTATTTTCTTCGAATGCAGGTTGAATGTGAGCGTTGCCGCTTTCTCTCGATCCCGGACTGACCATTTCTTTCCCAGTTATCTCTCTCTGTTAGTGAAGTTTCATGCAATTCTCTTCGCAGAATCTTTCTCGGCGATGGCGGTCTCTGGCGTCTCCGTATGGTGTATTAGCTTTAATCATTCTTGCTTGTGTTGCTCATATTTTCCAGCTTGGTCATAGCAACGCGATCGTTTGGTTCTATTCATCAATCACCTCCGAAGATGTTTTAATTATTTTCGTGTGATTAAAATTTCTTTCTTCGAAGAAAGCAAAGCTGCTCTAATATGGTGAAAAATAAAACAACCGTGGCGGTTAAGTTTATTTATTTTTTTAAGTTAAAGTTTACAAAAAAGTCAAATAATGAAAATAAAATAAAAAAGTGGTGTTGAATGTTATATTAATGTTACGGTGGAGCGAAGGAAGTTAAACAATTTACGAATACTGTAAGTGTATGAATTTTTTACGTTCACTTTTTTGAGTTTATAGGAGCAAGTTTCATTTTACTTGATTTTTTGCTGACTTGAGCATTTTTCGCGCATCAGTCTACCCGAACACATTCCTAGAGATTTTTCCATAATCGCCCACTCCATCCTTCGATTATTTCCCCTCTTTATTTTTTATTGCCTGAATTCCACCTTTTACCTCGCCTCTTTCGATATGGAAATGTTTTCAAAGAGCTTCTGGAAAAGTGTGAATGTGGTCCAGAATGCTCGTTCAATTACGACTAAAGTCTCCTACAACATCGGAATATGTTACCTTGGTTCCGTTGGGTCGGAGAACATATCACGTAGACGCTTGAGAAAACCATTATTGTGTAGTAATATTTGTAATCCTTTCTTTACCAAATGTTATATCGAACTTCAGAATCCTTTTTTTTTCTCTTCTCACTTTCCTCGCCAATTAATCTTTCTTCTTAATCTTTCTTCTTAATCTTTCCTTTTTCCGAACGTCTCCTTTCACCGCATTTCTTTTATCCCTCCTCCCTTTCTCTCCCTCCCTCCGTCCCTCCCTCCACCAGTCTACTCTGTCTTCTCAACTCCCTTCGACCAATTTTAATCTTCATCCTCGTAGCCTATCTCTCCTCTTTTATCCTTTCCCCTCTTCTTTTATGTCTTCTTTGTCTTATCTCTTCATTCCGATCACTGCTCTTTCTTTTTTATCCTTATCTCTTCTCTCATCTCCCCTTTCTTTTTTCCTTGCACTCGCATCTCACTTGACATCACTTCTCTCCGATATTTTTCAAACGAAAGTTATTTTTTATTTTATAGGATATTTGCGTTTCGGTAGATTTCCGTGAAAATTTGAGCATGAAAAATGACGTAAAATCGTGAATTTTTTTTAGTTTTTGTTTTACTTTTCCGTTTCGTCGATCTACTTCGCCTTCATCAAGGGGATGTAGTCTCACTTCGTTTACCAAAAGTTTCAATTGCTTGCCTTTAAGTAAATTGCTGGATTCATTAAAGTGAGCGGCATTTTTTAGTCGAGTCTCTTTAAAAACCGTTTTAAGAATCTTATGCACGAGCTGAAAATATTACCAATGCAACCGAATTCCTTTTCATTTGTATTGCAGTTATGGCGAGAGCTTGTTGCTTCAGCGATCATATTTAGTTTATCGACACATATATTGTAAACTTCTAAAAGCTGTAATGGATTACCGCAAGGAAAGGTTGTAACTATGTTTAATTGTTACATGAACGTAAGAGTGAAAATTTGATCACGATCATCCATTTATTGACGTTGATATATGCTCAACGGAAACTGCTACAATCAGAGGGATTTCCATTTGCTCTTTTCAGAGTCGAGCAGTGGAAGATCAAATGACCACCTGATATTACTAAACTTCATCGGTCGAGGCAAAAGGTAAGTGATGAAACTTTATTCTGTATATTAGCGCACATGCTTCGTACGAATTGATTTTCATATGTGTATTTAAATTTGTCGTTTATGAAGTTCATTTATCACGAAAATTAACTTTTAGTATTCCAAATGCTGACATTTTTATCGATTGAATAAATTGATTCCTCGAGTATTTATTTTTTCGTGTATTTAGTGAGTAATCGTAAAATATATTGGGTTTTCTATCACAATGTTTTGTAAGCACAAAATGCTCGGGAAATAGTTGTAATTACTAAACTAATAAAATGCTGTTCACTTCATTAGGAAGTATACAGGGTGTCCGGAAATTCGCGCCTAATAGCTCCACCACGAAATTGCTGGGTAAAAATTGAGACCAACATACTCTTGGGTAAAATTTCCCAAAATGCATATTTTGCCAGAAAAGTGCGTTCAAAGTTAACCAATGTGGCAACACTGTACGAGAAAGGTCCGCTTCAGTTTCTTTAGATAACGTTTTGCTCGCTTTTATTTAATTATTTTTATCCTGACCGAGGTGAAAAGAAAAGCACATCACATCGTAAATCTAATTTATTACAGTAGTGCAGTAAATTATAACAATTGATCGAAGTGTCTCCCATTGGTATCAACACATGCCTCTTCACGCTGAATCATTTCTGCCTGAACACTCGGCAACATGTCAGAACACTCGTCACACCTGCATGGAGAAGTTCTATCAGATCAGGAGCATCCTTCACTTACTCCCCATTGTGCATAACAGACTTTAGGTGACCCCACGAAAAGAAATCGAAGGCTGATGAAGTGAACGGACGTGCCTTTCACTTGCTTATGCGAGCTCCTACGAAACTTCGAGCGACTAGAGTAGCAGTAGCATTCGAGTAGCTGTAGTGTTAAGTAGAACTAACAATTTACTTTATTCTATCCTTCGGTAAATTTTATTTAACATTCGTTTAAGTTACCTAATTAGTTTTGTTATAACATCTACGTTATAGTTTTTATTTTATCTAGCGTAATAGTTAACTCTTAAATCTCGTAGTGTTTTAGAAAGACCTGATGCTTTCCTGGCGAATCGATGAGGTGAAGAGTTCCGTGATTTTGGGGAGTATGGGATTCCACACCTTGCTGAGTGGGATTCCCGTGTCCCTGTTAATGTTGTTTTTCTCAATTCTTATTTCAATGGCTTCTTTCACTAGCCTATCCCAAAAACCGTTGGCCTTGGCAATTACTTTGGCCTCCGTGAAGTTAATTCGATGGGCTGTGGATATGCTGTGCTCTGCGATTGCCGACTTTTCTGGCTGATTTAGGCGGATGCACCTTGAATGCTCTTTGATTCGCGTTTCTATTGCCCGTCCCGTTTGGCCGATGTACTGCTTGCCGCACGAGCAAGGGATTTTATAAACTCCGGCTGTTTTGAGGCCTAGTTGGTCTTTGTTCTGCGGTAGGAAGCTCTGGATTTTTGGCGGCGGTTTATGTGCCACCCTGATGCCTTGTCTGCCTATAATCCTCGAGATCCTCCCAGAAATCGTTGACAGGAAGGGTATACATGCCGTGGCTACTGGTTTTTCTTCCGGCTTCTTCTTCGCTTTCCCGGAAACGGCCCTTTTCAGGGCCCTGCCGATTTCCCGTTCTCCGTGGCCGTTCTGTCGGAACGAGAGGCGTAGGTTCCTGATTTCTGCCCCTATACTATCTTCGTCAGCAATGGCTCTTGCCCGGTCGATCAGAGTGGTCAACACTCCTTGTCGTTGGGAGGGGTGGTGTTGGCTAATCCCATTTAAGTATAGGTTGGTGTGGGTAGGTTTGCGATACACACTGTGTCCCAGTGTGCCATTGGGTTTGCGGCTCACCAGGATGTCCAAGAAGGGAAGGGATCCTTCTTTCTCCTTCTCCATTGTGAAGCGGATGTTGGGATGTATGCTGTTTAGGTGATCTTGAAACTCCATTAGCGCCTCAGGTCCGTGCGGCCAAATCACGAATGTGTCGTCCACGTATCGGAAAAAACATTTTGGCTGTAGTGGTGCCGAGTTGAGTGGCTTTTCCTCGAAGTACTCCATAAAGAGGTTGGCTACTGCTGGAGAGAGCGGGGAACCCATGGCCACACCGTCCGTTTGTTCGTACGTCTCCCCGTTGTAACGGTAATACGTTGATGTTAATGTGTGGTGGAATAGCTTCAGGATGCCAGGCTCAAAATGTTGTTTTAGTAGTTCCAAGGTGTCCTCAAGTGAAACTCGTGTGAAGAGAGACACCACATCGAAGCTGACGAGGATATCCTCCGGTTCGGTCTTCAGGTTCGAGAGGGTCTTGACAAATTCGGCGGAATTCTTCACGTGGTGCTCGCCCTTCCCCGTTAAGGGTGATAACAGTTTGGCAAGATATTTTGCCAAGAAATAAGTGGGGGACCCTATAGCCTTCACTATGGGTCGTAGTGGCACTCCCACCTTATGGATTTTTGGGAGGCCGTATAGCCTCGGTGGAACTGCTGCTTGGATTAAGAGTGATTTATGTAACTCTTGAGGCAGGCCGGACTTCTTAATTAATGAGGCTGTTTTTCTTGTTACCGACTCTGTGGGGTCACGTGGTAGGCGCCTATATGCCGGGTCCTGCAGCAGACTCAATACCTTCTGATGGTAATCTTCTGCACTCAAGATTACAGTGGCGTTGCCTTTATCCGCCGGTAGTATTCTGACGGTTAAGTCCTCTCGGAGTCTTTTGAGGGCAGTTCTCTCTTCCCTAGAGATGTTAGATTTGGGTAAGGTTGCCTTCTTTAGGGTGGCCGACCCAACAGCCAATGGGGAACGAGCCTCCAATACCGGAGTAGTATATGTACATGGACGAAAGATTGGTACGGCACTCAGGAGACCCCTGAAGATGGCACTTGAGGAAGGTGCCGAAACGTCGGTAGACAACATATTCACCTGGCTGGAAACCCGGGAACTCTTCACCTCGTAGTGTTTTGTTATAAATTTCATTCTCTTCTTTAGAAAATAATATTTATATCATAGTAGTTATTGTGTATTCTCGTTACATTTGTAAGGTTGTTTTATTTTTACGCTTCATAGCATTTATATTTTTCGTTGTTGTGTACTACCATCTCCTGTGCGGAATCCAACCTTGTTTATGTTGTTTACGCCTTTCACTTTATACCTGCGTTTGACCTTTTCTCGTACGATTCACGAAGAGCGTCCCCGCGTTAAAACATAGACCTAATTTTTTAGCCTTATCCCATTTCAGCTTTTGTACTTTCTCCATAAACGAAGTATAGAGAAATTATTGTTTTCATGAAAAAAATCGAATTCGAGATTTCAACGGAAATACATGTTTTAAGGTCCTCTGAACACGTTTTCACTATTTTCTCGCTCATGTTTGTCTGTCAGTCTCTCTCAGTCTGTCTGTCTGTATATGATAGATTTTTGTAGGCGCTCTAACTCAAAAACTATTAATCAGGTCAACGCAAAATTTTATATTTAACATTTTTATAAAAGTTAGATCTGATTAGTTTTGGGTAAATATTGGTCTACCGGAAGTGGGTGTTTACTCTTGTCACATCCATTATTTTGAAATATTTGCTTTAATATTTGATAAAAGTAAAAATGTATTGGAATAAAAGTTGTAGGAAGTTTTTTCTACAACCTTTGTTTGATACATTGTTCCATATAATGCATTGTTTAAGAGATATCTTATATTTTTAGCTGCCACCACCACGCCACCTACAGAAGTCTATTGTTAACAATTGACGCTTAGTTACGTCTTAGTAACGCTCCCCTTTCTTTTCTTAAATTTCAACCGGAAGTAAATATTGGCAACGATCCCAGAGCTAACATGTAATTTGCCATATTAATATGGAGGTAGTCATGTTGCCCACATCAGTTTATTTTTATATTGTAACTCTTTTGCGTTAGTATATAAATCAGGTAAGAGTTTAGGATTGCTTCACCGAGGACTCCCGTTTCCTCCTCCTTGTGCGCCGCTGGTTGCGAGGCCATGAGGGCTCGAATCACGCAGCTGGAGAGGGTGGTTGCGGACCTTCAGAGGGTGGAAAGATTCGAGGCAGCCTTGGTTCGTGTGGGGGGTGCGGGGTCATCCCTGAAAACTCGCCGCGCCTAATTGGCGGCTCGGGTTCGCCTGGGTGCGGTAGCCGGTAGAGCGATCGGGGTTGCCCCTGACTCCTTACCGCGGGCTGAGGGTCCTCGGGCTGGGAAATCCGATGAGTGGAGAGTGGTGTCCACTCGGGGGGATCGTGGGGTGGTGCTGCGGAGGCAGGGAGTTGGGAATGCTTCGGCGGACCCTCTTCCTGTCAGTAATAGGTTCGAGGTGTTGTCGGAGGACGACTCAACGGCCATTGCGTCCGTACCCACTCCCGTCTCTTCGATGGAGGTCGGGCCCAAGGGGAGTCTGATTGGGAAGGGGGGGTTTTTAGTGTTAGGTAGCTCTAACGTTCGGCGTGTGATGGCATCACTGTTATCCAGTGCCCACCGGGAGGGAGTTAAAGACCGGGTTTTCTCCAGCTGTATATCAGGAGGCACGGTGCCCCAAGTGACCAACACGGTGAGAGAAGCGGTAGTAGCGACAGGTTGCTCTCGGCTGCGGGTGGTGGCCCATGTTGGGACTAATGACGCCTCGAAGCGCGGGTCCGTGGAGATTTTAAGTTCTGTTAAGGATGCTTGTGCCCGAAAGTAGTCGGGTTCCGATGTGCGGTTTACTGTCTGCAGCATAGTCCCTAGGATTGGCCGCGGTTCTGAGGTTTGGAGTAGAGTTGACAGTCTGAACCGAAGACTGTGGAGTTTCTGACGGGAATTGGAAGTGGACTTAGTCGACCTACGACCGAATATCTAGTCCTGCAAGGCACCACTGGATCACTCTGGTGTTCACTACACGCCCGAATCTGCTCCTAGTAGCGCGTAGGATATTTTAAGCTAGAGTGTAGCGCCGGGTGTAGGTCAGTTTTGGGTAAGGGGATAATCGATGCGTTCGTAGAAAATAAGAATCACGGCTGATTATCGAATAATAGAATATACTCCGAGCGTGAGGTAAATGCACGTAATACGAGAGATAAGTAGGAAGTTCATAGTAACATGCAGCACCAATTTCCTGATAGATCATTGATAGAGTGATCCTTAAAGGGTGCGAAGGTTCGCAATTCCAATTTTGATGTGATGCTAAACAGCCGTCGAAGTGATTGTGATGGGAGCACATGTAGTTTTAGAGTGGAAGAGAAAGTCAAGGGTGAGATTAATATGCGAAGTGATAGTGAGAAATTAAACGTCGTCGTGCTGAATTGTCGCAAGATCCGTAGGAAAAAAACTGAGTTGGAGCATATTGTCCGCAGTCTGCACGCCGACGTCGTGATAAGCACAGAAAGTTGGTTAACGGATGAGATTCAGAGTCAGGAGATATTTCCTAGAGACTGTCATGTCTATAGAAAAGATCGCGCCAATAGATCGGGCGGGGGGGTTTTCATAGCGGTTAGGGATAAATACAATAGCAGTGAGATTCCAATAAGTGACGAGGATATCGAGAGTGTTTGGTGGCGTATAGGTAAAGAAGGCTCCAAAAAGGTGTTCTTATGCTGGTTTTACAGGCCACATAACGCTGGTGTAGATTGTATTTAAATCTCGAGAAGCAACTATCAAAGCTTAGACTGATAAATCAAGATGGAAGCGCTATAGTCGGTGGTGACTTTAACTTACTCTCAGTTGATTGAGGTGGGAATAGCAAAGCAATTAAGTTCCATCAGACATAACGAAGCCACTGGCCCCGAAAAAATTCCTGCTCGAGTTTTAAAAGAATTAGCTGAAGAAATAGCACCTTTTCTTCGGATAATATTCGAAAAATCCATTTTCCGCGGAGAGGCTCCTAACGACTGGAAGTTAGTGCACGATACCCAAATTCATAAGGGCGGCAACAAGGAGGACCCAGAAAATTACAGGCCGATTTCCTTAACTTCGATATCGTGCAAGATTCTCGAGCACATGTTCGTTAGGAACGTAATGTGATTTCATAATAGTAATTCATTGTTAGATGATTGTCAATACGGCTTCAGGAAAGGTAGTGCGATACTCAGCTCGGTCTTTTGTGAATTGTATACTGAGAAGCGGAGAAAATAATAGGCAGGGCGATGTAATCTTCTCTGATTTTAGGAAAGCCGTTGATAAGGTATCTCACAGGACGTTAATAACGAAATTAGAAACCTTAGGCGTTAATTCCGAATTTGTTAGTTGCATCCGTGAATTTTTAAATCATAGGAAACAGATGGTTGTTATAGATGAGAAATCCTCGAACTTAATATCCAACGAGATACTCTTGGTTCTCCAGAAGTTGATGTCGCAGCTTTTATTTTGGTAGATCTCTAACTGACATTCCTTACACCGTGCAGAAATAGCTTCTAGGTCATTTTGGAGATACTGGTGGTCTTCCGGATTGCTTATTTCTCTATAGATGGCGGTGTCGTCCGCGAAAAGCCTAATTTTACTCCTGACTACTGAGCTGATATCGTTTATATAAATTAGAAATAATAACGGACCAATTACACTACCCTGTGGAACGCCAGAGACAACCTCCACTAAGTTCGAAGATTTCCCATCTATAACAACCATCTGCTTCCTATGATTTAAAAATTCACGGATGCAACTAACAATTTCGGAATTATAGCAGAAGCTTCCTATGATTTAAAAATTCACGGATCCAATTGACGATTTTTGAATTAACGCCTAATGTTTCTAATTTCGTTATTAACTTCCTGTGAGGTACCTTATCAAAGGCTTTCCTAAAATCTAAGAAGATGGCATCGACCTGCGTATTCTTTTCTCCGCTTCTCAGTATACAATTAACAAAAAGACCGAGCTGAATATCACATGACCTACCTTTCCTGAAGCCGTGTTGACAATCATCTAACAATAAATTACTATCAAGAAATCGCATTATGTTGCTAACGAGTGTGTGCTCGATAATCTTACACGATATCGAAGTTAAAGAAATCGGCCTGTAATTTTTCTGGGTTCTCCTTGTCGCCGCCCTTATGAATCGGGGTAACGCGCGCTAACCTCCAGTCGCTAGGGATCTCTGCGCGAGAAATGGATTTCTCGAAGATTATCCGAAGAAAAGGTGCTATTTCTTCAGCTAATTCTTTTAAAACACGAGCAGGAATTCCTTCGGGGCCAGAGGCTTCGTTATGTCTGATGGAACTTAATTGCTTTGCTATTCCCACCTCAGAAAATACTATATCGTCCATCAGCCCCCCCCCCCTTATTGCGGGTGCATAATGTACGCAATGGTCGCTGACGGTTGTGAATGCTTTTACAAAATGACCGTTTAACAGGTTGACTTTCTCTACGCTATCATGAATAACGGCACCCGAGTCATTACGCAGGGAAGGTATGGTAGGGCCTCTACCTTGGACCTCTCTCACATAGGACCAAAACGCTTTAGTGTCATCCTTCAAAGAATTATTTAATACCTTATTCCGGAAGTTAGTAAAAGCCTCGCGCATAGTATTTCTCGCTTTAGCGCGGTATTCCTTATACGTCTTAACTTTAGTTGCTCTATATTCATCGGATGATGTAGAGGGCATATTTTTTATTTTCGCGTGGCTTATTCTCTGACGCCTAAGCGCACTCCTAACTTGCTTATTGTACCAACGTGGCTCTTTATTGTCGACCTTCAATTTAATTGGAATGTACTTATCGATACCCTCTAGCATTATATCCTTGAATAGTGTCCATGACGACTCAGCACCTGATCGTTCGGTCATATCACGGAAGCCAGGTAGTATTTCTCGTAGGCGCGACCTTAAGCTAAGTCTGCCTTAGCAAATATATAAAACTTTCTTTGAGGCTTAGGGTGCCTATCGATTTTCAACTTACACTCTGCATATACGGCCTGATGATCTCTTATCCCATCGTCAATGTTGACTTTGTTTATTCTTTCTGGGACGTTAGTTGCTAATAAATCTAATATGTTTCCCGATCGCGTTGGCTTTCTGACTAATTGAAGGAGAGTGTGCTCGCAGAATGTTTCGATTAATGCCTCACAGGACTCGCGTTCTTTACCTCTAGATTCGAAACATAAGTTTTTCCAATCAATTGAGTGTAAGTTAAAGTCACCACCGACTATAACGATTCCATCTTGATTTATCAGTCTAAGCTTTGATAGTTGTTTCTCGAGACTTAAAATGCAATCTACACCAGCGTTAGGTTGCATATTATCTAATTATTGCTCCTCGAGAGATTGAACAAAGTATTCATTTCCCGCCGAGTTTGTCAAGATAATTCTCGAGACTTTCTAAAACTCAAGCTTGCTGGAATATAACGTTACAACATTTGCCAAATTTTCCATTTTACGATATCCTTGTCATTCGTTGACGGGTCATGTCAAACTAAATGTCGGAAAGGTTATAACAAGTACTTTGGGCAGGTTCTTCTAAATATGTCGAAGAAAATACATCCTCGCATGACGAAATTATTTGATTGTGAATAAAAACCATTCATCCCTTCCGTTCCTCTTGCATCCCCCTTCCATCCCCCTTACATTCATTTCCTTCCCCGTTCCATTCCTCTTCCATCCCCCTTCCATCCTTCTTCCATCCCCCTTCCATTCCTCATCCACCCCGGGGGTACCGATGGTGTAGTGGTTAGAACGCAGGATGCTACTCGCAGGCTTCTCGAATGAGCAGCGGGTACGAATCCTGCGAATGTAGGATTTTTTCCAATGTCGCTCGGTCCCGTGTGTGTGGTTTGAGGAGTCCGCGCAAAGTCAGCTTTCCGTCCTTCGAAAGGGACGTTATACCGTTGCCCCGCTTGGTGCACCTAGTTAAGTGTAGGCAAATGCGGGCACCAGGTTTCACTCCCTTGTGTGTGTTTTTTCGGCTGTTTAGCAAAAAATAGACACAGACACACTCAAATCACCCCTCCAACCCCTCCCAATATTTTTCTATTCCCTTTCCTTCATCCATCGACCTCACTTCCATTCTCTTCTGTCCATTTCACTGTCTTCTCATTCCTCAAATCCTTCGAAAAGCACTTTCATCCCTCCAATCGCATCAGCATTTATTTTTCTGTATTCTCGTTTTAGCTTTATAATATATAATTTGGTACATGTGATGCCCTTTCCGTTTCACTAGGCCTGTAGCTGTGCAGTTCCAGCTGCTGAAGGCGCTAGGATATGAATTTGGCTGAAATTACAAATTCATTCGCAAAAATAATCGTTTTCGTTGCATTGAGAATGGAGCTACTTTAATTTTTGGTAAAGATAGTTGCATGTGGTACAGTTATGCTAATAACGAAAATCGTAATGTTATTGAGTCTAATCTTATATATATATATATATATATATATATATATATATATATATAATTTCGAATGTAAATTCGTATACTTGACTGAATTGTTACCATTGTGTTGCCCAATTGCGCGTATGGTTTAGTTTTTGCCCTTTTCCTTATGGTCGAGTTGCGCGGCCGTCATGCGCGGTCAGATTTCGAATTGTGCGGAACTCCCTGGCGTTGACCTTTTTCGGACTCCCCGGGGTGCACGGTCGATTCGGATAAAATTTGCACTATAAAAATTAATACTTACTGCAGTCATATTTGACGGGAAAATCGGCTAATTTGATTGTTAATATCTTTGAGTTGCGTAAAGCCACATCCAGCGATGGCAAACATTCCTTCTTTTGTCATTCTTCTTGAAGAATTCAAGGCAAGTCCTACTCAGCAATTTTTCGGAAATTTTTAGTTCAATGGACCTCCGGATCGTATTAATCATTTCCTCATCTGGGTTGCATCTTCTTCGAAAATTATTGCGAATATTTACGTATTTTAGGAAATGAAAGGAGGACGAATAATCCAGTACATTACCTTCTCATTAATCATGCGCCAGTGTTTTTGAATCTAACATTCTGACGTGATTTCTTTTATCTGATTAATTATTCACTGCGTATATGATGCACATCCAGTACCTGAATGAGACAGATTTTCTGTATATTATCTAATTTATAATTAATATATTATAAATATGTACATTTATATATGTCAAGTCCTAGATAAACAGCTGCTCTCGTGTTTTTTAACATTTACATGAATTTTATAAAATTGCAACTGGGCGATATTACTTATCCAGCAAATTGACCTGCCAGTCAGTTGAATATTTATCTATCGAAATTAGTATTTTTAAGTCATTCCTTAAAAAATTCAACAACTCGTGAAAGTATTCTTTCGAGAGAGCAACTTTTTCTGTGCAATTCTATTGAGTCAGATTTGAACTTGTACGGTCATAAACTCTCTTTACTGTGAGCCCGTCTTTCTGAAAGTTTTCTGGACCCATTTATACCTTTCATTTCCACAAACTTAAAGTTTCTTGGAGACATTAAAAAATATATTCATATCTCATTATGACGTCCTTAGTTTGAGGCGCAGAAATTTATAAAACTAAAAATAAGTATTGGGCATTCAATATGGCCAAAATCCTCGCAAATAGTGGCGAAATCTTTTTTACCATTAGCGCTGTAGAGTTTGCCTTTTAAAATGCTGTAATTTTGAGTGTATCATGTTGTAAATGAATCGCAAAATATCGATTATTTCATTTTAAATATTGACGTGTTAATTTCACTTCATATGTCATTAATTTATTAACGGAAGAAGCATTCCCGTTTCAAGGTCATGATGTTTGATCACAAGTTTTGTATAGCATATACTTTTAGTAAACCTGCATTACTTTCCAGTTACTAGTAACAATTTTCTGATGTATTTGCACTTTTATACAGGCTAAGCAATAAGTTTCCTAATAATTTTCAGGAACCGTCGGCAGTTTCTAATTCCATTGACCTGAATCCGGATACGAAACCTGTTTAATATACACGGCTTTGTGGCAAAGTCATGGAATTTCCAAGCTGATGCAATGTTATATTTTGTTCCAGTGCAAAATATATAGCGTTAAGTAATGCGGTGAGGTCAATTTTGTTTTGAGATATTTTATAATAAGGAAATTATCGATAAACCTCTCTCTGCGTAACGCTATGAAGACGTGGAAATCCAAAAAAGTAATTGAGTTGTAAAGAAACTGAGTTTGACCTAAGTTATAAAGTAGAAGTTAAAACGCAGACGTTAGCTAGTAACTGGTAAGTTGGATTATATTTCCCGATAAGGAAAGAAGCTACCTTAAAACTTCACCCTATCAGACCTTTGGAATTTAAAAAAGTGTTTTAGTTCAAGTTGGGACCGAGTTATAGGATAAAATTTTGTTTCTACCTAACTCAATTTAACGTGTCGGAGAACATGCTCATCAGATATTAATATTACTTGATTAATAACTTATTTGTTGTGTCGCCTTTTTCATATCTACAGTAAATATTAACCTGATAAAATGGTAAATTAATTAAAGACACCGTGTATTAAAAAGTTTTAAATTCGATGGTAACATGAGCATTGATACCTTGAAATGAAGTATTTCGAATAGAATCAGTGGAGTCAAAACATTATTCGTATGTTTTTCGATTGGCTCGGGCAACCTGCGGTCCCGGAGGCGCGTATGGTTCGTTGAGCATATACTTGTGGCTCTTTAGAAAGTGAACTGAGCTCCCTGACAATCACAAGTCATGAAACGTGCTCATTGCGGTCACTCGAATTTCTAAAAGGAAAAAGGTTGCACAGGTGTCACTGTGCGCTTTTCAAGTGTTTTGGAATGAGACAAAAAGCGAGAGAAAATGGCTTTTTTGCATTGAAGAATTGCCGACACCTGGGATAGGGTATGATAAAACCATGTCTACGCAGCTGGATTTCAAATAGCAACATATTTTACTCTTAAAAATGTGGAAGCAAATGTCAGAGGCCATATTATTTTTTTACGGGATATCTTGCACTGAAATGAATAAACTTTAGGCGATTGTTCAAGCTGCGTGTAACTTCACATCTTCATCGACATTCCTTCTTGGATTTTCCTAATATTTCGATATTTGTTTAAAGAAAATTCTTTTTTATTGAAATAAACGTATTACAAAAATACTCTGAATACAGTTATAGTTTGCTTTATTTATTTTATGTTGTCACTAATTAAGTTGACAGGTTAGTTAATCTACGTATTTAGTTTGGAAAAGAAAAAGTCCCACTCGATCTAAGAAGAATTACGCATTTAGGTGGTTGTTCTATCTACCGTAATTACGGAGTGCGCGTTGTTTTTCCTGATAGCGGGTGTGCGATCAAAAAGTGTCATTTTGCCGTTCGGAGACATAAAGAGAAAGAAGTCTCGTAATATGGGAGGAAGAGGCGCGCTGGAGAGAGGAGCGGTTTGGTCAAACGAGGTCAACTGGAGGAACAAGACTTCGAGATGAGTTACGTGACCACTTCATTCGCTGGAATTGACTGTTCGTTTACAGCTGTCAATGAAAGCGCGTGGAAAATATCAGCTATACATATATTCTCACGATGTGTATAATCTTCAGAGGTCTCAGGACCCCTGAAGATGGCGGCAGAGATAGCCACCGAAACGTCGGCAGAGATCGTCGAAACAACCCGGCTCGTAACCCGAGAATGATTCACTCACACCAAGATCTAAACTCGTAAATAATCTAACGCGAGGACAGTTGCACTACAGAGAGTCCATTTAAATAAGATAATACTTTTTCATTTTTCCAGAAATTAAGGCATCTATCCGGAATTTCTAAATTCTCTGCCAATCTGCTCGCGTCTAAATTTTCGAATTAAGTTTCATGGCTCAGATCGCCCTTTTAAACCAAACTCTATAATCATCATTAAGACAATAGCCTATATATTACACTAAAAATGAGGATATTTTGTGTGTGAGGATTATGACGTCATCATCCGTACCTTTTTTGTACGTATCCGGGTAAAAAATTAATTTAAAATTGTCATTATATGTACACGTCGTTGCCTGAAATCAAATGGACTATAATGTAGTCTAAACATTAAATCAATGCTCTTGAAGTATGGATAATCACTTCACATTGAAAGACATTGGAGTTGTTGCTATGGTAGTTAATATTTTTCATTGTTGAAAACTGGAAAACGTTTCATAATTTTATTATTAAAATCAAATTTTTATGCAAATTCTGCATGAATTTGAATTTTCTCTTCAACAAAAATAAACTTCATTCTTATATGCACATTATGGTGCTTGTCTTGATTTTTTATCTTAATTTTAAATAATTTAAAAAGCAATTTTATATAGCCCTGCACAGTTTTCAATGGTTTTCTTTTGGGTGTTTAAAATTGGATTTGGGATCAAAGAGATTAAATAAAACATTTTCTGGAATTTCGGATTTTTCCGGAGGTTGTACTCATTGACCTATCTTCATGCCAAATTTCAGCTCTGTAGCACTTCTAGAAGTACCTTATAGTTGTATATCCTATATCATATATCTTATATATATATATATATATATATATATATATATATATATATATATATATATATATGGATGTCAACAAGGTGTTGGGATGAGGTTCTCTCTGTAGCTGAAGAAGGAGTATTTCCGAAAGCTTTACGTTTGTGATGTTTCTGTGTTTTTGTGTTATTTTACGTGTGTCGCTTCGACATCCCCGGGGCCTCGCCAACCTGAAGTCGTCTGATTGGTGAGTGCTCACTGGGTTTCCTCATCCCAACACCTTGTTGACATCCATATATCTATTTTACCTTTCCTTTTCCGTAAGTTGTTATATATATATATATATATATATATATATATATATATATATATATATATATATATATATATATATATATAAGAGGCAGCTATTTATATACAGGGTGATGAAAAATTCGCGGACACGGATTCCACCACGCGATTCCTTGGCAAAAATTAATGAGCCAATGCTCTGCAAAAATTTCCGCCGACGTATTGTTTTCGCGGAAATCACGGTTAAAGTGAAAGCAAAAGTGGCAACATTGTAGTAAAGAATACTACTTTGCCATGAAGTCTGTTCAACGACAGCGATCATTTCATCGTGCGGTTTAGGTTAGTGGCCAAAGTGCTGGCCTACGAAGCAGCGGACTCGGGTTCAATCTCACTTTTTTCTTTCCATGAAATGTCATAAATGTCTTTAATACGTTATTTTTAATTTCAGACTACTTTTATTGAAGGTTTTATACAAAATACGAGTAATCTTGAAGAAAATTATATTTATCGTGATGTTATGTTGCTAACCTAGGCTAAAAAGAAATAAAATTGCCATTCTTAAATTCATCATTTATTTATTTAAAAAACATTGCAATTTGGCCAGCCGGCCAGGTGGCAAGAAAAACATAATATATAGTTCTAAAATTCCAATTTTACAAATAAAGTGCTCATAAATTATATTAGAAAAATTAAATAAACCATTTAAATTATTAAATCAGAAGTGCATGATTACAAGAAAAGAAATGCTATTCTATAAGATTCTTATTATTAATAGTAATAATTTTTAATTTTGGTATGAAATACAAAACATAAATCATTTCATCATTACATAAAAAAGCTCCATATTTACGAGAAATAAAATTTTCTTAAATATTACTCGTATTTTGTGTAAAACCTTCAATAATAGTATACAGTCTGTAAAGTAAAAAAAACGTATTAAAGACATTTATGACATTTCACTGAAAGAAAAAAGTGGTATTGAACCCGAGTCCGCTGCTTCGTAGGCCAGCACTCTAGCCACCAACCTAAACCACGCGATACGATGGTCGCTGTCGTTGAACAGACATCATGACCAAGCAGTTACAGTGGTGCCACATCGACGTTCACTTTAACCGTGTTTTCCGCGAAAACTATGCGTCGGCGGAAATTTTTGCAAAGAGCAGTGTCCCCTTAATTGTTGCCAAGGAATCGCGTAATGTAGTCCGTTTCCGCGAATTTTACATCACCCGTACATATACAGGGTGGGGCGTGGGGATATGATGTTTTTCATACCATGGCGATTGGTTGGAGTGAGGGAATCGGTTGTTGCACGCGCACACTAATCTGTGTATGCAGTGGAGTAACAATGGAGAACTGGCCAGTGAATCAATGCGTGTTAGCAGTAAGAACTTATTTTAAAAGTAATTGTAAATTGATTGTTTAGCCGCAAAGATGTTTTCGACATTAATTTGATGTCCCAAGACACGATAGAATTCCTTTTCGTAATGCCATTTTAATGTGGGTTAATAATTTTAATTTTCCTGGTAGTGTTGTGAATAAGTTTGTTGGCCCTATACATTTGATTCGCACACCAGAGAACAATGAGTGAAGAATGCGGTGCAGCAGAGTCCATCGCGCTCATCAAGGCGACATGCAATCTCCTTTCAAATCTCAAGTAAATCCCTTCGAAGAATTTTACACGAAGACTTCAAATTTCATCTGTGCAAAATTCAACTAACCCATGAACTGGAAAACTAGGATAACCTTTCACGTGTCAATTTTTATTTTATTTTTATTAATTATACATCTAGATGGAATATTGGATATTAGAGTGAGCACAAAGTTGACATTTAATTCTATATCATTGCAACGATCCAAGGATGCGATGAGACAATAATGGTATATTTTAACGACTTTTATCAGAACTACTCAATTTTTGGATTTTTTCCATATTCTTACAGAACGATATAGAAGTAATTGTTTATTAGTTTTTGGATTATGCGATTACAGGCATACCTCGCTTTGTGTGACCTCGTTTTAAACGGATTCGTTATAGCGCGAGGCAGGCCCGCGCCTAACAAGTTTTAAAAAAAAACAAAAATGGCCGATTATTGAGGCAGCCTAACCATATATAAATTAGAAATTCCAATTTTTACAGACTTATGGATGTTAGTTATATCGTTTATAGATTTCCATTTAAGGTCACGATGTGATACTATACAAGAAATCCCGAGGACGGCATACCGTTTTTATTTCTCGATAGACGATAAGTTTGGCGTTATTATTTTTTTTTAAAGTTGACTTTTGGAATTAAACCACCTCACTGATATATTAAGGATTCCATTCGTACTGGAAATAATTACAATTTTGCCTGAATATAATGAAGTTTTTAGTACCATTTGAAAATTACCGATGAAGATAAGTTATTGAAAAAATTTAAAGATTTGCATCAGGCGTTGATGGATGGAAGCCGAAAATGAGCTCTTTTTCAGGTTAACGGCGTATTTTTATTAATATTACACTTCAGTTTTTGCGTCCATGGAACCTATCCTCGTTGACATAATGACCCCGTTTTGCGCGAATTTCGTTCAGCGCGAAATTTCAGGAACACGCGTCGCGTAAAACGAGGTATTGCTGCATGACGCAGTGCGGATCGCTTTTAAAGATACGCTTGTTCTCTTTATAATATTATCTTCTTGGAGAGAAATAGTTGAAGATCTTAAGGGATTTTTAACGACTTACGGTGAAGTTTAGTTTCGCGACGCATTTTTAAGGTTACGCTATGGAATACCTCGCGAGCACTAACTCGCCGCTTTCCTTTCTCTGCTTCCGAATTTTTAGGCATTCTTCCGCCATTGGAATTTTAGGAATTTCAATAACCCCCGAATAGGGTCTCCTTTGGGAAGTAATTTTCGGTGCGCGAGGGGATTTCGTTAAGGGGTCGCAATTAATAGGGTGTTACTTAGCCGTATGATAGGGGGCGCTCACTGAAGCATGCCGCAGTTCCTTGAAATTCACGTGAGCTATGAGAGAGCGGAATGTGAAGCACTCAAAGTGAGCGTTAAAAATACTGTCTCGTCCATAGCGTGGCGTTTCACAACAGTGTCGCGCCGTTTCCATCTCTCCCTTAGGGTGTTTCGAGCACTAAAAATGTTTTGATGCCGAGCTTTTCATAAAAAAATCTGTGAGTTACTATCGAAGCGTAAGTCATGAACGGGTCTCTGAATCTGTCTTGTAAACTAAGAAGTAACGCCAATCAAGTATTGCTCGTACGCTCTAAGGTGGCAGGCGGAGACGCGTGAGAGGGGAAAGGAATGAATGGGAAGGAGAAGCTTTAAGAGGGGGGCTGACGTCAGAGTACCTGCGCAGCAGACGAATTTTGGTTTGGACGAGTTCATCAGACTTAGTGTACCTCCCTCCCTTTCCTTCTTCCCATCCAGATTTTAAGTTCGCGCAGCCAATGCTCACACCTAAACGCCACCTCCCCTAAAACCGGTTCCGCCTCGAGAATGGACTCGTCCTACCCTAAAGGTGCCTACAGCGCACTGCCAAGATATTGCGTTTTTGCCATACCAGTCTTCAGGATCCAACGTATAGCTTGCCAAAAGAAAAACGTCTTTATTGATCCTTTGAGTTGGAAAAGTATATCTTCGTGAAGAGTGAAGCTATGCTGGAGAAATACTTAAAAAGAAAAATTGATTCAAAGTTTTTTCTGATGCCTGTAATGTTATTTGATTTAGTCTTGTAATGAAAGAGTTGCTATTCTTACTTGCAGTTGTAATAACAAGTGATTAATTAACTCCGAATGAAAGGCTCTCAGCTGTAGCAGTTGTAACTACGCATTTATCATATAGATTTTTAATTAATTTCCAACTATCAGTTCCTTAATTCGAACATTAAAAATAAGAGTAAATATCTTTCAAAAATTTTACGTGTTGGAATTACTTCTAGAACTGGAAGGTGATTTCTGGTTTATTTATTTATTTCTATGCAATCTGCTCACAGCCCGAGAATTACAGCTGATTGATTAACACGATATATATATATATATAACAAAAACAAAGATAATCACAAACAACCATGAACAAGGCGGAACTCGAGCCCGCGACCGTAGCATTAGGAGCCAGACGCTCTAGCTACCTGTACTTGTCATTTCCCGGATCTTTCACAATCCCGGGATTCCGGAATTCTAAATTATAAATCCCGGGAATTTCCCGGAATTCCAATAAACAATTTAAAAATCATTTAAAAAGAAAGGAAAAATAAAAATAAGGTTACCGCTTGCTTGTTTATGAACCAGGGTTGAAATAAAATTTTTTTATATTATAAAAAGGAAGACAAAAATAAAAATATTGTTACAACTTTTTTATGAAGAGGTGAATCTTAAGTAATTTTACTCTAGTCATGGGATATTTTATTAATTCATTCGGGTTATTTAATGTTTTAGTAGAAAATTTTTCCATTTTATTTATTTGAACCTCGTATCAGACAAAACGCTTACATATTGATATGCTTGTGTTTTCCGGTTTTTAATTGCTCCCGGGACCCTGAGAAGTTTGAAGAAATTTGTTAAAATTGTGTACGAATATGGGTTACACGAATAAGATACAAAATAATTGAAATTAGCATTTATTTATTGACCTGAAATTTGTTTATCATAACGATTGTAAAAATATAGTTATCAATACACACGGTATGTAAAATAAAATCTGAATTAAAACATCTATACCAGACGTGGCCAAACCGCGGCTCTTAAATTTCCATGCAGCTCTTAAATTTCCATGCAGCTCTTAAATTTCCATGCAGCTCTTAAATTTCCATTCAGAGGCGTGTCAACGTTTTTCTCTACAGGACACAATGACGTAGTGTGACTCGAGGCGTGTCTGGGATGACTAATGTACATCCATTATAACCAAATTCCTTCGGATACAGGTTATGTTGTAATGTTCGTAAATTTATGAACGTAGAATATGTCATGCGGCTCGCGAACTTCTGGGAATCATCGTATGCGGCTCCGAGGATAAGTAGGTTTGGCCTTCCCTGATCTATGCCATTAGCATACATGTCTCAAATAGATACAAAACCATATCGACAATAACAACTTTTAAGAAAACATAATGTGTTCACAATGCGATCACGCAGTGATGTTCATATTTTGGTTATGAAAAGACCAACTGCAGTTGTGAGAAAAACCTGAACTTTGATACCCCAAACAGTTTATCAAAATATGCTCAATTTGTGAGACAATATGTATACAATGTCAACTCACACTATAGCGCAATGGTCTTCAGCCGTTTTTGTTTTCGTCTATATTATTTTTTAATATAGAATACACCAATATAGTTTATTAATTGGAGACTATGGAAAACGATTCAGTTGAATTGTAATTGGGAATACTATAAACGTAAAATCGGGTGCATTTACATATTATCTGGACGTGAAATTCCTGTCGTAAATTTGAGGAAAGCGGAAAATCGCGGAAACGCAAAATCCGTTAAAATTTATCATTACTCTTATGGACCAAACACCGGGACCGAAAGAAAAATGCGTAAATTCGAGGAAAACGTAAAATCGGAGCACGTAAAATCAACACTTCCCACGAGAATGCAAGCATTTGTGAGTGATCTATATAAATTTCTTCCTTATTATTGCATTAGAAGTGAAACTAAGCGACTCGGAAACAAAGAGAGTCTTAGTGGTCCATTTAGGAACCGCACGGACGATAAAGGCTTGAGAGTAAAATTTTCTTTATGATTTACCGGGAATTCCCGGGATATTCAATGGATTTCCCGGGATATGGGAAAACCATTTTACCCACGGGATCCCGGGATGACAAGCACTACTAGCTAACCCTCTACCAAGGCCGTCTTAAAGTTGATATTGTTTTCCGAAGAACGCTTATTTGATGTTAACCACTCTTCTTTCTTGTTTTTTAATATTATATACTGATAACGGTCATAATCGTAGTGATAGTTGAATTCTAATGACATTTCTAATTTGGAAAAATAGTGTAGAATAGATATAAACTCATTATCCTCAATAGATATCTATTTCATTAATTGCTACCATAATTTGTTCTCGAAATGTAAGCTTATCAGACATTTAGCGACAATGATTGTCATAGAAAATCTAATGGGATTTAATATTTTAATTCTAAGAGCGTATCATGAATGGTTCTTCAGACGCTGACCTTTTTAAAATCCACTCAAAAGAATCCACATCTCTTCGTACAAATTGCACATCCTCGGCAATATTCACGCATCCGGTTTAATTCGTCCTTCACGTCCGCGTCGTGTAAAGCGCCATTGATTGAATGGCGTTATCCACACCTTGCAAACTAGACTTAAAATTATTCCCTCTTCATCCCCCGCCGGGGTAACACCCTAGGGTCGACGCGAGGGAGGGAGGGGAAGGAAACGGGAAACGGACCGTCTCGAGCGTTTGCATTGCGGTGGTTAGGGAGGACGGGAGCCGCGGCATCATCCGGGACAAGCGAATGGCGTGTGGCGATTGACCGTGCCATCTGAATCGCGCTCGTTAGAGAATGGCCCTTAACTTCGGACGAGACGTCTTCTACATATGAATGGACCGCGGCCTCTGTGGTAGACTTGCCGCCGCCGCAAGTCTTTAACCCGCGCTCGCCCCTCTCCCTGACCCCTACTCTCGTCCCTTGTCCTCTCGGATTCTTCCCCGCCCCCCACAAGCACCATCGCAGCCTCCTTGGAATGTGCCTCACTCCTCTCGACCCTCATCAGAAATACTTGAATGATGCCCGCATTCTTTTTTCTCCGCATCCCGGTCTGAATTTCGTCATGATTGGGACCTGAGTTTTTTCTCGCTCTCATCTAAGGGAGTTTTAATTCCGTTTATTCTGGCGATACAGATTCGGTCTCGAAGTGTGGAGTGGTTAAGTTGACTAAGTGTTGCGACGGAAATGAACGCGTTCGGCGACAATTTGGACTGAACCGGCTTCGGTTTGATCCGTGTTCGGCGCCCTTCGGGATGTTTTTCAGTTTGCTATATTGGTGCTGTTTTTTATTAAGATAGTTGTGGTTGGCGTTTCAAGTTTCAAAAACAATTAATATTTGCTTATACGATTATATTCCAAAAACGGGAAATGTTTATCAAGTGTGGTGGGGATGTTACCAGTCTTTAAATTGCACTGTCTGTACATTTTATAAATATAATTTCATTATTCTTGCGCTTGTGCATTTGAGCTCGTAAAAGATTTAAAGCTTACAACTTTTTAAACCAATTTGAAAACGTTTCTCCTCCGATCGTAGGATTATATTCGTCCTATCAATACCAACCCAATTATCATGAACATTAAACATTATAATAGCGTAACATTTTTGCTGATCATATTAAATTAATATTTTGTAGATAATTGTTTTTGCAGATTTGCGAAGATGGTTTAGATATTTCAATGTTTTGACTCTAAATCATTTACTTTTATATGTATAAATTAGTTGAAATTCAAATTATTTCATTATTTTCCTTTGATATCTCATTTAATTCGAGCCTCATTGCTATAAACGTAGATTTTCCACTTCGCAATCTTCAACTGAATCCCGGGACTCTGTGTTGCTAAAGTAAGCTTTTTCGCAGGAAGACTTTCTTAATATCTAGTGCCAGTATTTAATTGATGAAAGCGTAGCAATATATCGAAAAATTAATTTTTTGTACTTATTTGAATCAAGCTAGGAATTCGAGAACTCATATCACGTAAATAAATGGCGATGCGTTTTATTTTATCGGTGGATAGGTGTAGTACATTGTATGTTTTACAAGTGTTCACTCGCATGATTAAAAGCTAGAGAGAGAGAGTGAGAGAGAACCGTAACTGAGCCAGAAGCAACATGGCTTCAACGCCTTCCTTCTCAAAGCGCAGCTGGAGGAAGTGTTGCAAGTCGGCAAGATTGGAGTTTTCGACACCCTAAAACCACCTGACTAATCCATCACAGCTTCCTTATCATTACGGTAAACATAAGATATCTGCGAAATAAACACCATTTGCTGCTGTTTAACACGGCGGCAGTCCTCCGTGGTTCGGTAAATCACGGCGGGCATTTATTTTTACTCCGAAGTTGTATTTTGTATTTCATACATGAGTTGGAAACTAGTAGTATCTATTTGCATGCAAAATACGTACGAACACGTTTGTGTGATTTAAAGTGAATGTAATTTTATCGAGACGATAGATTATTTTCACGTAGACGCACAGATTAAGGAATGTAACAAAATAAGTGCATTTATTGTTTTGAAAAAACAAATTGGTATTTTATAATATGAGTTGATAATGAGAAAAAAATATTGCGTAAAAATGCCTCTTCGTTCGAAATGTATTATGTTGTATTACTAGCCAGCGTTTAAAATCAGCAAAGAATTGAAATGTTCTATGCACCTCCACTTAATGAATATTTTGCTTTTTTGTTGTTTTGCATCCTGATTTTAATGGTAAACTCGGCATCTGCTCGAAGCAACGTCTCTACTAACCCACTATTGTGGATGGTGTCTCATTTGCGAAATTCGAGCAATTCTTTCCTAAGTCACGTTTGGAAGCGAGATTACCGGCGGCAGTTTGAATTTGTGATTTTATCACATCTATATTGCGCCATTGAAGCTGTAAAAAAAATGAAATCGTAACGTAGCAAGTCTCGCGTTGCCAAATTTTAATTCATGCAGAGTTAGTTAGTCTCGTTAATCATGGATATCAACCTGCGATGAACCACAAACTTCATCGCTCTAGAAAGAATAGATTATTCTTCCCTGGGATATCAAATACAAAATATCTAAAATGCGTTAGTAATTAATTAGCTGAGTACTGCGGAGCAAAATGTTTTGTCTTCAGTCAAACGAGTAAAATTTTTAAAAATAATTCCTGTTGTATAACTTATAGGAAGATATTACGTTATATTTGCATGATTCTGTTGTTTCATGGGGATTCGTATATGATTATATATCACAGAAATTAGGTTTTATGGAATGTCATCTTATATAATTTTTGTTAGGCGTAAAATGGAATCGGGTCTAGGAAAATTCATCGCCACGGAATTGTTAACAATTGACGCTTAGTTACGTTTTAGTAACGCTCCTTTTTCTTTTCTTAATTGTTGGAGCTTTGTGGCTATATCCAATATCAGAAGGCTATGGTTTGGGTTTATTTCTGTTCTTTGTAAAATCTAAAATTTTCTCGCAGTTTCTTAATATATTTATTATTATGTAACATATTTGGAATTTTTAGAAATATTACAGATATGAAGAAAGTCATGTGATGGCCACATCAGATTTTTTTATTAATGGCGCCGGCTAATTGCGTAGATTATCTAAACGGAGGATTATTCCACCTCAGAATAGATATGGCTCGTACGCGAGGAAGCGTTTAGAACGTGATACGGTAAGGACGGGTAAAGAATGTCTTCAAGGAATTAACGAATCTAGAATCAGTGTAGTTTGGCCAATGTCGAAAACTCGATGGATAGCCTAAACTGAAGATTTAAGCACAGCACGGTTAATATTTATCCATCCGGAATCTAATTGATAGCTAGGACAATAAATTGAGGCCATTTCATAATAAATACCTTGCACGTACAGCTACAAGCACTTCACATTAACCTTTTCTATATAATGTATTTTTGAGACTGCTATTTGGACGTCAACAAGTAATTCCGAATTTCTTTGTTGCAGAAAATCCCATTTTATATCAATCCAAATATCTTTTCTTCGCCAGTTTTAATGGCTATAAGAAGGTCATCTGAACAATTTAAAGGTGAACGTCATGCAAACATTAAATCGATGATTTGGAAATTCATAATATTTAAAAATGTTTACTGAGAGTACAGAATATCGGTTTTAATTAATTTTGAAAATGTTTCACGGACAATATCGATTCGGAAAAAACCGTGTAGTTAAAAGCGCAAATAATATAAAATATTGTTGTAGCTACCGACCCGCTATATCGAAATAAATGTAAGCTATGACTAATACGCGGAACGTTTAATTAAATCCACTCCCACAGCTGCGCTTCCAAGAAGTACGGTGCATTTAAAAAGCGGGATGCATCATATTCAGTCAACAGTCGACCGCAAATTACTCATTCCACAAACGATTAAATTAATAAGTTAATTCCACGATACCTCAGTTGTGAAATTTATCACTTTTAGTCTCGTATATGGGATTTTGTGGTATGTCTTTTCATATGAGACGGCCTGTGTTAATAAGTTCAGCGGTTAACATTGCCGGGACTTGATAATATAATACACAAATTTTCTATTAACAACAAAAATCTCCTAATAAGAGGGACAAAATAGCTTAAACTGAAAGCCCTAAATCTAATTTAAAATATAAATATAAACCTTACTCACAAAAAAACTACTACAACTACATTCTAATAGCCAACCTCTGCTTTAGATGAATATTACTATTGTGTACCGATACCACTGGTATCCGAAAAGTTCACCGCCAGCAATTCATCGCCAAGGAAAATTCACGGCCAGCAATTCACCGCCACGGAAAATTCGTTGCCATGGGAAATTTATCGTCTTGTATGGATCATGTGGTTAACAAACGCTGTATTAAAATGCTTATTTTACGCCGACGGAAGAATATAAGGGCAAATAATCCAACTATAGCGGTTTTAATAAATATGATAATGTTTCATTTTTTGACCGGGGACGAAATGGAAGTAATCCACATTTACAAGTAATATGCCAATTGTTTATGACAACCGAATGAGAATTTTTAAAATAATGTTAGGCAGAAAAAGTTAGCAAAGAGTAAGGGAGTAATGGCCTCAATTTATTGTCCTAGCTATCAATTAGATTCCGGATGGATAAATATTAACCGTGCTGTGCTTAAATCTTCAGTTTAGGCAACCCATCGAGTTTTCGACATTGGCCAAACTACACTGATTCTAGCTTCGTTAATTCCTTGAAGACGTTCCTTACCCGTCCTTACCGTATCACGTTCTAAACGCTTCCTCGCGTACGAGCCAAATCTATTGAGGTGGAATAATCCTCCGTTTAGATAACATATAATAAAAAATCTGATGTGGCCACCACATGACTATCTTCATATCTGTAGTATTTCTAAAAATTCCAAATGTTACATAATAATAAATATATTAAGAAACTGAGAAAATTTTAGACTTTTCGAAGAACAGAAATAAACTCAAACCATAGCCTTCTGATATTGGATATAGCCACAAAGCTCCAACAATTAAGAAAATAAAAAGGAGCGTTACTAAAACGTAACTAAGCGTCTATTGTTAACAATAGTCGTTGGTAGGTGGAGTGGTTGTGGCAGCTAAAAATATAAGATATCTCTTAATGCATTATATGGGAAAATGTTTCAAGCAATGGTTGTAGAAAATTAAATTTCCTACGGTTGGCCGATTTTTACCAAAAACTAATCAGTTATTGTGACATTTATAAAAATTATATATAAAATTTCGCGTTGACCTGAGTAATAGTTTTTGAGTTAGAGCACCCACAAAAGGCTATCACATACACACACACGCAGACTGAAGCGCCACCGTGGAAAGATGTAGACAGTCGAAATTCATACAAAAACACATTTAACAGAAATTATGCAAGATCTTATTATATCAAACACCATTATACAATTTTTCACCTTAATCCAACCTTCATTCCACCTGGTTTGCAGCACAAAGGTTCTCAGTAAGAAAAAAGGGGAGACAAGTCTCTCTTGAGAATGGGGCTGGGATTCCCGGGACCCACATGGATGCCGACTCTTTGCGAAGGCCGCTAACTTCCTCGAAGAAAACTCCTTCCGAGCTCGTAGGACGAAAAAGGTGCCGCGTCTAGCGCCCACCACGGTAGTTTACCGGAACAACCTTTCGGCGGTCACTCAAATGTGCCGCTAAGGCTAATGCCCAGCAAAACACGGCACATACTCCCCCTTCAAAGACACTCCTACGGGCAGTGTCTGAAAATGAGAGCTGAGGGATGCAGTACAACTGAAAAGAATATTATGACAAAGTAACATTGATAAAAAAATTATACAAATATTAGCCACAAGCATCATTCGCATCGAAACGCATTAGTTGAGAGATATGGGCTCTAGTTATGAATGCGCCATTGGCTGTATTCGCTAGTCCAACACTTACAGGTGTGAGGAAACGCTGTATTTCTGCTGGCCCCTTCCAACGGAAACTGAGCTTCGCAGCGAATTGATTCGCTGCTCTACTAACTGGATGGGATTTATACCGCACTAAATCTCCAACTTTGAAAGGGTTTTCCTCTCTATTTTTGTTATACTTCTTGCGAACTCTATCTCTAGCAAAAAGTAATTAGCCTTTGCTCTGTTCCATCTTCCCTTTATATACGTTTTGGTTGGACGGTTTGGTAGAAGGTCATTTAAATGCCATAGGCTGGACAATGGAGTGACAAAGGAGTGAACTTATGACTTTCGTGTCGAGCAGAATTAAAAGCGACTTGTAGCCATGGTAGATGTTGATCCCAAGAACTCTGGAAGTTCGCATGATATGCTATGAGAGCTGAACGCTAATTCCTTTTGAAACGCTCAGCGTGCGAGGGTTTTGGATAATACGGAGACGTAGTAACATGATTAATTCCATTCGAGAAACAGAAATTTTGGAAATCTTTGGCCGTGAACTGTGTCCCGTTATCTGAAACCATGGTTGAAGGCATACCAAAATTCTGGAACATTCTTTCCCGTAGAGCATTTCTTGTGGACTAAGCAGTAGCTAGTCTCAACGGTTATTAACCATACAAATTTAGTAAAGACATCTACGCAAACCAAAATCATTGAATTCCCATTCTTAGACGGTGCTTGAGGCGCTTTGAAGACGATAACAAAACGAATGACGTGAAGCGCACGTACCTGTCTCTCTTCTTCCCTCGTCTTAGCAGACCTTACACGTGATTTTTTTGGCGCAACACTATTTCCGTCTTTCATGACACATGGGGAAACGCTTCCCTGATACCATACACTGCCTCCCCTATATGCCATCTCCCCATATATGCCCTCTCCTCCTATATGCCCTCTCCCCCTATAGGCCCCCAAACCCTATAAGCACTCTCCCCCTATATGCTCTCTCTTCCTATATAACCTCCACCATTTATGCCCTCTCCCCCTATATGCCCTCTCCCCCTATATGCCCTCTCCCCTTATATGCCCTCTCCCCCTATATGCCCTCTCCACCTATAGGCCCCCACACCCTATAAGCCCTCTCCCCATATATGCCCCCTCTTCCTATATAACCTCCACCATATATGCCCTCTCACCATCTATATCTACACCCGCTTTATGCCATCTCCCCCTATATTCCTTTCTCACCCTTATGCCCCGAGCCGCTATATGCCGGCACCCCCTATATGCCGGCACCCCCTATATGCCGGCACCCCCTATATGCCATCTCCTCCTACATGCCCTATGCCCCTCTACGCACTCTTCCACCTATATGTTCTCACCCACTATATGCCCTCTTCCCCTATATGTTCACTCCACATATTTGCCCTATCCCCCTA
This sequence comes from Tanypteryx hageni, assembly GCA_028673005.1. Classification (NCBI taxonomy): domain Eukaryota; kingdom Metazoa; phylum Arthropoda; class Insecta; order Odonata; family Petaluridae; genus Tanypteryx; species Tanypteryx hageni. The sequence goes on along the minus strand of CM054120.1, from coordinate 179,202,863 downwards.
TGTGACCTCCCCCCATATCCCTTCTCCCGCCATATCCCGTCTCCCCCTATATTTTTTCTCCCCTATATGCCTTCTTCATCTCTATTCACCACCAACCTATATGGCTTCTCCCCCTATACGCCCTATCCCCCTTTCTGCACTCTTCCCCTATTGCCCTCTCCTAATATATGCCCCCTCCCCCTATATGCCCTTTCCTACTATATGCCCTATCTCCCTATATGCCCTCTCCCCTTATATACCCTCTCCCCCGATATGCCCTCTCCCCTATATGCCCTCCTCCCTCCATATGCCCACACCACCTATATGCCACTTCACCCTATATGCCCTATCCCCATATATGCCCTCTCCCCCTATCTGCCCTCTCCCCCTATCTGCCCTCTCCCCCTATCTGCCCTCTGCCCTTATCTGCCCTTTCCCCCTATCTGCCCTCTCCCCCTATCTGCCCTCTCCCCCTATCTGCCCTCTCCCCCTATCTGCCCTCTCCCCCTATCTGCCCTCTCCCCCTATCTGCCCTTTCCCCCTATCTGCCCTTTCCCCCTATCTGCCCTTTCCCCCTATCTGCCCTTTCCCCCTATCTGCCCTTTCCCCCTATATGCTATCTCCCCATACATGTCCTAGCCCTCTATATGCTGTTTCCCCCCATATGCCCGCTCCCTATGTAAGCACTCCCCCCTACGTTCCCTCTCCCCCTATATGCCCTTTCCCCCTATATGCCCTCTCCCCCTATATGACCCCCTCCCATATATGACCTCCTCCCCTATATGCCCTCTCCCCCTATATTCCCTATCTCACTGCATGCCATCTCCACCTAAATGCCCTCTCTTTTCTTATGCCCTCTCCGGCTATATTCCCACACCCTCTATATGCCCTCTCCCCCTTTATGCTCTCTCCTCCTCTATGAATTATCACATTAAATACCCTCTCCCCCAATATGCCCACTATATTCCCATTCCCCATAGATGCGTTCTCCAACTATATTCCCTCTCCTCCTATATTCTCTATCCCCATATATGCCCTGTCCCCATAATTGACCTCTCCCCCTATATGCTGTATTCCCCTATGTGATCTCTGCTCCTATATGCCCTATCCCTTTATATGCTCTCTCCCAATCTAGGATCTCTCCCGCTAGTTCCCTCTCCCCCTGTAAACCCTCTCCTCCTATAAGCCCTCTTCCCCTGTAAGCCCTCTGACTCTACATGCTCGCTCCCTTTATATGGCCTCCCTCCTATATGCCTTCTTCTCCTATATGCCTTCTCCCCCTATTTGCCCCCTCTCTTTATATGCCATTTCCCCCTTATGCCATCTCCCCCTATATGCCCTCTCTCCCTATATGATCAATCCCCCTATATGACCTCTCCACCTCTATGCCCTCTCCCCGTATTTGCTCTCTCCTCCTACCATCACTCTACCCCTATATGCCCTCTCCCCCTATATTCCCTATATGTCCTCTCCCCCTATATGATTTCTTCCCCTGTATGCCCTCTCCTCCTATATGCCCTCTCCCCCTATATGGCCTCTCCCCCTATATTCCCTCTCCCCCTATATGGCCCCTCATCTTTAATGCACTCTCAACTATAGGCCCCATCCCCATATATGCCCTCTCCTCTTGCATCACCTCTTTTCCTATAAGCCCTCTCCCCCTGTAAGCCCTCTACCCCTATATGCCCTCTCCCTCTATATAACCTCCCACTATATGCCCTCTCCCCTTCTATGCCCTCTCCCCTTATATGTTCTCTTCATCTATATTCTCTCTCGCTCTTATGCCCTTTCCCCCTATATGCCCTCTCCTCCTACATGTCCCCTCCCCCTATATGCCCCCTCCCCGTATATTGCCTTTCCTCCTACAGGCCCTCTCCCCTATATGACCTCTCCTCCTATAAGCTCTCTCCCTCTTATTACCTCCTCCCTTAATGCCTTTCCCCCCTATATTCCCTCTCTCCCTATATGCCATCTCCTTCTATGTGCCCTCTCCCCCTATATGCCCTACCCCCTATATGACCTCTCCCCCTATATGCCCTCTCCTCCTACAATCCCTTTCCCCCTATATGGCCTCTCCCCCCATATGACCTCTTCCCCTATATGATCAATCCCCCTTTATGACCTCTCCCCTTCTATGCCCTCTCCCCTTATATGTTCTCTTCATCTATATTCTCTCTCGCTCTTATGCCCTTTCCCCCTATATGCCCTCTCCTCCTACATGCCCCCTCCCCCTATATGCCCCCTCCCCGTATATTGCCTTTCCTCCTACAGGCCCTCTCCCCTATATGACCTCTCCTCCTATAAGCTCTCTCCCTCTTATTACCTCCTCCCTTAATGCCTTTCCCCCCTATATTCCCTCTCTCCCTATATGCCATCTCCTTCTATGTGCCCTCTCCCCCTATATGACCTCTCCCCATATATGCCCTCTCCTCCTACAATCCCTTTCCCCCTATATGGCCTCTCCCCCCATATGACCTCTCCCCCTATATGATCAATCCCCCTTTATGACCTCTCCCCCTCTATGCCCTCTCCCCGTATTTGCTCTCTCCTCCTACCATCATTATACCCCTATATGCCCTCTCCCCCTATATTCCCTATATGCCCTCTCTCCCTATATGCCCTCTCTCCCTATATGCCCTCTCTCCCTATATGCCCTCTCCCTCTATATGCTCTCTCTCCCTAGATGCCATACCCCCCTATATGCCCTCTCTCTCTCTATTGGCCATCTCCCCCTACTTGCCCTCTCTCCCTATATGCCCTCTCCCCCTATATGCCTTCTTTCCCTATATGCCCTCTTCACCTATAGGCTCCTCCCCCTATTAGCCCTCCCCCCATATGCCTTCTTTCCCTATATGACCTCTCCCTTTATATGCCCTTTCACCCTATATGCCCTCTACCCCTATATAACCTCTCCCCCTATATGCCGTCGCCTACTATATGACCTTTCCCCCTATATGCCCTCTCCCCCTATATGCCTTCTTTCCCTATATGACCTCTCCCTCTATATGCCCTCTTACCCTATATGCCCTCTCCCCCTATATGCCCTCTCCCCTTATATACCCTCTCCCTCTATATGACCTCTCCCACTATATGCCCTCTCCCCCTATATGCCCTCTTTCTCTATATGTCCTCTCCCCCTATATGCCCTCGCCCTGTATATACCCTCTCCCCCTATATGCCTTATTTCCCTATATACCCTATCTCTCTATATGCCTTCTCCTCCAATATACTTTCTCCCCCCATATGCCCTCTCCCCCTATATGTCCTCCCCCTTTATATACCCTCTCACCTTATATGCTCTCTCCCCCTATATGACCTCTCCTCATATATGCCCTGTCTCCCTATATTCCCTCTCGCCTTATATACCCTCTCCCTCTATATGGCCTCTCTTCCTATTTACTTTTTTCCCCTATATGCCCTCTCTCTCTCTATATATGCCTTCTCCTATATACTTTCTCCCTCTATATGCCTTCCCCCCTATATGCCCTCTCTCTCTCTATATGCCTTCTCCTCCTATATACTTTTTCCCCTATATGCCCTCTCTCCCTATATACCCTATCTTCCTATATGACCTCTCCCCCTATATGCCCTCTCCTCTTATATGCCCTCTCCCCCTATATGCCCTTCTCCTATAAGCCCTCTCCCCCTATATGCCCTCTCTCCCTATATACCCTATCTTCCTATATGACCTCTCCCCCTATATGCCCTCTCCTCTTATAAGCCCTCTCCCCCTATATGCCCTCTCTCCCTATATCCTCTCTTCCTATATTCTCTCCTCCCCACTCTTCAGCACAATCTTATACACGACGCCATACGACAGAAAAATCGACCGCATGAACCTAAATGCCTTATTCTCCTCTCGCTGACTCTGATTTATTTTTCGTACTTTCGCCTCTCTTTTGCTGTCCGTCACGAAGCCGGTCCTGACGCTATCATGCTGCAGTTGAGTTTCCTCAATGTTTCTTTTATTTCTGTACAGGGGAATGTCCCACGCGGACGCCGTAGGGGTGCGAGTTGAAAAATCTAGAAATTAGGGCGATAAATTTAATGTTCAATTTTTATTGCCCACTCAAAATTTTGGCGAACGGTACAGTGATTTAAAAACAAACTTAGATAATCGAAAACAATTTTATGATGTATATAACCCTTACACGCAGATAAAGTATCTTCAGGATATATAAGAATTTAATCAGCATTTAGATACTCTTTGAGGTGGATGTAAAGTTATATATAAAAGAAAAATTGTTGCTCATTGTTTTATTTTCTTATCTGTGGTAAATGTTGATAGACGTTTCAACTCCAAAAGAGTAATTAGTGAATCAAATCATTCGTAGAATATCTTCCCTCATCACCTGATTATTTTCCCTCGCCCTTTCACGTCCACTTACACGATCGACCTCCTCATCATTTCAAATCTCGCCAAGTATCTCAGATTTGAGCGAATATCAATCTCTGGAGTATGTGCTCATTAGCTCATTTACATGGCTCGTGAAATACGTCTAATTTCCCGCACATATTGGTTTCATTTGGGAGAATTAATTCCCCTAATACTGCGAATACTAAATTTTCCCATCAAAACGAATATCTTATTCGGGTGTTAGACCAATGCGCCACTTTGAAAACTAGGTCTCAAAATTCTCTACCACTTCCTGAATTAATGTTTCCATTCGAACTCTAATGCAGGAAAGAGATATCCTTCCGCGAAATACCATAAGAGATCATTCGTTTCGATGTGTCTCTCCTTGGCATAACTTTCAAAGAAATACTCTACCCGATCTCTAATTTGCTTTCAACCTCTCTCAGTCTTCTTTTCCCACATCTCATTTTATGTAACTATAATTAGCTAATTCTTACACCAATTTAAATAAAACCAGTGTTATTCTTGACTCATTCCACTACCGCTTCCTTATTAATCATTCATTTATTGATGCCGACACAAAGAACTGTATTAATACCATCTTTCTTTTCCATTAAACAGGATATTTGATCGTACTAATTCAGTACAAAATTCATATCAACTGTCTTAGTTGACTTATCAAAAGCTTTTGGGACTGTAAGCTATGATACTCTTATTTTAATTGGAAATGATTGGTGTGCGTGGTCTGCCACTTCAATGGTTCAGGAGTTACTTAACCAATTGAAAACAATATGTTTTCTTAGACAATGAAGAAAGTGATGTTGTTGATATTACCTGTGGTGTCCCAAAGGGCTCAATTTTAGAACCGCTGTTGTTTCTAGTTTATATAAATGACATTAAACATCTACCACTTCTGGGTAAGCCAATACCGTTTGCTGATGACATGACTATTTTTTATGTATGTAAAGTTATAATGAACTCTACCAGCAAATGCAATTTGATTTAGAAACCCTATATAATTGGTTACTGGCAAACAGGCCCACAATTAATTTGGATAAAACAAATTATATGATCTTTTGCAAACCATCTAGAACCCATTTAATGATTTCACAATTGACCCTTTTGGGTAAGACCCTAAAACAAACTACGGAAGCTAAATTTCTTGGGCTGATTATGGATTATAATTTGAATTGGAATTGTCATGTGCGATTTGTTGTTTAAAAAATCATTCCAATTATTGGTGTACTTTATCGTGTGAAAGGTTTATTACCAACTAAGGTTTTGTGTACCATATATTATGCAATGGTGCATTGTCACCTTCAGTATTTGAACGTTGTCTGGGGCTTCTGCAATAAGACTCTGATAAATGAGCTTGAGGTTTTGCAAAAAAGAGCTCTTAAGATAATTTATGGTTTAGAATATTGAACACCTTCTAAGGATGTATATCTATCATCCAATATATTACCAGTAAGCCTAGTAATAAAACTAAATTCTCTGCTTAATGTTTATAATAACACTAATGTAGCATCAATACCTTTCAACAAAATATTGATATTCATACTATGAATACTCGTGCAAAAAATTGCTTCCATGTCCCTCTGTGCAAAACATCAAAATATGGAATAAATTGTGTAAAATATCAGTTTATAAAACACTACAATGAATTTCCCTCAAAAGTAAAAACCATTACACGTCTTTATAAATTTAAGAAGGAAATATTAAAAATTATATGGAATGCTGTTTTAGAATTATTATAATATATTTACATATTATATACAGGTTTTTATGTATTTATGTTTTTATTAATATATGTTTGAGCCAAAGTCTTCAATTTATATCATAAATTTTTTATTATATTACATATTACATTTTGTTTTACCATTTTTTTAATTGTATCTTATAGATTTTTATTTTGTACTATGCATTATGCCTTTATATTTCTTGATATTTTATAGTTTGTATGTTATAATTGTTTTTCTTGTTGGCTAACTGTCAAATGTTATTATGTACCGTCCCTTATATGAGCATTATGCTCCTGGGACATTTTATATATTAAATTTAAAAAATTACAATTTAAGAATTAAAAGAAACTCTGATAGTTAACAATCCTGCGATATTGAATCTGCTGAAACGCCAATAATTTTATTGCATGAATTTCATCCTTTTATCCTACTCAAAATCGCAACCATTTGCAGTCAGCATGTACAGCTTCTTTTCAATTCCTCTTCAACGTTCATTCACTCGATCCCTGTATTACCGTCCTATTGACATATTTCATTCTAACGAAATATTGCTCCGATGTGAATAGTAATTCATTTATTTGTTCGAAACGTCTTTAACCCATTTCAGTCTGATTTTGCTGCTACTCGTTAATTTATCAGTACACATAAAATCATAAAAGTGCGCTTCCTCAGCAATGTCTGTATAAACAAAGCTTTGGAAACCTTAAACGTAGAAATTCTCATTTTCTCTATTCTCTGTATCTTCTAACGAACTCTATCTCTCTCTCCCTCTATCCTTTAAATATCTTGTATAAACCCACTGTCCTTTTATTAAAATTCTCTCCACCGTTTAAAATACTGTAGTTGAGAATCTCAGAGACTCTATCAAAATCTTCATGTTAAGTAAAACATGTATCAGGGTATTCTATAACTTGGAATCCACAGTTCATTTTGTGTAATAAATTATAGTGCTGTACGAATATTTGCGAATAAAAAAACCAATTTGCAAGGCGAAAAGTATTTTTGTAACTAATTAGTAAGTTCCGCAAGTTTTTATGCTGTAATTTAAATGCTAATACTTCCACCCGTGGATTTTCTCCTCTATGACCAACGATATATGTACCGGAAAGGTTTCACACGCGGTAACTCTTACGCTTCGTGTATGACTTTTCTTTAAGCGCGTTGCAATTTTTAAATGGAAGTGTGACTTTTGGTGCAGTGGAGGCCCGGGATCGTAAAAACTCGCCCATTCCATAAATACTTTCAAGAAAAACTTACAACACTTGTTTGTCCTAATTAATTGTGTTTCCGGAAACAATGCACTTTTAGTGTGAAAATTATTTTTATATTACTTTACAAAATGTATTCTAAAACCTGCAGAAATAAAAATTAAAATAACAACTCACCGAGGAATAACGTGGTTATAATTAATATTCTGTGCATTTAAAACAAGGACAAATGTCGAAAAACTAAACGGCTATTTTTCCCGCTTCTGTAGGGATAAAGGAAGGTCGCCCTTTCCATAATATTTGTTGGCCTTCACCATTGCCGAGTATTAAAGGTACTTCGAAATATGATTTCAAAGTTTTGAATTTCCCCAGCAATTCCATTTTCGGGAAATTTCTAAATCATGGAAAATTATAATTTTCTCATGGTGAACTTTTCTCGGGTTTCCAACCGGGTTGTCTCGGAGATTTCTTCCGACCACTGATATCATCTTCAAATGAGATGCTGTCGCTTAACGTTGAATATGTTGAACAGAATGAGTTAGCAGAAGATTGCTCGAAATAGCTAACACCACAAATAGTGAAATTTTATAAGGATTAAATAAACAAATTTTTATTTTTCTTTGTCTAAAAGAATTGCATTACATATAATTCATTTCCTAGGGTACAAAAATTAGTTAGCGGGCAGAGCTGTATGCTAAATGACTGGTCCAATTTTGCCAGCATCTGGCACGAGATAAAACCTTCCTCCACTCCTTTTCTTCCACTCCCGCTATGAAATTTACTCTCTCCTCTTTCCTCATTCATAAAATCAAAGGACAATCGGCCTCAAATAGCTTTGGAGCCAAATTTTTGAACCTACAAATCCGATGAATAAAAACTATCACTGTAGCTGCAATTATTTTTCAGTAGCTCGTAAAAGCATTCCAAAACCTTTCAAAATTAAGTTTATAACAGCTGCAAAGACGGTCACATACCTCCCTTCCAACGGAAGGATTCTAGCCCGCGACCTTAGCATTGGGAGATTCACGCACTACAAACAAGAATATTTCCCTTCATGAAAACAAAAGAAATCAATAAATTTCGCGTTTCATTCGATTGAACTTGGTGTGTGATACTGATGCAACGAAGGATCTTCTCACGAATAGTAGCGTTATTGGGAGAAACGTAATCGTAAACGCTCCTTTAGCGCTTGCTATACATTTGACCGATGTAGTAGTAATGCGCCGATTGACTAAAAATAACCTTTCAAGCGCAATTGCTTTTTAACAGCACTGTGCGGAAATAGATATACTTACGAATAGGGAATTTATTTATAAAAAATCGTCAAAATCGGTGACTGATAACAATTTATAAAACTCTGCCTAAATTTGTTGCGTTCTATTTACCTAAAAGACTAATAAGCACTTTCTCGTCTGGTTAGTTTAAAACTGAAAATTATTATTCAGCTCATTGCGGCGAGATGAAAGGGCGTAAGAAAAAGAGGTAAAAAGCAAGTCCACCGGCTTCGCTCGTTGCGAGTATATATATAAAAACAAACGCGTTTCCTGTTCGTGTAACAGAATTGATGGCAGCAGCGCGTATGGGTATTCACAAAACAAACTCGACCAATTTATTGCCTAAAAGCCTACTTTAAAAAACAACCTTAGATACCGCGAGGCAAGGAATAGTTTCCGTATTATCCGCTAGTTTTCGTAGGCTTGTAGACATTTCTTAATATTTCTCGAATATTTTTAATACATTTTATAGCTTTCGTCTTGAAATATGCGCTCGACAAAAAATAATTACTTTAATAGTTTTGGTTTTTTTAATGCGATGATAGTTTTTCGCATAATTTTCGCGCTTATGTGCATTGAAGCTGTAAGTTATTTTTCCATATTTACACTACGAATATCTGCGATAAGTTTTTCTCAATCGAGGAGAAAAATACCAGTGGGATGAGTTCTTAACAAGCATAACGAGAGAACATTTTGGCAGTGTGCCTTCAAAGAGTCTCTCTTTATGCTCCAAGTTTTTTCTAGGTGTGCGCAGTTGTCCGCTACTGAAATATTTCGTAACGTTAGATATTAAGCTATCCCTGAAATATATGCTCTTAGAAAAATTCCTTGGAACCCTATCCCCAGTTTGCGGCGTCTAAAGTTGGATTCTTGATATTTATAATTTTCTCTGCGGACGTTACCCTGATATAGTGCTGAGGAGTTGGTAGTTGGGCACAATTTCCTTTCTTTTTTATTAACGGAATGGCTGTTTGCATTTCTCCGCGATACTTTCATAATTTATCCCCGAGCGCGAAATACCGAACGGATATCACAACCTTCACATAATGTGGTAAAAGTTATTCACGCAAATGGAATGAATGTATGGAGGGGTTTTCTTCTCGAAAGATTTCATTCTTAGCGCAGATACACTCTCGCCGGCAATATCTTATCTTTTCCACGTTATTATGTCAAAGATATTTTATCGCGCGAGTAAATAATTCTCGGTGTCGTAATAGCTTTCCCTGTTCGTAAATAAGTCATTTTAACGCCAAGTATAGGAAAAAGTTGCAATTTTGCCCGTGTCTAAATAAACGGTTGGGCTTCCTGGAACCTGGCAAAGTTATAATAGTTTTTGCACCGCAAGGAAGTTGACTAACAACTGCAAAATCACTGCCGCGTTAAACTAGATCTGCGGTTGGATTCTCCGCCTGATTTATGTTACGGCTTTTGGCGAGTATGCATTATCTCCATTTGTATTCTTTTAGGTAGTTTTCAAAAGTCTTTTTGGGAGTAATACATATCTCAATGAATCACGTCCATAGCCTCTCGTCGCAAATCAAAATTGACATGGAAATGAGAATTCTTACAAGAGACTAGTTTCAGAGAAATTTCCCCACCATTCGATGATATCTGGTCGATTTAGTCCATTATACTTTTTCATGTTTTAGCTTTTTCAAAAATTTCACTTGTTAAAACCACCCGCGATTTTTGTTCTACATATAGTAAAAGTAACCATGTGTAGTGATAGAAACGTGAGTAATTAATCTCCAGTGATACCCAAGTTCAAGGAAACAAATGACGTAAGGAGTGTGGCAGTGAGAGAGCGATGAAGAATGCATCCGCCGCAATATTTTTGAAGCGTTCAAATTCGGAATGAATACTTGTGGATGAAAAGAATGCCTAATATGTTTTCATTAATCACTTTTTTAGTTGGTTTGGGTGAAAATCGAGAAAGAATGTTGGAGTGAAATTATTATCGCTTAGTGGTGGTCGAAATCTTGCATTCATAAATTGCTTAACAATATAATTGCGCATTAAAATAATTCGTCATAATTATGGTATTTTAAGATGCGTATTTGTATTCCATTGGTCAATTAGCGAAAATGTCTTCGGTAGTAAACGTTTGTTAGATGAACGAGGATAACTGCTGCAGCCCATAAGATGAAACTTCTCTTCTGTATTTCAGATCGAGTTCTGACAAATTAATGCAGACATTTTTCTATTATAATTTTACTGTAACTCAAGTTTATTATTGGATAGATAAAATGGCGATTGGTCCGTGACATATTTCTCTATCCGTGAATCGTGGGTCACCTTGCATGAGAAGCGGCGTTTAAAAACATGAAATTAATTTCCGTAATATCACTCTTGATATTGTGTAAGCTTTACGCCGATGAACTCATTCGAGATATGTCTATTCGTGTCCTATGGCGTAAAAAATGATTCTTCCAGATGAGACGTCCTATAAAATCCTCAAATCACCCTTCGACGGAAGGAATCGATCTGCTACTAAGAATCATATCGCTCTCCCTCCACCCCCACCCTCCACCTCCCCCCACCTCCTTCGCCGAATCCAACTTGGACGTTGGAAAAACGCGCAGCGATGAAGAGTTGTCAATTCCATTTTATCCGGTGGCTAGGGACGGGATCGAGATGAAGAAGAATTCCCTCTCCCCCCTTCTCCCTCCCCTTCCCCCTTTCTCCCCCTCCTCTTTACCTCCCCACCCTCCCATTCCAACCGGCAGATCGATCCGCTCCAACCCATAGGCGAGATTCTTTTATCGTTTTACACTCGTACGCACGGGATAAAGCTTCCCTGTCTGAAATGATCCTCGACGGTGACAACTTATACGCGCTTCGTCAGTGATACACGCTTGGATAAGCATAGCTCACTACTTCTCGGATACCGTGATTTCCGAGGTTAGATTTCGAATTTGGTACAAAAAAATGCTTATACGCAAAGTTTTGTAGCAATTTTTGCGGCGTTTGTCGTAAACGAAGAGAGATCAAAAATAAGATTCCCGTCTTTTAAAATATTTCCCCTAGTTTAAAAATGGAATCTCGACACTAAGGATTAAGCCATTCAGAATTATCAGAAATCGTAATCTTATTGAAAATTAAGAGGTGAATATGTATTTGTAATTAAGCATTTTCTCTTTGACTCGAGGTTATTTGCTAATTGGAATGTAGTGTCCTGGTTGAAGCGAACTAGCGATAGATATTTTTCTACTTCGCTGGTTAAGTTCCTGCGCTAAAAAAGGTCTTCCAAAAGTAACGCAACAATTTCAAATTATAAACTTTATTTTTAATATTTATTAATGACGACTTTTGGGCCAGGGTTCTGTTATTGTTATAAGTTGTCTTTAGATAAAGTGGTCGTAAAGGAACATTTATCACCAATTTTTTAATGTGTTATTTTGAGTTTTTTAGCTTAAATTGCCCCTGCGACTTATAAATGAGAACGCATTATCGCTATATAGTTTTGTTATAAGAAAGAAAATGCTGATGATGTAGCGAGAAAAATCGTTTTAGGATTTCAGTCAGCCTCTAAAATTCATGACGTTAGTGCAAAAGTTTGAATAAAGTCGATCCATTTATGGCTATAACACGGCGAGGGCGGACTGCATTCGTTCAAATTAAGAGGAGTTCCAACATTTCATAATTGATCAACTTGAACAAGACATTCTACTAGCAGAATTTTGCATCGATGGTGATCACCCTTAACATAAAGTTAACCGCCAAACTCGATTTAAATTCACATCAAAGTTGTTGTGTTACTTTGGGAACACCCTGTGCGTGAAAATCAGATACGATGCATGGAATGTAACATTATTTTGCGAGAGTTCACGATGAATTTTACTTGTTTTAGCAGAGGTAAACAATAGGGCTTTGAAGCTCGCTGCACTTTGGGCGATCATGCCCCTATATTCGCCACATGACGCAAAATGTTACGAAATATAAAGGCATAGGACCTTATACGATGAGTTTAGAATGATGCACAGTAAATTTTTAAATTATTTATAATTGAAATAAGTTTGACACATGACAATATTTTTTATCGCCAACGCTCTGAAATTCTTCAGAAACTCCACATATACTGAGCACCTCAACTCCTGATTTCCATTCAATACCTGCGATCCAACTACGGTTTCGTAAAATTCGCTAGAAAAAGTTCATTCGCGGAGCCACGTTGATCCAAACATCAAAAACCTGTTTGCAATGACAGGATTTAGAATGAAGAACTCATTTTCTTTCAAAAGGTTAGTTTATCAAAACAGAATCACCTTTCAAAACACGATTGATCTGACTTCGAAGCAAAAACATGCCCGCTTCGAATCTACTCCTGCCTAAGGAAAGCAGTCTTGACGAGCTCTTGAGATGGTTGAGAATTATGGGTATCTAAGTGATATAGGATCTTGCGTGAATCGAAAGGCAATCCTCGAACTTGCAAAATCAGAAAAGCGCTGGTCAAACGTTTTGAGCAAATTCTGCAACCAATCCGCTTAGCGCTGCCGATAAACAGCAGTCTTTTCCGCATAACACTCATGTTTGGAAAGTAAGTGAAATCCTGATTCTTAATATGGGTCACAAAAGCTTTAAGTCTCTCACGCATATACTGCTCCAAATTGCAAAGAACCTTTCCCTCTCCCTGAAGTCTCAGGTTCAGTTCATTAACGTGTCCGGTGATATCGGTCAGAAAACGTAAGCCACTTCGCTACCAATCTTCGATCACAGAGTAAGTTAACATTTTTTCTTGGCAAGGAAATTTCAAATTGAAATGAGCAAGGCAGTAAATCGTTGCAAGACCTTTCAACGACTCGGTCTCCGTACGTCAACAGCGTAGACCACATCATAGAAATCGGACGTTCCCGCTTCTTTGGAGAACTCCGCAATTTTAAGGCGATTGACGGCGCTATCACCGATGTATTTCACGATTTTGATAACCGTACACATCAAATCTTTCAAAGTGTCTTTCCTCGGTATTTGAGCAGAAAGATTTTCCTGGTGCAAAATTAATTGGAACGAGGTCAAATCATCGCCATTAAGGTCATTCGCCGTCAGATACTGTTTCGCGAGATAGATTAATCCAAATATTTGTCCAATCATCGCAGGTGCACCATCCGTCATGACCGAAACTAACTTCTTCAAATCAAATTCAAACTTATCCGCAACATCTTCGAAATCCTCGATAATGTCGACTCCGCGATTGCCCTCTCTCACCCAAAGAACTTCTACCTCTTCTTCTCGAATCTCCAAGTCTTTTGACGCCCAAAAAAATCCAGAAAACTAGCCGTGCAGTGCCTTTGCTGTCATGTGACTCGTTGAACGCCACCGAAAAAGATATGCAGCTCCTCAACTGAATGCCCAGTTGGCTGTCTAGATTTTGCAAAAAATATCACGTTCGACGAGCAACCGTCTGGTGACTCGGTTGCAGATTTCGAACTTTTTCCACAATCTCGTCTTTTGACTTCGGTTCATAATTTTCTAGCTAAGGTTCCATAAATATACAGACGATTTGACGATTTCTTTCGCCAATTCTTCATCTGAAAACGGCTTTTCTCAAGCTCGAGTCCCCGCCGCTTTGTAGGTAACCCACGAGCTCAGACCAGTGGCGGACTGGAAAATTGAGACGGCCCTGGAAATCGTGCCGAACTGGCCTCACCTGTGGGAAAATGGAGTGTTGCTATGACGACGATTATTTCCGAACTTAGTTTAAGCATAGGCGAGTGCACAAATGCATTATTTTTCCAATCGACCTCAGCCATGTTGATCCATAAATATTAGCGAATAAACAGAGACAATTATCAAATTCGTTTATTTAAAGTAACACATGCTGAAACATTTCCTGTCAGTATAAGTAATCAATTCGGCACGTAAACGTTAGGAAACCAGGGATTACGATCGACCTTACTGACGTGACGAAAACGGACGGTGGCGTTTCAGAAGCTTGGGTAGCGTGATAACCATGCTACTAATTACGATCGTCGTACGTTAGCGTCAACGTTGACTGAGACAGAGAACCTTGTCGAAGTCTAGCTTTCCCGTCACGTTGTTTCACGTCAGCCAATCAGGTAAGACCACGTGGAACTTACTGTGGAATCCAGCTTTCACTTTCAACCTACTCCAAGAACGCTGTTTCGTTGAACGGTCAATAGTTGGCGCTACCACTCCCGTCGGTCATAATAGACCCCTCCTTGACGTGCCGTCAACGGAGGACTTCACCGTCCGTTTCCGCCACGTCCGTAAACGTTGATCGTAATCCCGGCCTAAGTCTGGTCAGGACTTCTTGTTTTATTATACAGATGTAATATCAATAGAACAAAACAATCGCTTGTCGTGATCGCGTTTCTTTGTTGAGTTATCCACACGTGACGTCAACGCTTCTGCTCCGATTTCATAGAGCAGTAACCTAGCGATCTCGCCTGTTACCCTTATGTGGCGTCCTCTCTGAAGCACCCACTCACGCACTATAGCTTCAGTTGGCCGTGGTTTACGTCATTACCATAGTAACATCATTTCCATAGGAACGTTTATGTATCGCGTAGGTTTTTTACATTTTTTATTAATGGAGAGATAAATCAAACAGTAAAGTCAAAACAAAATGTACATTTTTTATTAGCAAACAAAAACTTAGCCCATAAAATATTATTTTATACCTGGCGCTCTTTCAGCAACCATATCAATTATTTTAGATGTATTTAAATTAACCAAAATATCATTTTCTATGCAGGTAAACGCTTCTAAGTTATCTTGGGACAGCGAACTCCTGAGTCGGTATTTTATTATTTTTTATTCATAAAAACTTCGGTTATAAATTGTACCTGTACAATACATTAAAAGAGCAATAAATACAATTTTTACAGTTCGATTTTTGCGTGCCGTACTTCACATCGTTACCGATTCTCTCTGAGTCAGGCTCATCACCGGATTCGTCTATTTTATATACATCTTCTATCGTTATTTTTAAATTTCCCCATTTTGCAATTAGATCTTCTAATTCCTCTCTTAAAGTTGCTGCCGTTGCTGTTTCGTGGTATTTTATAAGCAACACACTTAAATTCTCCAAAGAATTTTTCGGACCACCATTTTCTTTAAAAATTTTGGATCTAACACCGACGTATCGGCGAATAATTTTTCATGACTTAGAAAACGTCACTCGATTAAATTTATTGCATGGTCCATAATTACATTAAAAACCTTCACTCGGAATTGTTCTGTCGTATTTTGAAACATGTGGTCTTTGGATATTTCACCAAGCATTAATTTTCGTTTTCGGATTCTCTCTTCAAGAATTCACAGTTTGCTTCCTCAAGTAATGTATTTGCCCGTTCAGAAAATAATTTTGAAATTTCAATTACGTTACTAAAATCACGAGCTACGTTTTTAGGAAAGTTAGTGAACTAATAAACATTTCGTATGCTGTTAAATAATTTAAATTGCTGGTTTGCAGATATTTTGATAGCGATCCAATGTATTGAAAAAATTATAAATATATATGTGCTGTTAATATTGTTTTAAATTTGAGTAACGATTCAATCAGATTTAAAGCACTTTGCCTAATTCGGGCGTTTAATTTTGTGTTAGATACCAGAGAATTTAGTGCGAATAATAAATCTACATATAATGAGTTCTGTTTATCCTCATAATCTCCAAATATTTTTCTCAGTGCCAATTCCTTTGCTATCCATCTTGTTTCACCTATTATATTTAGCCGCTGGAACTTTGTGCTTTCACTTGTATTATGCCACATATCCGTTCGCTGATATGATTCCCTTAAAAATATTGCACTAGAATTAAGCAACTGGAAGAAAGAAATTCCTTCAAGCACTGACTTTGTGGAATCCGTTACGACAAGATTTAATACGTGCGCATAACACCACACGTGTATTTGGCCTGGCGATTTTTCACTTAGCCAAGACGTGAATCCATTATATTGGGCCCGCATATTTGCAGCTCCGTCCGTTATTTCCGATATAATTTTTTAGGTTTAATCCACTATTATCAATAAATTTCGTAAGTAAGTTACATAATACTTGTCCTGTTGAAGATGTACAATTTAAAAAACCAATTAGACGCTCATTGATTTTATCGCTTACATATCGCCCAACACCTGAGCACTGATCCTTTTGGGTGATATCTTGTGTGGTATCTATTTGCAAAGCAAATATACCTGCTTCACGAACTTCTGATATTATTTTGTTTTCAAGTAACTTTTTAATTGCTGTTATTATATGGTTGATTGTATTTTTCGAAATTGAAGTTATTCAATTGCCTCTGCCTTTGGAAGAACCGGAATATTCTTTTCCCTTCTTACTGGCACTTATCACGTTAGATAAATGCAGTTTTAGAACGGGGTCATATTTTGATAGCAATGAAATTATTTCTAAAATCTTTCCGTGATCCGCTTCTTTGTTATCTATATCTAACGACAACATGTATGCGGATTCAGATGTGTGAGCACGAAAAGCTAATCCCCGTTTACCAATTAATGTCACTACATCAATAATGCCCTCTAACACTTCCTTTCGTTCACGAGCATTTTTTGCCGTATAGTTGATTCATTTGAAAACATTAAATTGTAAATGGTCTTACTTTTAACTTTTATGGCATTCCACACATTTTGCATGATGTCTACTCTCTTCGTGTTCTCTAACACGCTGCATGGTGTGCTTCCAGTCTTTCATGCCATTATTAACAAAAGGACTTTCGTTGTTTTTGCTGTACGCCAGGCATATGCAGCAATCAAGGGAGTTTTTTTCCAAGCAATGTGATAGCCACCTTCTATTTACCATATCCTTCCGATAAAACACCAAATTTGGCTGAAATGGCAAATTAGAAACATCATTAGTAGACGGCTGACAAGGATGTTTTTTTTAATCTTCAGAAATTTGAATTGCTGGTCTTGAGAAGGAGCTAACCGACAGGAACTCAAAATGACTGGAACTAGGCTGTTCAACTACATCTTCATTGGTTGGAGTTGCAGATTCTAAACCAGTGTCCGATGCTTCAGTTGTATCAACGCTCTCTTCATTTAATGCTGACTTGCTACATTTTGAGAGGAAGTGACATTAGAAGCTGAGGCAAACATGTCCGTCAACTTGTAACTTTTGCTGGCCGCATCTTCCAACATTTTTTTCCGTTTTTCCCTCTGTTTTTGAGCACCGCCTTTAAATTTTCTGTTTTCTATATTTGATATTTCCCCTTTTTTAATATAGACACCGGTAGTCTTGAAATTAAAATATAGACAAGTTTTAAAAGAACGTAAAGAAACAAATTTAAATTACATCTCTATTTTTTTAAATATTACTAAGGGTTTAAAATAGTTGCTGCACTATAGAAACAATTGGGAATGCAAATAACCTTACCTTAAGTAATTCAGACTGGTAGAAATAAATTAAAATGCGTGTTAAATTTTTAAAGCAAATGTATTTTTGTGTAACGACAGACTAGTAATTAACTACAAGATGTATTAGTGAGCAGCAGAAACTGAATATAAACACCGTTCACCGTACACTTAGTTGCAACCGAGGTAGCCGAATAACAAGTAGCGTCGCCAGGGGCGGCTTTATCAATCGTTTGGATACAATGTCGCATCAGCCAAACAAAGTTGCACAAAAAGGCAAAGTATATAGTCCGCACTCAGCATCGTAAATTCTTAGTTGCGCAATTGACATTTTTTATGCAGCATCCTGCATACTATTATTTTATTCTACTATTTAATTTTTCCAATTTTCTGGAAAACTGTAAATATAGATGAAAAATTAATAGAAAATATATCATGTATTTCAGCGTAATCTATAATATCCATTTAAATATATTTTTAATAAAATCCATGGAAAATGAAATATATAAAAAATACGTCATTCACGAAAGGATAGTGTTCAAATAAACACGGTGTACGACTACACGCCCACAAATAAATTACGTCCATTAATCGTACCGCCCGATACGCCGTCGATAGGCCCAATGGCCCATAGATTTTAAATCTATTTTTATTATATCCTCCATTAAGTAACTTACCACATTTGACCTTGGTTCACAGCCCATTACTTTTATTTAAGACAACCACAGATTGACCGGCCCCATGATAATCTTTTGTGACCGGCCCATCGGGAAATCTCCCGGTGTCCCGGCGGCCCAGTCCGCCACTGGCTCAGACGATGAAAGAAATTGCTGCTGCTCATTAAATTTTGACTTCACTCGAGCGATTTCGTTCTCCGACCGAAAACTCCCTATCAAACTCATTATGCTCATTTTGAAAATGCTTTTTCAAACTGTCCACCTCGTTTTCGTTAAACATATTTTTAAGCCGGAAAGGGTACGCTGAGGCACTGAATACTCCACGGATTTATATTTTGCTTGTAAGTGAGAGATGGCAATGCATATTAACTTGTCACTTTTTGAATGCCTTTAGGGCATTAGGGCATGATGTTGATAAATTTTTGTTTGTCATAACTCTAATTTGTGCTTTCTGTAGCGTTTTTGGGGCACTGAATACCCCAGTGTACCGGAATCGTATGTTCTTTTCCGAGCCTGTTTCAGTGAACTTTATTATTCATCGTAATTTCCAAATCCGACGAAAACTATAACTCCACCGATCAGATCAGTACAAAATGCAACTTAGAGACACGTTTTTATACATTGCATCGATCTTAAAACTTTTTCCACCGATGCCGATATAGCCGTTTACCACTTGGAGTGGAAGTATTTTTTTTTTTAATTTTTAAGATATGTTCCTTATTAATGTTGTCTTTTTGATAGTAAAACATGTTTATAAAGAAATTTCACCAAAAAAAAACTTTTAATGTCACAATGTGATATGTCGGTTCCCGGAAAGGATGGCTGAATAGGCAAACCCGCACAGCATTTGACGTTTAAATTTGTTTCCCAGATAATAAAATCGATGCAATTATTAAAAGAAAGCAAACTTGCAGTTATAGGAACTTTGAGAAGAAAAAGAAGACATTCCTGCAGATTTCATCTCACTAAAGGGACACCCAGCTGAGCCAAGTATTTATGCTATCGACAGACGACTCTTGTTTCTTATTCTCCTAAAAAAAATAAAACTTCTTCTTTTTCAATCTATGCACGAAGGAATGAATATGTCTCCAGAGAGTAAGAAACCTGAAATTATTGAGTATTATAATTCGACAAAGGGGGGTGTAGACGTGTTTGGTCAACTATGTCATGCCTACAGTACCTCAAGAAAAACTAGAAGATGGCCTCTTGCTATCTTTTATGGGTTGTTAAATGCTGCAGCTATCAATGCATTTGTTATTTTGTCACACAATAATGGCATGAAAAAATCTAAGCTGTCTAGGCATTCTTTTTCATGAACTTGGGAGAAGCTATGATCAGGCCCCAGCTGCAAGATCGCCTCCAAATTACAACTTGGAGAACTTCCCTCCGTAAGTTCATAGCTTCAGAGCTTCGACTGCCCGAGGCTTCAACGAGTACTGCAATCAATTTAGAGTCAAGTGGAAGATGCCAGCAATGCGACCGCAACAAGAACTGCAAAACTACAGCACGCTGCAAGACTGGCAGGAGTTTACTTACCGGAATCATTCGGATATAATTTGCAACAAATGTTTTAAATAATTTCAAAAACTTTTTTCATCCCATTAAGATACTCAGTGTCCCAGTGTACCTGAATAAGGTGCCAAAACCTAGTGTACCTTACCGGGGTTAAAACAGTATACACACCGGTTTTTCATTCATTCCCACGGCTAATTCCGACTGCCACTCGTGAAATTTACGCGCGACTTTCCTCCTAGATATCTTTTTCTTTGTCAGTTGGGAGGGCATTTCTCTCTGATTCGTTTTTCAGCTTTCTAATAACAGACTTCGCCATGTCTACAATAACAGACTTCGCCATGTCTACAATAGGGGGATAATATTTTAGCAAATTAATTATCTACAATCTCCAAAGAAGCTTGATAAGATTTTCGTTAGTAGATAAGAAGTTGACGTGAATAAAAATAATTGTATTGGTTAAGAAAAGTAGATCAAAAAATTTAATAGCGTATAGTTGTGGACAAAGACGGAGTTCAATGCGATAGTTCGTCTGGAACTTAGGAGGAATGCGCAATGCACTCAACATTGAACTGGTTCGACTACGCTAGGCGCCAAGGTAGTAGAGTGGGTCAAATAAGCAAACGTGAGCGTCTTGATACACTTGACGCGCAAACACCATTCGCCGATTTGCTACATGTTGCGAGCGCATTGGATACCGTCCGTTCAGCAACATTAAAAAATTCCAGCGATAATGAGGTAGGTGGGTTCAAGTGTGGTCATTTAATATCTCGCCATTGGATGCATGGAAAATGCGCGTTTCTAGGCGCGGAGCAGTTTTTTTCGTATTTGGAACGCTGAGAAAAACTGCACGCTCTTGGATGAAAATTGTTCGAGCGCAAAGTATGTGTCCCGATTCCAACTTTAATAATAGTAAAGCATAAAAATATATTTCTCTTGTATTTATTCTTTGCCGTAAATACGCGTGCGCTCTTACGCCCGTGTATATATCGATGTATGCTTCTTTATGTGTGTGTGTGTGTATATATATATAGATGGCAACAAGGTGTTGGGATGAGGAAACCCAGCGAACACTCACCAATCGGACGACTTCAGGTTGGCGAGGCCCCGGGGATGTCGAAGCGACACACGTAAAAGAACACTAAAACACAGAAACATCACAAACGTGTTCTCTCTCTGTAGCTGATGAAGGAATAACTCCGAAGGCTTCTACGTTTGTGATGTTTCTGTGTTTTAGTGTTCTTTTACGTGTGTCGCTTCGACATCCCCGGGGCCTCGCCAACCTGAAGTCGTCCGATTGGTGAGTGTTCACTGGATTTCCTCATCCCAACACCTTGTTGCCATCCATATATCCATTTTACCTTTCCTTTTTCGTAAGCTGTTTTATATATATATATATATATATATATATATATATATATATATATATATATATATATATATATATATATATATAGCATACAGCATACAGGCGCATGCATCTACTTAATAATGTTAATGTTAAAGGTTTCTAAAATTATCTTTTAGAAGGGGTAGTTAAGTCTGTCATTTGTCATCACTCCTCAGTTTTGAACAACTACAACCTAAATTCATTGCATAATTTTAGTCGGAAAACCTCTCACCACATTATAAAGAAATTATTTCCATTTTGATTTCGCGATACTCCTTTTCCCTCCAGGTATCGCTCAACTCCTCAATTCTTATACAGTATTATAATTCTCAAGTGTCCGTCTGTCACGGTACATTTAGACATTTCACAAAGGAATTAAGAGCTGAAACTTTCACAATCGTTAAACTCCTATCAGATGGTCCCTAGAAAAATCAAACATCCCAGAATAAGTCCCAGATTCTACTTCGAGAGAGCTTTTTCGTACTCTTTCCGGGTGTTGCCAGGGCGACCCGCATTGTTGCCTCCGATTTAATCAACGTCTATTACGCCTTCAAATAGGCGAAAGAATTGCGTTATTCGCTTCGCGCTTTTAATGAAGCATTGAAATTATTGTCGTAGCAACGTCAAACGTAATTGATTTTAACGTAAATAATTGCAGATAATTATTATTCAGTAAACTGCGTGTGGACTGAGGGCGTTTTAAACGATTGACTAAAAGAAAAAAATCTTTCTTTATTTCACTATTTTCGTAATTAAAATCATTATATTCTACATATTTAATGCTTATTAACACAAATAGACCTACGCAATTTGATGATAAGGAGAATATGGGCTATTATTAACCGTAAAACTACGAAGGGGGGGTCCTCCAAGGTCCGCAACTTATTTTTTCGTATGTTTCTCTTTTGAAAACAATGCAAAATCTAAATATTTTATTACAATGTGCAGAGACTTATGTAAAATAATTACCCGAGGATCACATCAACGTATGAATATTTAAATTTTCTGGAAATTATTTCGTAATTGGTTGCATGCGGGTGGCCTAACTTATAGGGCACCATGTGTGTGGAAAGCACAGTGTGAAGCGCGCTATTTGTTTAAACTGTTGTGTCAGATGAATCAGATTAAATCGTTTTTCTAATCAATTTGTTATTATTTATTTAAAAACAATCTTACTGCAATATTAATATGATCTTGAAAACATGATAAAAATATGTTTCAAATTTTCTGGGTTCGGTTCGGTTCATGAAAACTTTTTTTGAACGGTTCGGGATTAAAAAAATATATTTCATTTTAAATATAAAATTCATTATGCTGGTGGATGTTTTCGAGTTTCGCTGCGTTGATGGCATTGCTGACTCTCGGCGTTTCGCAAGCATTGCAGCCTGCATCTTCAGCAAAACCCGAAAATATCCACCAGCATTCGACAACGCTGCGAAAGCCTCCAACTCAAATAAATTTCATTGATTTATTATAAAATAGCTTCATTTAAAAAACGCAAATCAACATCGAGAAATACATTATAATAACAAACAAGATGAATTACAAAATTAACGACAAATGTTGGTAGAATTAGAAACTGTATAAAAAATGTTGGGTAACATCTACACAATTGACAAATAAAAAATCAATTTAAAAATATAATAGAAAAAAAAAATTTTTTTTCAAAATAATTTTCATTCAAACCGACCAGCAGAATATTTTCAAGTGTCTCTCCGATAAGTTGGCACGCTTTGGTGATAAAATAAATTTTAATGCCGAGAAAGATCGCTCAACACTGACCTGAGAAACATGCTACAAAATACGTTAGAACACTAATTTGTATTTTCTTCCCAGAAGTTAAGAACTTTACTGTCCTTTGGAAGCCTTTGAATTTTCTCATAGACTTCAAATGCAAGTTCTAAATTATTTTGATTTCTATAGTCAGGTTGGCTTTTATTATTTGTGTGAGATTTCTCGGTTTTTTTTCCATAAACTGCTCTAGTAAGTCGTCATCTGCTGCAGAACCTGAAATACTTACTGCTGGTACAGAATGTTTCGTATTTTCTTTCAAGCTGTTTGCAACTCGTATATTTGCCAGTAACTTCAGCGTTTTAGTAATTTGGATTTTAGTTTTCTTTACTTTCTCTTCATCTAAAGTCAATCTGTATCTAGGATCTAAATATACAGCAGTAAACAAAAGGTCATTATTTAGAAAATTATACTCTCTTTTAAGTATATTTGAATGTAAAGCTTATGCCAAGCATTTAACATTGTTAGAGGTCCAATTTAAAACGAAGCTAATCACTGCCATTGACTCATGATGTGTGATGAGACATAACATCCATCTCGTCCACCAAACTTAAGTAAGAATTATTTTCTTGTCATTTTTTATATGCTAACATGGATTGTCTAGAAGATTTTAACCAATTCTAAACCCGTTTTATAACCGATTAAGGTTCGGTACGGGTTCAAAGAAAAAAATCACGGTTTGGGTTCAGGTTCAGATTCGCAAAATTGAGCGGTTCGGATCAGGTTTTCAGTTCAGGTTCGGTTCGGTTTGACACCCTGATTAAGACAATAGCTTATATATTATACTAAAATTAATGTAAAAATTAGGATATTTTGTGTGTGAGGATTATGACGTCATCATTCGTGCCTTTTTGTTCAAATAAAAAATTAATTTAAAATTTTCATTATATGTATACGTCGTTGGCTGAAATCAAATGGATTATAATGCAGCGTAAACATTAAATCAATGCTCTTGAAGTATGGATAATCACTTCCGATAGAAAGGCATTGGAGTCGTTGCTATGGTAGTTAATATTTTTCATTGTTGAAAACTGGAAAACTTTTCATAATTTTTATGATAAAATCAATTTTTTACGCAAATTCAGCATGAATTTGAATTTTCTGTTCATGAAAAATAAAATTAACTCTTTCACCCAAAGTACGGTGCATGTCACAACTGTGTATCTTAATTATAACTAATTCAAAAAAGCAATTTTATATATCCATGCACTGTTTCCAATACTTTTCTTATGGGTGTTTAACACTGGACATTGGGGTCAAAAATACCCCTTAAAAATATACATTTTTCTGGAATTTAGGATTTTTTCCAGAGGTTGTACCCAATGACCTATCTTCATACTAAATTTCAGCTCTGTAGTACTTCTAAAAGTACCTTAGGGTTTTATATCATATATCCTATATGTATATGTCATCATATCATTATCATGCTGCTGCCCGAAGACAGGTTTCAGCTTAATCGCTGCCTCCATCTCTCTCTCCCTAGAAGCCTCTTTTATATCTCTATAAGTACTATATTCCTGCTTTATATTCTCTAATATTCGTATTCTTTTTCTACCTCTTCCTCTTCTTCCGCAAATTTTGCCCTCTAAGATCGTCCTTTGTAAACACTGTCTCCTCAATATGTGCCCTATCCAATTTGCTTTTCTTTTCCTGATTGTTTATGTTAGCATCATTTCTTCTCCCACCATTTCTAATACTTCTTCGTTTCTCTTCCTCTCTGTCCATTTCACTTTCATCACCCTCCTCCATACCCACATCTCAAAACTTTCTAAATATTTTTCCTCCTTTCTCCTTACCGTCCTCGTCTCTGCACCATAAAGAGCTATGCTCCATATGTAGCATTTGGCTCATTTCTTCCTTGTTTCTACGTGTATTTTCTTGCTTGCTTGCTTCTTCTCGTTAAATGCTGCTTTTGCCATTGCAATCCTACTTCTGTTGTCCTGTGTACTACTTCCATCCTGCGCTAAAATACTGCTAAGATATTTGAAACTACTTACTTGTTCCAATTTTTGGCCATTTACCATTACATTTAATTCTTTATGTTCCTTTGAAACCACCATGACTTTCGTTTTTTCTGCATTGATCTTCATTCCATATTGTTGGCCAACCTCCACTAGTCTGTCTGTCATCCTCTGAAGTTCTCTCTCGTCTTCTGCTATTAATCACTGATCGTCTGCATATTTAATGGTGGTAATACTTTCACCTCCTATCTTTAATCCTTTCTCTTCCATCAACGCTACTTCTGCTTTTGTTTCTGCATAAATATTAAATATCGCTGGTGAAATAAGACAACCCTGCCTCACTCCCCTTCCTATTGAAGTACTTTCCGTTTCTTCTCCTTCAACCCCGACTCTAATCTTTTAATCAAAGTAAAGGTTTTTAAGCAGTCTTTTATCTTTCCAATCTATTCCTATTTTATTTGAAATACCCAACATTTTATCCCATTTCACTCAGTCAAAAGCTTTCTCCCAATCTACAAAACAAAAATACATACCTTTATTGACTTCTAGCGCTCTTTCTATCATCACCCTCATACATCCTATAGCATCTCTAGTCCCTCTTCCTCTTCTGAAACCAAACTGATTATCTTGCAGCTCCTTTTCTATTTTACCTTCAATTCTTTTGGTTATTATTCTGGTTAGAACTTTAGCTGTATGAGAAATTAAACTAATAGTTCTGTAATCCTTAAAACATTTTGCATTGTTCTTTTCTCCAGTGGTACCATAACAATATCTAAAAAATCTTCAGGCCATATGCCAGTTCCATATACTTGGTTAAAGAATTTTGTGAGTTGCTTAACTGCTTTCGACCCCAAAACCTTAAGAACGTCCACTGGTATATCATCACTCCCAACAGCCTTCCTTCTTTTCATGACATCAATTGCTCTTTCAACTTCAGACTCGAGAATACTTGGTCCTAGCTGATTTTTTCCCACATCCTGTTTTTCATTTAATTCAACATTTCTTGACTTTCCTTCTTTGTCATACAGCACCTCAATATATTCTTTCCAGACATTCTTTACATTGTCTGGCTCCGAGACTATTTTCCCACTTTTGTTCATGATTTCTTTACGTCCTATATTTCTTGCCTTTTTCTTGCTTTGCTATACATGAGGTCTGTTCTACAAATTTTTTCACACTCGACAATCTCCTCGCATTTCTCATTTATCCACTGTTCTCTGGCTTTATCTGTTTCCCTTCTTAAAGCATTATTTAACTCCTTGTACTCTCTTTGGCCTTCTTCAGTGTTTATGTTCTTCCACTTTCTCCTCTCTTCCATTTTTTGCAGCATGGCTGCTTTGACCCAGGGTTTTTTGTTTTTTTTTACCCGTTATCTTTCCTACCTTCTTTTCCATTACGTCTTTAATGTTACTATGGATGTATCTCCACTCCTCATCTACATTCTTCCTATTTTCTTCAGCTCTCTCCCCCAACCTTTCCTCCAGCTCAGTCATCATAGCCTCCTTGTTCTTAAGGAGTTCCTCTAAGTTCCATTTCTTGTTAGCTCTTATGTTTCTCTTAACGCTCTTCAGTCTAGTGTATTTGCCACCAAAAGGTTGTGGTCAGAATCGATATCTGCCCCTGGCAGTGTTTTCACATTTTTAATGCTATTTCCAAATCTTTCATTGACTAGTATGTAATCTATCTGGTATCGTCTCTGGTCTCCTGGGCTTCTCCATGTGTAAAGTCTCCGCTGGTGATGCTTAAACCATGTATTAGTTACAATTAATCTATTTCTATGGCAGAATTCCACAAGTTTCTCCCCTCTTTCATTTCTCTTCCCTAGTCCATATTTTCCTACTATGTTATCTTCCTATCCCTCTCCGATTACACTATTCCCGTCTCCCATTACTATGGTGGTGATCCCTCCTTTTCCCTCCTCCTCCAATATCTCCATAATCTGTTCATACATTTCATCTACTTCTTCGTCACCAGCATTAGTTGCTGGCATATACACTTGAATTATAAGGATTTCTATTAGCTCCATCTGAATTTTTACGGCTATTAATCTATCATTAACTGTCACTACCTTGCTAATTCTTTCAGCTCTCTCTTTTCTCATTATAATCCCCACTTCCCTTTCCTTTTTCTCTCCTCCCGAGTAAATAATCTTAAATTCGTCTGAATTTATCTCGCTTTCTCCTTCCCACCGACCTTCACTAAGAACTGCTATACCTACATTATTCCTTCTCATTTCCCTTTTTAAGTTCTCTAGTTTACCCCCTGAATTCATAGTCCTAACATTCCATGTGCCTGTTCTTAATTTCTCGCTATTTGCTTTCTTTTTATTAATGTTATATTTCCTCTGTGCATCCCCTAGGGTAGTCCCCACCCGGAGATCCGATTGGGGGACTATTTTACCTCCGGAATATTTTACCCCAGAGAGATCCATAGAGGTATTTTCAGCTTTTCAGCCTATCATGGGAAATATAATGAGGTCGTTTCCCCTTGCTTTCCTCATCGCAGTTTCACAAGAGTGATTACCCATCTGTAGCAGTTTAGATCCACATGATCACCACCTACAGAGGTACTGTGCAAGCTGCTTACCTTGCACAGGAGGATGTAAAATCCCCAAGACTGCTTCTTAGTCTGACTCTTCCCCTCAGACCTTTCCGGCTTGGGTGGTCCTACCAGGAGAATCATCTCCCGCCGGCATAGCTCTTTGGTTCATAAGAGTACACAAACCCTCCCACCTCTAAGGTTATGCAGTCCTTAGGGAAGGATGTATATGTAAGAAGCAGCTATTTACAATGATGAAATTTCTCTTAGTTCATTGGACACCACTTAACACGAAAACGTATAACACGAAATGCGCGCTCGGTCCGTTCCGGCCCCTTTACTTTCCAGTGTATATTTATTCTTTTAATGCGGAACGGTCTACACAAATTTCCGTTTAACCCGAAAATATTTTTCCGTCCTAATGAAAAAATCCATGTAAAATCTTCGGATAACACGAAATGACAGTTGAGATGGTATTTGGCTCTCAATGGACATTTCTTCTCCAAAAGCCCACCACACCCTCTGAGAGTTTCCATTAACCCCCGAGCATTCTTTACCTGGCTCTCGAAGAGGAAGGGTGTGCCTTTCACTCCCTCCTGAGAGCGCTGACCAGCCTGCGAGCGACACCTGTAGTAGTAGCAGTAGTTTAGTAGTAGCCGTAGTGTTATGTTGAGTAGAACTAGTATTTCTTTCTTTATTTATTTTTATTACCTATTTTTATCATCTTATTACGTTATTTGTGTTGTAGTTTGGTTAATTGATCTCTGAACGAAACGCTATACTCATCCTTCTCTTGCCATATCGTAGTAGCTATAGGTATACCGCAAACATAAGAACATGTGCGGATTTCGGCCGCGCATGGAGGGGAAGTTCCCCCATCACGGACGGGAAGTTCCCTCGGTCATCTTGACTTCCCCAACCCCACTACTAGCCCATCCTTCTCCTCCTTAGATGTCAGTTCTCACTGGGGGGAAAGAGGGGGCTGTTAATGATAGGGAGCTCCAACGTCCGGCGTGTGGTAGCGCCTTTGCTGTGAAGGGCCCGCCGGGAGGAAGTCCATGAGCTGGTGTTCTCCAGGTGTATACCAGGAGGTTCGGTGCCCCAAGTGAAGAAGGAGTTCAGGGCACGGGTTGCTCCTCGCTGCCGGTGGTGGCCCGTGTTGGGACTAACGACGCTTCGAAGCGCAGGTCCGAGGAGGTTTTAGGTTCTTTTAAGGACTCTTCCACTGAGGTTGCTCGTGTCCGAGTGGAGTCGTGTGCTGATATGCGGCTTACTATCTGTAGCATTGTTCCTCGGACGGACTGCGGTGCTATGGTTTGGAACCGAGTGGTCGGACTGAACCGTAGGCTGTGGGACTTCTATAGAGGCAAAGAAGTGGACTTCGTAGACCTGAGACCGGTCCTGAACTCATGTAGGGCATCCCTAAACGGTTCTGGTGTGTACTATACTGCCGAGGCTGCGGAAGCGGTAGCGCGTAGGTTGTTCGAGCATGCTAGGGCTTCTTTAGATTAGATTTAAGGAATTGTAATTATTCAGCAAGCGTCGAGATGCACGTCAATAGTAGTACTACGTCCGATCGTCATACCATTATAAACGCGTTGTTCATTAACAGTAGAATACATTCTAAGCGTAGAAATAGTCGACGAAATAGGGAGGACAAGGAGGCAGTAAATAATAATAATGATTCAGTAGCGTGCGAGGCATCATTACGTCGTAATAGCGATAAACTAAATATGATACATCTACATCTATCTACATCTACATATTACCCTGCAAGTCACCTTGACGGTGAATGGCAGGGGGTGCCTCGCACCAAGTTCCTAACTAATTATTATTCACAGTTATCTATTGTGGTCACGTATTGTCCTAGGGAAAAATGACTCCTTATACCTCTCCGTCCTACTATCTATTTCGCGAATCTTGTCCTCATTATCCCTCCGTCCGATATACGTTGGTTGTCGAATAATATCCTTCATTTCATTTACGAATATCTCCGACCTATATTTATCTAGAAGTCTAAGTCTCGCCTGTAATCTACGATCTTTCAACGATGGCCAACTCAACTCATCAATGAGTAACGTAACGCTCTGTTTTTTATCGTAATTCTTTTTCACGAATCTAGCTGCTCGCCGCTGTATTTTTTCTAAATTCTTTATCAGTCCCCTCTGATATGGATCCCAAACCGCTGCTGCGTATTCCATTTGAGGTCTAACCAACGATAAATAACAGGATTCTCTCACCTTTTCCGTGCTTTTCCTGACTATCCTACGCACAAAAGCCAACTTCTTATTTGCCGTACCTATCACTCGTCTTATGTGGGTGTCCCAAGACAGGTCCCGATTCAAGGTTACCCCGAGGTATTTCACGGATTCCGAAACAGGAATGCTCTCACCATCTATCGAGTACCTAAACACGGACGATGGGCTTCTAGATTTCCAAAAGTTTAGAACGTTACTCTTTTTCTGATTGATTTCTAGCTGTCATTCCTTGCGCCAAACAGATAACGCATCCAGATCATCCTGAAGCTGACTATGGTCGCTAGGACCACTAATTTCTCTATAGACTACGGTGTCATCCGCAAAAAGCCTGATATTACTTTTTACAACTGAGCTGATGTCGTTTATATAAAGCAAGAAAAGCATAGGTCCGATCACACTACCCTGCGGCACTCCAGAGACTACATCTGCCACACTCGAGGACTTACCATCGATGACTACTTTTTGTTTTCTATTCCAAAGGAAAGCGAGAACCCAGTTAATGACTTTGACATTAACGCCAATATTTCCCAATTTTAATAACAACTTACGGTGGGGAACCTTGTCAAAAGCTTTTCTAAAATCAAGGAACACTGCATCGACCTGCTTATTATTTTCGCCGCATGATAAAACATCATTCACAAACAGACCGAGTTGGGTGTCACAGGATCTACCTTTTCTGAAGCCATATTGACAGCTGACTAAGAGCGATCTACTCTCAAGATAACGCATTGTGTTGCTAACAATAATGTGCTCCAAAATCTTACATTACGGTTAAGTGTCGCAGCATTCGCAGGAAGAATGCCGAACTCGAACATCTTATTCGTAGTCTGCGTGCTGATGTACAGAAAGTTAGCTAACGGCGGACATAGCCAGCCAGGAGATTTTTCTTCGTGACTATAGCGTTTTTAGAAAAGATCGATGTAGCCGGTGGGGAGATGGAGTCTTTATAGCAGTTAGCAATAAATACGAAATTTACCCAATACAGATTAATGACAACGAAGTCGAAAGTGTTTGGTGCGGTGTGAAAGGGAGCGACTGTAAAACTGAAAAAATATGCGCCTTTTATAGACCACCAAATGCGAGCGTATAAACTATTTATTATCTAGAGAAACAAGTGGCGAGCCTAATTTCGATTAATAAAGATAAAGCCATTACAATCGGGGGCGATTTCAATCTTCCGTCAATTGATTGGAGGCATAAATGCTTTTATCCCGGTGGTAGACAGCGTGAATCTTGCGAGGCTTTACTTAAACTTTCGGTAAACACTCATTGTATCAGTTAGTGAGATTTCCCATGAGATTGAATAATATATGAGATTTATTGGCTACTAATCTTCTCGAGCGTATGAATAGGGTATCTGTTGCTGAGGGAATAAGCGATCACAAGGCAGTTTACGTGGAGTTTCAGTAAAACATTGAGAAGCAGGTTAAGGCTAAAAGAAAGCTTTATTTATACGCCTAAGCCGATTTCGCAAGATTCAGGTCTTTTCTGCGAAATAAATATACTAATTTCAGCGCGTTAACAGATATTGCAAACGCATACGAATCCTGGTGCATGTACAGAGATATGATGCGAGAGTGTACAGATAAATTTATTCCAAGCAAATTGAAGCGTGAAAATGCAGAACCTAGATGGTACAACCAGGAAGTTAGGAGCGCTCTCCGACGGCAGAGAAAACTCCACTCTCGCGTAAATTACACATCCTCAACAGCTACGGTCGAACAGATTGCAACGATAAGGCAGCAATAGAAGGAGGCGCTCCATAGTCAGAGTGTTAGTGCGTAATGCGTTTAACAATTACAAAAAGAAGTTTTTACAGGATAACTTGAAAGAGAACCCGAAAAGAATTTTGGTCTTTCGTCAGGGAAGTCAAAGGTAGAGGTCCCACCATTGCGTCACTGAGATCGGAAACAGGAAATGTAGCTCAAGGTAGTGTGGAAAAAGCAAACCAATTAAATCAACAATTTCAGAAAGCTTGTACTCATAATGACGATGAAAATGAAACCCCTATTCCTATGCACCAGGGCGACTCCATGGAAGATTTGATATTTTCCGAAAATGGTATCGCGCTCCAACTTCTCTCAATTAAACCTAATAAATCTCCTGGACTGGAGCAAATACCCGCGCGAGTATTGAAAGAGTTAGCTTATGAAATCGCACCATATGTGAAAATTATATTCGAGAAATCCATTACGGAAGGTGTCGTTCCTAAAGATTGGAAGGTGGCACACGTTACGCCCATCCATAAGGGCGGCAACAAAGAGAACCCCGAAAATTATAGGCCAATTTCCTTAACTTCATTATCGTGCAAGATACTGGAGCACATAATCTTTAGTTCCGTAATGCGCTATTTAGATAGTCACTCATTGCTTAGCGGATGCCAGCACGGATTCCGGAGAGGTAGATCATGCGAAATGTAGCTCGGCTTGTTCGTGGATTATTTGTTGCGATGCGGAGAGAATAATACTAAGGTCGATGCCATATTCATTGATTTCAAAAAGGCATTTAATAAAGTATCTCATAAGAAATTAATTGCGAAGTTAGGGCAATATGGGATCAATCCGAAAATTGTCAATTAGGTGAGAGACTTCCTCTCCAATAGAGAACAGATAGTTGTCATCGATGGGAAATATTCGCCCCCCCGTTAATGTTGCGTCGGGTGTTCCTCAGGGAAGTATATTGGGCCCTCTACTTTTCTTAATTTATATGAATGATATCTGCTCGGTAGTTCGTACTAAATTAGACTTTTTGTCGATGATACCGTTTTATATAAAGAAATAAAAAACCAGGAGGGCCATCAGTCGCTGCGTGAAGACTTAAGAGCCATTTCAGCGTGGTTCAAAGAATGGCAAATTGAATTTAATTACACTAAATGTTCCGCAGTTACGTTCTGGAAAAGTAAGAACATAGAAGTAGGTTTCGAATATAAAATAGATGAAATAAATATTCAAGCAGCCGAGTATGTAAAATATTTAGGAGTAACCATTTGCCGAGATCTTTCTTGGGACATGCACATTCGTCGAGTTATAGGCGCGGCCAACAAGAAACTGGTTTCATAGGTAGAATAGTACGGAACACTACAGAAAAAGTGCGTGAAACATGTTACATATTACTGGTTAGAGCACAAGTGGAATACGCCTCATGCATATGGGATCCGTACGAGAAGGGACATATAATTCAATTACAAAGAGTGCAACGCAGAGCAGCCAGATTTGTAAAACAAAAGTACGAACATAAGGAAAGCGTCACCTCATTATTGAGGGATTTGAACTGTGTACCACTGGAAGATCGTAGATTGAACTCAAAGTTGCGGTTTTTGGAGTAACATAGATCGGAATGTCTAAAACAAGAGATTGTACGAGTAATTGAAGCACCAACTTATATAGGTAGAAACGGCCGTGACGGTAAGATACGTGAGATCGATTGTACCGATAATACCGTTTTATATAAAGAAATAAAAAACCAGGAGGACCATCAGTCGCTGCGTGAAGACTTAAGAGCCATTTCAGCGTGGTTCAAAGAATGGCAAATTGAATTTAATTACACTAAATGTTCCGCAGTTACGTTCTGGAAAAGTAAGAACATAGAAGTAGGTTTCGAATATAAAATAGATGAAATAAATATTCAAGCAGCCGAGTATGTAAAATATTTAGGAGTAACCATTTGCCGAGATCTTTCGTGGGACATGCACATTCGTCGAGTTATAGGCGCGGCCAACAAGAAACTGGTTTCATAGGTAGAATAGTACGGAACACTACAGAAAAAGTGCGTGAAACATGTTACATATTACTGGTAAGACCACAAGTGGAATACGCAGCGAGCATATGGGATCCGTACGAGAAGGGACATATAATTCAATTACAAAGAGTGCAACGCAGAGCAGCCAGATTTGTAAAACAAAAGTACGAACATAAGGAAAGCGTCACCTCATTATTGAGGGATTTGAATTGTGTACCACTGGAAGATCGTAGATTGAACTCAAAGTTGCGGTTTTTGGAGTAACATAGATCGGAATGTCTAAAACAAGAGATTGTACGAGTAATTGAAGCACCAACTTATATAGGTAGAAACGGCCGTGACGGTAAGATACGTGAGATCGATTGTAGGACGGAGCGTTATCTAGGCTCGTTCTTTTCGAGGACAATACGAGATCACAATATAAAATTTCAGCCTGCGATAGACAATCTTTAGGTAGGTTTTGGTGCATTGCACCCCCTGCCACCCACCAATTAGTTGAATTGCAGGGTAACATGTAGATGTACTAAAGATTAGTGTTGTGTCGTTCCGGAGGGATTCTTTCCAACGGAACGAATCCAGCGCCGGAACCAGCCGGTACGACTCCACGGCCTTGAAAAATCTCGTTTCTCGGACTCGAAGGATTTTGTTACGGGCCTTACAGGCTCAATGGTTTTTCGGACTCTACCAACGACGAACTCTGAGGATTTCGTTCCGGACTCAATGGTTACACGGACTCCACTCGGATTCGGTAATTTCGTTCCTCAGACTATGAAATATTTCTCTTATACTAAAATCCATTGGCCCGATATTCCGAAAAGGTATTCTTATGTTGACCTAAACTCGCCACTAGTAGAAGATGAACCGAATCTGTGAGTTACAGTCCGTAGCCTCTCCTTGTTAGAGAATTTCGTAAACGCACAAAATTGTATTTCGTACCGGAGTGATGTTCTTTTCGCAGCGCAACAAAATGTTTTTTATTAATAACAAGAAGTGGAGACTACGGAGACGAAAATGGAAAAACTTGAACAGTGAAGAAGGTAGAGCCAACTATGGACGTACAAACAATGAGTTGAGAATGGTAACAGATAAAGCTAGAGAAAATTGGATAAAAGAAAAATGAGATGAAATACAACAAATGGAGAAGTTAGGACGGTACGATATGATCTACGCTGGAATTAGAAGATAAGAAGTCTAATGGAATTCGTGGTAAAGGAATTATGAATACGGGTGGGAAGATAGTCTCAGAAACAAAGGATGTAGCACAGGTATGGAAATAATACATTAAGGAACTATACAGCAAGGAGGCAGGATTGGCAAAAATAGAACTGGAAGATGAGGAAAACATTGAAGAAGACAACTTAGAACGAAGTGTTATGGAAAGCGAGTAGAAAAAGCGATAGTGGAACTAAAAAAAGTGAAAGCCACAGGTAGCGATGGAATACCCGCTGAGGTAGTTGTCATGTAATCAGGACTAACAGCGATCACCAAATTAATTAATAAGATTTACGACCTGGGAGAGTGGCCTCGAGATTTCCTGGAAGTAACAAAGCTCCCTCTAAAGAAGAAGCCAAAGGCAATGCGGTTTAAAGATTACAGAACGATAAGCCCGTCACACACTTCGAAGATCATAACGAGGTTTCTTAATAATAGGCTGGGGTGGTGAAAAAGGCAGAAGAAATGCTAGAGTAAGATCAATTCGGTTTCAGAAAAGGACGAGAAACTAGAGATGCTATAGGGGTAGTTATAATCATATCAGAAAGAGCAATAGAGTACAGTCCAGATATCTGCGTATGTTTCGTGGACTGGGGGAAGGTTTTTGATAGAGTAAATTGGGTAATGTAGATGAAGATATTAAAGAATATAGGTGTAGACTGGAAAGACAGGAGACTGATCAGGAATCTATATGTGAATCAAGTTGTAAAGGTCAGGTTGGTAAAATACGAGGTTTATCAAATACTTCTAGCAAGAAAGGAAGAGGAACTCCAGCAAATGATAAATAGACTAGTAATAACAGGTAGAAAATACGGTATGGAAATAAATACAGAAAAATCAAAGGTCATTCGAATATCGGGCAAAGAAGAGAATCAGAACAAATATTGGATGAAAGTCTTTAGAACAAGTTTCAGACTATAAATACCTTGGAAACATCATAACAAGAGAAGCAAAATGTACGGATGAGATTAGGACTAAAATAGGAATAGAAAAAGCGGCTTTCAGAAGAAAGAAACATATACTTACGGGGAATATAAGGAAAGATATCCGCAAGATGTTCATAAAATGCTATGTATGAAGTATAGCTTTGTACAAGATAGAAACATGGACGCTAAGGAAAAATGATAGCAAATACTTGGAAAGCTTTGAGATGTGGACTTGGAGGAGAATGCTGAAGATAAAATGGACAGATATGATGAAAGACGAAGTGCTACAAAGAGTAGGAGAATGTGAATGGTTATACAGACTATTAGAAAGAGAAAGGCAAACTGGGTTGGGCATTACCTGAGGAGAGAGTATGATTAAAGACGTGTTAGAAGGAAAACTAGATGGAAAAGGGGAAAGAGGTAGGAAAAGGTTTCAGCTAATAGACGATTTGAAAGGGAAAGAGAGTTATCAGGATATGAAGAGTTGAAAATGAAATTTGGAGACTACGGTGTACAGAATGGAAATAAAGAAAAACCCCTGAACCGTAAGATAATCCAAGTGAGTAATTACACGTCGATAAGAGAAAAATAGAGGGAAAAAATTATATTTATACTATACTATACTGCAAGTTTGCAGGACGATGGCCTACGGGGACATGTTGTCTGAAACTAGCCTAAATGGAAAAGAAAAGCAACACAAACGCACAATCAATCTGGAAAAACTCTCTACTAGTAGATAAGTATTTCGAGAGCTAAGCTCTCTTCTTCAGTAGCTGAAGTCGTCATAGGTAGTATGTCCGTAGACAGGTCCGTGATTATTCATAGTTAAACCTGGTTCCCCATATACTCCTATTTTCCGCTGTCCTCTTCATATCTTGATAGTATATAATACGTGCACGGTGTGGTGGTTTCCCGTTACCTTCCACACCGGACGCACACACACAGAAGGGAGGAGGGAAACCCGGTGCCAGCATTCTTACCTTCTTACCGAAGAACAACAATAGGACCAACGGCTTAACATCCCCTCCGAAGGAAGGAACGCTGAATTTGCGCGGTCTCCTCACACCACACAAATAGGTGGTCGGGCGATCTTGGAAAAAATCCTACTTGCGCAGGATTCGTGCCCGCTGCCTTTTCAAGCAGCAGGCGACTAGCAGACAGCGTTCTAACCACTACACCACCGGCACCCCCAAATATCATTCTATATAGACGTTACTTACAGAGGAGGAGGAGGATATAACATACTAGTAGTTGGTGCTTGCATACTGCAAGCATTTCATATCACCTTGAAAAGATTCATTTTTCAGACAGACATTTCATCATTACAAATGTTCTTTTAATTCTAAAGATTTCACCTCCGCAGCGGTTTCCGTTTTCCCCAAATGTAAAAGTA
Organism: Tanypteryx hageni; assembly: GCA_028673005.1. Taxonomy (NCBI): domain Eukaryota; kingdom Metazoa; phylum Arthropoda; class Insecta; order Odonata; family Petaluridae; genus Tanypteryx; species Tanypteryx hageni. The sequence continues at coordinate 179,165,582 of CM054120.1, read as the reverse complement.
ATAGTTTAAACAATCCCCAAATGTTACAATTTAAATTTCTTTACACTTTCTCCATTATGAGGTACTAATGCTACACAATTTAGCAAAATTTTCAAGTTGTAGCACTTTTAGAAGTCAAATAATATTTTCTAATTGTTTAAATTTAAATAATTTGAACGGCCGCCGAAATTCATGTTTGGTAAAATTGAAATGTTTTTTGTGCTAGTTTAAAACTTTGTACATAACTTGAAAATTTCAGCTCCATAGCTCATCCCGTACTGTCTGAACAGTTATCTATTTATTTAAAGTTTTAAGAATTTTTAACTGCCAAACAAATTAAAATATCAAAATTTCTATAACCCCGATTTCGGTTTTTTTTTATGAATTCTAATTATAAAAAAAATTTCTACTCCATAGCACATGCGGAAATACCTAATCCATGAAAATTTGTTTAAACAATTGCGAATTTTTAGCGGCCGCATTGTTGAACTTTTTCAAGATTTTCGTTTTTTCTAGTCGGTTTTGCACAAAATCCTATCTATGAAAAAAACTTCGAATCTCCAGCATATCTGGAAGTGCCTAAACATTAGTATCCTCCTATATGTTATATGGAGAAATATGAAAAATGAATGTTTTTTATGTTGAGATAACATGCTTGCAGAATGCAAGCACCAACTACTAGTGTGTGTATGTATGTATGTATATGTATATATATATATATATATATATATATATATATATATATATATATACACACACACACACTAGTAGTTGGTGCTTGCATACTGCAAGCATTTCATATCACCTTGGAAAAACATTCATTTTTCAGACAAACATTTCATCATTACAAATATTCTTTTAATTCTAAAAATTTCACCTCCGCAGCAATTTTTCGTTTTTCCCAAATGTAAAAATTATAGTTTAAAACAATCCCCAAATATTGCAATTTTAAAAAATTTTCACTATCTTCATTATGGGGTACTAATGCTACATATTTTAGCCAAATTTTAAAGTTGTAGCACTTCTAGAAGTAAAATAATATTTTTCTAATTGTTTAAATTTAAATAATTATTAACGGCCGCCACAATTCATATATGGTTAAATTGAAATGTTTATTTGTGCTAATTCATCATTCTTTAAATAATTTGAAATTTTCAGCTTCCTATCTCATCCCGTAGTACCTAAACAGTTACCTATTTGTTTAAATTTTAAGAATTTTTAACTGCCAAACAAATTAAAATATCAAAATTTTTATGATCCCTATTTCGTTTTTTTATGAATTCTACTTATAAGAAAAATTTCAACTCCATAGCACATGCGGAAATACATAATCCATGAAAATTTTTTTAAACAATTGCGAATTTTTAGCGGCCGCATTGTTGCACTTTTTCAAGATTTTCGTTTTTCTAGTCGGTTTTGCACAAAATCCTATCTATGAAAAACATTTCGAATCTCCAGCACATCTGGAAGTGCCTAAATATTAGTATCCTCCTATATGTTATATGTTGTTTGTTATATCATTCTCTGTAAGAGTCGTCGATATATAATGACTATTAGTTCGCGCTTGCATACTGCAAGCATTTCATCTCAACTTAAAAAAACATTCATTTTTCAGAAAGACATTTAATCATCACAAATATTCTTTTAATTCTAAACATTTCACGACCGCAGCGATTTTCGTTTTTCCCTTATGTAAAAATAATAGTTTAAAACAATCCCCAAATGTTGCAATTTTAAACATTTTACACTTTATCCATTATAAGGTACTAATGCTACACATTTGAGCCAAATTTTAAAGTTTTAGCACTTCTAGAAGTATAATAATATTTTTCTATATGCAAAAATTTAAACAATTTTAACGGTTGCCGCAATATATATGGAGAGATTGAAATGTTTATTTGTGCAAATGCACTGTTCTGTAAATAATTTAAAAATTGCAGCTTCCTAGCTCATCCCGTAGTACACAAAAAATTATTAAACTTTAATGTTCAAATAGGGTTAAAAACACCCCTAAAATTTACAATTTTAAAATTTTCGATTTTTATAGTTGGTTATTAGAAAAGTTCTATAATCTTGCAAAATTTCAGCTTCCTAAACTTATTAGATTGGTCTACACACTGGATTACATTTTCCCATGCTAACTTATGGGAAATATTCCGGGGTCTCTGGAGTCGAACCCAAGACACTGTAAGCAAAAGTGACAAAAATTCCTAATAGTTATTGCGGCCGTCTAGCAACTCTGAAAATGTCTTCTTTCTAGCTTACGGGCAAAGGCTTAAAATTAATTTACAAAAATGGCGCAATGCTTTTCTTATGGAAAAAAACGCAAATTTCGGAATTTCTGGAGTCGAACTCATGTCACTTAGGTAAAAAGTCTCATTTTATTTGCAGGTTTCACCATCATATCTACAAAACCTGAAACTTTCAGCTCTCTAGCTATTGTAGTTTGGGCTGGACATTAGTATCCTCCTATCATTATATATCGACGACTCTTACAGAGGAGGAGATAACATATAACTAGACCGCGGATCTTTAGGTAAAAACCTATTAATTTCCTGAGTAGACATCTGAATATACAATTGTATATATACGTTTCATGAATAATTAACCCCGAAAATGTATATTTTATAGTCCCTAAAAATGCCTATTTTGACATTAGTATCCTCCTGTTATAATTATATATCGACGACTCTTACAGAGGAGGATATAACATATATTTGGTACTTGCATTCTGCAAGCATTTCATCTCAACATTAAAAAACATTCATTTTTCAGACAGACAATTCATCATTACAAATATTCTTTTAATTCTAAAGATTTCACCTTCGCATCGATTTTCGTTTTTCCCACATGTAAAAATAATAGTTTAAAAAAATCTCCAAATGTTGCAATTTGAACATTTTACACTTTCTTCATTAGAAGGTACTAATGCTACACATTTTAGCCAAATTTTAAAGTTGTAGCATATCTAGAAGTAAAATAATATTTTTCTAATTGTTTAAATTTAAATAATTTTTAACGGCCGCCGCAATTCATACATGGTAAAATTGAAATGTTTAATTGTGCAAATTTACTACTCTGTAAATAATTTGAAAATTTCAGCTTTCTAGCTCATACCGTAGTACCTACACAGTTATCTATTTGTTTAAATTTTAAGAATTTTTAACTGCCAAACAAATTAAAATATCAAAATTTGTATATTCCCTATTTCGTTTTTTTATGAATTCTACTAATAAAAAAAATTTCAACTCTGTAGCACATGCGGAAATACATAATCCATGAAAAATTTTTTAAACATTTGCGAATTTTTAGCTTTCGCATTGTTGCACTTTTTCAAGATTTTCGTTTTTTCTAGTCGGTTTTCCACAAAATTCTACCTATGAAAAAAATTTCGAATCTCCAGCTTGTCTGGAAGTGCCTAAACATTAGTATCCTCATGTTATCATTATATATGGACGACTCTTACAGAGGATGAGGAGATAACATATAACTAGACCGCGGATCTTTAGGTAAAAACTATTAATTTCCTGAGTAGATATCTGAATATATAATTGTATATATACGTTTCATGAATAATTAACCCCGAAAATGTATATTTTATAGTGCCTAAAAATGCCTATTTTGACATTAATGTCTAAAAATGCCTATTTCGACGTTAATGCTTATTTTTGCCATTTTCATGCAAAAAGGCCTAAAAAGGGCCAATTTTGTAGAAAAAAGCGACAATAAGAGCAAATTTTGGTACTAGTCATATTTTTAAAACTGACTGTACAATATTCAGTCGAGGGTTGGGAAAATGTCCTTCACACCACGGTCATGATCAGGTGGCGAACACCAGCTCAGACCTGTCACGCATCCGGCGGTGCTATTCTGTTTCCCTGTGTCGCGCGATGCGACAATATAACAATGGGTTTAATCTGATGTTGCGTAAATTTCCCGTCGTTACATTTTCATATTGTGTGACACGGGAAAACGATAATAACCCTGCAGTCCATCTGAAGACCGCAGAGGGTGAAGGTGAGACGTGGGAACGTGAAAATTGTGAAAGTCCAATGCATAAAGTAGCAAGTTCGAAAGCTTATTTAATACGTTAGTGGCTACAAGAGTTCCCGTACTTTACAACGGATGGAAAAATTATCTTCTGTCAAGCATGCAACAAGGAGGTAAGTACATTATAATGCTGGCTTGCAACGAATTATCGACCGTGAATTACTTGTCATCTTTGAGGCAAAAACCATTTACATATTTTGTTTATACGAGCCATTTTATGGTAACTATAGACGTGGTTATTCAAAATGTCCAGCAATCCAGCTGCGGACCTTCGTAGCTCTAAAGTAAATTTTATATTTTTGTTCCATTTCCATATCTATTAGATTATTTACGTATTTTTAAGGTTAATTATTTCTTCATAATTTTTTTTATAGGTTTAGAGTTATAAAAAAACCCACCTAATTCTGCATTTCCAAGAAGTGCTACATAAGGCAAATGTTGAACGCAAATCGAAGACGAAACAAACGCTTTTAACAAAAACTTCTGAGGGATTTACCAAGAAGAATCAGTTTTATGCAGATTTGTGTCAGGCAATTGTGGCAGTCAACATTTTATTCAGAACACTAGAAAATCCAACATTCAAGGGGTTCCTAGAACGATACTGCCATCAGTCGGTACCTTCCGAGTCAACGCTAGGCAAGAATTACGTGCAACCCACGTGCGATGATGCAATGTGCAGGATACGGGAGTTCATTGGAGATTCACATATTTGGATATCAGTCAACGAAACCACTGACGCCCTCAGCAGATACATGGCTAACTTGGTTGTTGGGAAATTTGACCCAGATGTGCCATCCAGAGCCAACCTCATCTGCACGAAGCAACTTGCCAAAACAAATCAAGAAACAATAGCACACTCTGTGAACAATGGACTGAAAGTGCTGTATCCCAACATTCTAGAAGAAGAGAAAGTGCTGCTCTTATACACAGATGTTGCATCGTACATGGTTGCAGCCATGCAGTTGCTCAAGGTGTTCTATCTCTCCCTTGTGCATGTGACATGCCTTGCCCATGGTTTGAATCGCGTAGCATAGCAAATGAGACTGGAAATCCCCAAGGTGAACAAATTGATCTCCTTCGTGAAGAAGGTCTTCGTCAAGGCACCAACAAGAAAACAGGCTTTTTGAGAAAAACTGCCCCATGTCCCTCTGCCACCTGAGCCTGTGCTCACCCGCTGGGGCACATGGCTGAAAGCAGCTGAATATTACAGTGAGCATATCCTTCATGTTAAGGAAGTTGTGACAAATTTAGCCGAGGATGCTGTCTGCGTCACTTCGGCAAAAATGTTGCTGGATGATCCCTCCATTCCTAAGTATTTGGTGTATATTAGATCCCATTATACATCTTTTGTGCGGATTATTGCTGAATTGGAGGGCACATGAAAACCAATCTACGAAAATACTGCTTTGCTGAATGAAGTGAAACAATAAATCAAGTAAGCGCCAGGTGAAGTGGGGAAAAAAGTAAGAGCAAAACTAGAAAAAGTGCTACAAAATAAGTCAGGTCTGCAGAGCCTATGTACAGAATCAGATATACTGGCAGGAAAATCCAGTGAAGTTGAATGCAAAATTCCATTTCAACATGTACCTAAGTTGAAGTTTGCCCCCGTCACATCAGTTGATGTCGAACGTTCTTTTTCTGCTTACAAGATGATATTAACTGACAAATGCCATAGTTTTGTGGTAGAAAACTTAGAAAAGGTGCTTGTTATTTACTGTGAGGCCAACTACGGGAAATTTGTGGAATAAACACAAAGAGGTGACAAATTCATTATGAGAATTTTGATTGAAAAAGTTTGACAAACATTCTGCATAGTACTTAAATATATATTTGAATTGTGTTTTCAGTCAGTATTACTATATGTAATGTAGATAGTATTTTCTTTGTAACTCATGGTAAATTAACCATAAGAATAAGTTTCAATGAATAGTATCGTTCTAGGAACTCCTTGAATGTTGGATTTTCCAGTGTTCTGAATGGAATGTTGGCTGCCACAATTGCCTGACACAAATCTGCATAAAACTGATTCTTCTTGCTGGATCCCTCAGAAGTTTTTGTTAAATGCATTTGTTTCATCTTAGATTTGCGTTCAACATTTGCCTTATGTAGCACTCCTTGGATGTGCTGAGTTAGGTGGGATTTTTTATCACTTGAAACCTATAAAGAAAAATTATGAAGAAATAATTAACCTTAAAAATACGGAAATAATCTAATAAATATGGAAATGGGACAAAAATATAAAATTTACTTTACAGCTACAAAGATCCGCAGCTGGATTGCTGGACATTTTGAATAACCACTTCAATATTTACCATAAAATGGCTCGTATAAACAAAAGATGTAGATGGTTTTTGCCTCAAAGATGACAAGCAATTCACGGCCAATAATTCGTAGCAAGCCAGCATTATAATGTACTTACCTCCTTGTTGCATGCTTGACAGAAGATAATTTTTCCATCCGTTGTAAAGTACGGGAACTCTTGTAGCCACTAACGTATTAAATAAGCTTTCGAACTTGCTACTTTATGCATTGCACTTTCACAATTTTCACGTTCACACTTCTCACCTTTACCCTCTGCAGTCTGAAGATGGACTGCGGGGTGGTTCTCGTTTTCCCGTGTCGCACGATATGACAATGTAACAACGAGAAATAAACGCAACATCAGATTAAAGGCATTGTTACATTGTCGTATCACGTGACACTGGGAAACAGAATAACCCCGCCGAACGCGAGACAGGTCCGAGCTGCTGTTCGCCACTTGATCGTGACCGTGGTGCGAAGGACATTTCCAACCCATGACTGAACATTGCACAGTCAGTTTAAAAAATATGAATAATACCAAAATCTGCTTTTATAGTCGATTATTTTAGAAAATTAGCCCTTTTTAGGCTTTTTTTGCATGAAAAAGACAAAAATAAGCATTAACGTCGAAATAGGCATTTTTAGGCACCATAAAATATACGTTTTCGGGGTTAATTATTCATGAAACGTATATATACAATTGTATATTGAAATATCTTCTCAAGAAAAAAATGGGTTTTTACCTAAAGATCCGCGGTCTAATGATAACATATAACAGGAGGATACTAATGTTTAGGCACTTCTAGATAAGTTGGAGAATCGAAATTTTTTTCATAGGTAGAATTTTGTGAAAAACCGACTAGAAAAAGCGAAAATCTTTAAAAAGTGCAACAATGCGGCCGCTAAAATTTCGCAATTGTTTAAGCAAATTTTCAAGGTTTATATTTTTCGAAAGTGCCACGGAGTTGAAATTCTTTTTATAAGTAGAACTCTTAAAAAAACGAAATAGGGATTATACAAATTTTGACATTTTAATTTGTTTGGCAGTTAAAAATTCTTCAATTTTAAACAAATAGATAACTGTTTAGGTACTACGGAATAAGCTAGGAAGCTGAAATTTTCAAATTATTTACAGTATAGTAAATGTGCACAAATAAACATTTCAATTTTACCGTATATGTATTGCGGCGGCCGTTAAAAATTATTTAAATTTAAACAATTAGAAAAATATTATTTTATTTCTAGAAGTGCTACAACTTTAAAATTTGGCTAAAATGTGTAGCATTAGTACCTTTTAATGAAGAAAGGTTAAAAATTTTTAAATTGCAACATTTGGGGATTGTTTAAACTATTATTCTTACATGTGGGAAAAACGAAAATCGCTGCAGAAATGAAATCTTAAGAATTAAAAGAATATTTGTAAAGATGAAATGTCTGTCTGAAAAATGAATGTTTTTCAAGGTGAGATGAAATGCTTCCAGTATGCAAGCACCTTCTACTATTATAACATATATATAACATACTAGTAGTACTAATGCAACACATTTTATCCAAATTTTAAAGTTGTAGTATTTTTATAATTCAAATAATATTTTTCAAATTTTTTCTAATTCAAATAATTTTTAACGGCCGCCGCATGTCATATATGGTAAAATTGAAATGTAAATTTACGCAAATTCATTACTCAGTATATAATTTGAAAATTTCAGCTTCCTAGCTCATCCCGTAGTACCTAAACAGTTATCTATTTGTTTAAACTTGGTGAATTTTTAACTGCCAAACAAATAAAAATATCAAAATTTGTAAAATCTCTATTTCGTTTTTTTAAGAATTCTACTTACAAAAAAAATTTCAACTCCGTAGCACATGTGAAAATACATAAACCATTAAAATTTGTTTAAACAATTGCGAAATTTTAGCGGCCGCATTGTTGCACTTTTTAAAGATTTTCGCTTTTTCTAGTCGGTTTTTCACAAAATCCTACCTATGAAAAAAATTTCGAATCTCCAGCACATCTGGACGTGCCTAAACATTAGTATCCTCTTGTTATCATTCTATATAGACGTTCCTTACAGAGGAGGAGGATATAACATACGAGTAGTTGGTTCTTGCATTCTGCAAGTATATCATCTCAAGATAAAAATACATTCATGTTTCATATTTCATCATTAGAAATATTTTTTTAATTGTAAATATTTCACCTCCGGAGCAATTTTCGTTTTTCCCTTATGTAAAAATAATAGATTAAAACAATCCAAAAACTTTGCAATTTTAAGAATTTTATATTTTCTCCATTATGGGGTACTAATGCTACACATTTCGGCCAAATTTTAAAGTTGTAGTTCTTTTAGAAGTGAAATAATATTTTTCTAATTGTTTAAATTTTTAATATTTTTAACGGCAGCCGCAATATGTTTATGGAGAGATTCAAGTGTTTATTTGTGAAAATGTACTACTTTGTACATTACTTGAAAATTTCAGCTTCCTAGCTCATCCCGTAATTTCTAAACAGTTATCTATTTTTTTAATTTAAGAATTGTTAACTGCCAAACAAAATAAAATATCAAAATTTGTATAATCCCTATTTCGTTTTGTTAAGAATTCTACTTATAAAAAAATTTCAGTTCCGTAGCACATTTGGAAATACATTAACCTTGAAAATTTGTTTAAACAATTGCGAATTTTTAGCGGCCGCATTGTTGCACTTTTTCAAGATTTTCGTTTTCTCTGGACGGTTTTGCACAAAAAACTACCCATGAAAAAAATTTCGAATCACCAGCACATCTGGATGTGCCTAAACATTAGTATCCTTCTATCATTATATATCGACGACACTTACATAGGAGGATATAACATACTAGTAGTTGGTGCTTGCATACTGCATGCATTTCATCTCACCTTGAAAAAACATTCATTTTTCAGAAAGACATTTCATCATCACAAATACTCTTTTAATTCTAAACATTTCACCTCCGCAGTGATTTTCGTTTTTCCCTCATGTAAAAACAATTGTTAAAAAAATCCCCAAATGTTGCAATTTTTAAAATTTTACAATATCTTCATTATGGGGCACTAATACTACACATTTTAGCCAAATTTTAAAATTTTAGCACTTCTAGAAATAAAATAATATTTTTCTAATTGTTTAAATTTAAATTATTTTTAACGGCCGCCGCAATTCATATATGGTAAAATTGAAATGTTTATTTGTGCAAATTGACTACTCTGTAAATAATTTGAAACTTTCAGCTTCCTAGCTCATCCCGTACTACCTAAACAGTTATCTAATTGTTTAAACTTTAAGAATTTTTAACTGCCAAACAAATTAAAATATCAAAATTTGTATAATACCGATTTCGTTTTTTTACGAATTCTACTTATTAAAAAAAATTCAACACCGTGGCACATGCGGAAATACATAATCCATGAAAATTTGTTTAAACAATTGCGAAATTTTAGCGACCGCATTGTTGCACTTTTTCAAGATTTTCGTTTTTCTACTCGGTTTTGCACAAACTGCTACCTAATAAAAAAAATTCGAATCTCCAACTTATCTAGAAGTGCCTAAACATTAGTATCCTCCTGTTATATATATGTTATATCCTCCTCTGTAAGAGTCGTCGATATATCATTACTAGTAGTTGGTGCTTGCGTACTGCAAGCATTTCATATCACCTTGAAAAAACATTCATTTTTCAGACAGACATTTCATCATTACAAATATTCTTTCAATTCTAAAGATTTCACCTTCGCATCGATTTCCGTTTTTCCCACATGAAAAAAAATATTTTAAACAATCCCCAAATATTGCATATTAAAAAGTTTACACTTTCTCCATTATACGGTACTAACGAAATAGGGATTATACAAATTTTGATATTTTAATTTGTTTGGCAGTAAAAAATTCTTAAAGTTTAAACAAATAGATAACTGTTTTGGTACTACGGGATGATCTAGGAATCTGAAATTTTCAAATTATTCACAGAGTAATGAATCTGCACAAATTTACATTTCAATTATACCATACATAAATTTCGGCGGCCGTTAAAAATTATTTAAATTTAAACAATTACAAAAATATTATTTTACTTCTAGGAGTGCTACAACTTTAAAATTTGGCTAAAATGTGTAGCATCAGTACCCCATAATGAAGAATGTCTAAAATTTTTAAAATTGCAACATTTGGGGATTGTTTAAACTATTATTTTTAAATGTGGGAAAAACGAAAATCGCTGCGGAGGTGAAATATTTAGAATTAAAAGACTATTTGTAATGTTAAAATTTCCGTCTGAAAAATTAATGTTCTTTTAATGTTAGATGAAATGCTTGCAGTATGCAAGCACCAACTACTAGTCATTATATATCGACGACTCTTACAGAGGAGGATATAACATATAGTTGGTGCTTGCATTCTGCAAGCATTTCATCTCAACATTAAAAAACATTCATGTTTCAGACAGACAATTCATCATTACAAATATTCTTTTAATTCTAAAGATTTCACCTTCGCATCGATTTTCGTTTTTCCCACATGTAAAAATAATAGTTTAAAAAAATCTCCAAATGTTGCAATTTGAACATTTTACACTTTCTTCATTAGAAGGTACTAATGCTACACATTTTAGCCAAATTTTAAAGTTGTAGCATATCTAGAAGTAAAATAATATTTTTCTAATTGTTTAAATTTAAATAATTTTTAACGGCCGCCGCAATTCATACATGGTAAAATTGAAATGTTTAATTGTGCAAATTTACTACTCTGTAAATAATTTGAAAATTTCAGCTTTCTAGCTCATACCGTAGTACCTACACAGTTATCTATTTGTTTAAATTTTAAGAATTTTTAACTGCCAAACAAATTAAAATATCAAAATTTGTATAATCCCTATTTCGTTTTTTTATGAATTCTACTAATAAAAAAATTTCAACCTTGTAGCACATGCGGAAATGCATAAACTATGAAAATTTGTTTAAACAATTGCGAATTTTTAGCGGCCGCATTGTTGCACTTTTGCAAGATTTTCGTTTTTTCTACTCGGTTTTGCACAGAATCCTACCTATGAAAAAAATTTCGTACCTTCAGCACATCTGAAAGTGCCTAAACATTAGTATCCCCCTGTTATATATCATTATATATCGACGACTCTTACAGAGGAGGAGGATATAACATACATACAACAAATAGTTAGCTGTTTAGGTACTACGGGATGAGCTAGGAAGATGAAATTTTCAAATTATTTACAGAGTAGTGAGATTGCACAAACAAACATTTCAAATTTACCATATATTAATTGCGGCGGCCGTTAAAAATTATTTAAATTTAAACAATTAGAAAAATTTTATTTTATTTCTAGAAGTGCTACAACTTTAAAATTTGGCTAAAATGTGTAGCATTAGAACCTTATAATGAAGAAAGCTTAAAATTTTTAAAATTGCCACATTTGGAGATTGTTTTAAACTATTATTCTTACATGTGGGAAAAACGAAAATCGCTGCAGAAATGAAATCTTTAGAATTAAAAGACTATTTGTAATGTTGAAATTTCTGTCTGAAAAATGAATGTTCTTTTAATGTGAGATGAAATGCTTGCAGTATGCAAGCACCAACTACTAGTAATCATATATCGACGACTCTTCAGACAGACATTTCATCATTAGGAATAGTCTTTTAATTTTAAAGATTTCACCTCGGCAGCGATTACCCCCCTCTCTCTCCATGTAAGAATGGACCTTATGGTCTAAATTTCGCCCGAATATAGACGATTATCTATCAATCTATTTATCTATCTCTCTCCCTCTCCCCCTCTCTCTTCCACCCCCCCCCCCCCTCTCTCCTCCCTCTCTCTTCCACCCCCCTCTCTCCTCCCTCTCTCTCCCCCTCTTTCCCTGTCTCCCTCTCCCCCTCTCCTCCCTTCCCCGTCTCCTCCTTTCCCCCTCTCCCCCTTTCCCCCTCTCCCCCCTTCCCCCTCTCCTCCCTTCCCCCTCTCCTCCCTTCCCCCTCTCCCCCTTCCTCCCCTCCCCCTCTCCCCCTTCCTCCCCTCCCCCTCTCCCCCTTCCTCCCCTCCCCCTTCCTCCCCTCCCCCTTCCTCCCCTCCCACCTCCCCCTCTTTCTCCCTTTCTCCTTCACTATCTCTCACCTCTTTTCTCTCCCACTCTCCTTCACTATCTCCCCCTCTCTCTCTCCCTCTCTCACCCCCCTCTCCCACCCCCCTCTCCCTTCCTCTCTCACCCCCTCTCCCTCCTCTCACTCCCTCTCCCTCCTTCTCTCACTCCCTCCTTCTCTCACTCCCTCTCTCCCCTCTTTTTTTATTTACCTTCCCCTCTCCCCCATCTCCTTATCCCTCCCTCCCCCCCCTTCACCACTCACTCCCTTTCCCCGCTCACCTGGCTTCTCGCAGCATCTCTCTCTTGTATGAAATTTGGCAATCCCGGCCGTCTTTAGGATCTAATTTCGCTCTTGAGCATTTGGGTTATTCTTGGTGCTCCTGGTCCCAATATAGATTTTTTTTATTTAGGACAGTGACCAGAGGAAAGGTTGGCATGCTTTGTCTGTGTCGCTATTTTGTTTCTCCTGGGATTGGGTTGCCAGGGCGAACGTCTACGTCCCATATTTCGTCAGAAATATTTTTAATTTCCTTGCTACTTCAGTCGTTTTCTCTCGCTCCCTTGACATGCATCTCATCATCCCTTCCACCCCCCTCCCAATCCCCTCCCCCCATATCCACCCTACCGAGCATCCCCTAACACTTGATTGCAAGGGCAAGGCGAACGTTTGTACGATTATGATTCTTTCTTTGTCTCCGACACGGAGGTATTTCTATCGCTGTTTTTTTAAAATATTATAAACGTGCATTGAAATTGTTTCTGGCTAAGCTGGCTTTATAATGTTTCATTGGTGGAAACTACAGTAGATTATACGCTGGGCAATATAATTGTTTGGATAGTACCCATGGTGATCGTTAAATATAGAACGTCGTTCTAACTGGTGTGGTTTTCGTTTTAATTCGCCAATTATGTTTTTCAACACATGGATTCTGGCAAAGACGACGTGGAGATTTGCGATCAAAAATATTACGTTTCTATAAATCAAATGTTGTTGTTTATAACTGCTAGCAAGGAAAAAGGCATACTTTTTAATTCGTACCATGGTATTTACCAATCAGATACGCGGACGTGATTACTACTACAATTTCATCTGAAAACTGAAGTGCAGTCCTGATACAATGAGTTATTCTCCGCGTTTCATTAAGATTATAACGCAGTAGTAACTTATCTTATTTCGGTTTCCTGTTGTGAGCTTTTAAGGGACTAGAAATATTGAGCAATTAACAAAAAGTTATGAAACGCCTAGGTTGTCCTTGATGTTGATGCGCGTCTCAATGATACGCTAATCAGTGTATTGCAAAATGCAATTTACGTCTATTTACCCAAAGAAACTGTAGGCAAAATAGTCAGTTAACTTGTTTGTGATGCATTATTACTAAGGTTTTATCTTGATTATTCTTATCCCATGCGTAAAATTTAAATAGTTCTGAGTAAAATAACCACTTATGTTGCCATAAAATTGCTGTTATAGCTTGATTAAGAGTGTATGAAAATTCAGTAGTGTACTCAAAGGGAGAAGTTTGTCAGTTGGTGAATCGCATAATTTAAAACCCACAATATTTTGAATAAAAGAAGAAATTTTTCATCATTTCACGGCACAGTGATAATAAAGTTTTCAAACAAATAATGTTGATTAGCTATTACCGGGCCTAAACATTAAAATTACTTAATAGATTTAGAATTTGTTGACCGATCAATGCTTTTTATTTATTTATTTATTTCAGTTATTAACGCCTCAACTTCCTCACATTATCACTTTATGGGTGTCATTGATTTTAATTTATATTATGAAGCGCATCCGTATCACTGTTAGCTGTTAATCGTGTAGCTCGTTAGTAAATCGACCAAAAAAATATTTTTTTTAAATACCAATTTAAAAAAGTTTAATAAAAGGTTGGATATGTGCATTGTATGCCAAATTAACAAAAATATTATGAAAAACATTCGTTAGGTCGACATTAAGTTTCATTTCTCTTTCTACCCATTTACGATGATTATCAAGTTGTTATTATTTTAGCTGAAGTCATTGCATTTAACAAAACCGGCAATTTTGATTAAAAATCAATTGCCGATCTCGGCTCATGCCTTTTATTGCATAAATGGTAACGGAACTCCCAATGCCATAAAGAGGTTGATCAATACTATCTTATTCGATAACTTCTTCATTTCATGATTTTAAAATCAATTCAGTACTTTATTACGATCTCATAATGTATATTGAATCTTCGTATTCAAGTACGACAAAATAACTGCAGTCAGAATTAAATGGTGGATTTTATTTAAAAACTAACGCCAAATATTTTTCAAACAATTCTTGTTCTTTCATTCCGGTTGTCATTATTACTGGCTCAAATAATTTATAATTTTATAACTAACCTAGTGTAATGTATTCTTTAAATCCTAACATCTGAATGCGTATTCGCAGTACATTTGAAAATTTACGCCTGTTGAATTGTACAGCGACGTTAGTAGTGTAGAACGTCTATGCTGTATACCGTTTCCTTTCATATATTTGGTGTAGCTCTGATTTTCGTTATAACAAGTTACTCCACTCCAGCTACATAACCGCAAACTATCTCCAAGTGCGTATCGCAATTCTTATAATATAATATAATTCTTCACTCCTCTTAAGACCCATATATATATATATATATATATATATATATATATATATATATATATATACACACACACACACGCACTAGTAGAAGGTGCTTGCATACTGCAAGCATTTCATTTCATCTCGTAAAAACGTTAATTTTTCAGAGAGATATTTCATCATGGGAAATATTTCATTAATTCAAAAGATTTCTCCTCGGGACCCATTTTCGTTTTTTTCCTTATGGAACAATAATGGAGTAAAACAATCACTAATTTTTGCAATTTTCGGAATATTATACTTTTCCCACATTGAGTTAATAATGCCACACATTTCTGCCAAATTTTAAATTTATAGTATAATTAGAAGTGAAATAGCATTTATCTAATTGTTTAAATTTAATTAATTTTTAACGGTCAAAATAACAATTTTATGGATAAATTGAAATGATTATTCGTTTACATTGACTAACTTCTTAATAATTTAAAAATTTCAGCTCCCTAACTTACGGCGTAGTGTCTAAGCATCTACCTATTTGTTTAAACTTTAAGAATTTTTAACTGCCAAACAAAAAAATGTTAAAATTTCTATAATCCATATTTCGTTTTTTTACAAATCCTACCTCTAAAAAAATTTCGGCTCCGTGGCACATTCGAAAATACATAAACCTTGAAAATTTGTTTAAACAATTGCGAATTATTAGCGGCCGCTTTGTTGCACTTTTTCAAGATTTTCGTTTTTTCTAGTCGGTTTTGCACAAAATCCTACCCAAGAAAAAAATTTCGAATCTCCAGCTCATCTGGAAGTGCCTAAACATTAGTATCCTCCTGTTATATATCCTCCTCTGTAAGGAACTTCTATATATAATGCTACTAGTAGTTGGTGCTTGCATACTGCAAGCATTTCATCTCACATTAAAAGAACATTAAATTTTCAGACAGACATTTCACCATTAAAAATATTCTTTTAATTCTAAAGATTTCATTTCTGCAGCGATTTTCGTTTTTCCCACATGTAAGAATAATAGTTTAAAACAATCTCCAAATGCCGCAATTTTTAAAATTTTACACTTTCTTCATTATTAGGTTCTAATGCTACACATTTTAGCCAAATTTTAAAGTTGTAGCACTTCTAGAAATAAAATAATATTTTTCTAATTGTTTAAATTTAAATAATTTTTAATGGCCGCCGAAATTCATATATGGTAAAATTGAATAGTTTATTTGTGCAAATTTACTACTCTGTAAAAAAATTGAAAATTTCAGCTTTTTATCTCATCCCGTAGTACCTAAACAGCTATCTATTTGTTTAAACTTTAAGAATTTTTAACTGCCAAACAAATTAAAATATCAAAATTTGTATAATCCCTATTTCGTTTTTTTATGAATTCTACTTATAAAAAAATGTTCAACTCCGTGGCACATTCGGAAATATATAAACCTTGAAAATTTGTTTAAACAATTGCGAATTTTTAGCGGCCGCATTGTTGCACTTTTTAAAGATTCTCGTTTTTTTTTAGTCGGCTTTGCACAAAATTCTACCTATGAAAAAAATTTCGAATCTCCAGCTTACCTGGAAGTGCCTAAACATTAGTATCCTCCTGTTATATTTTATCATTATATATCGACGACTCTTACAGAGGATATATCAGGAGGATACTTATGTCCAGCCCAAACTACAAGAGCTAGAGAGCTCAAAGTTTCAGTTTTTGTAGATATGATGGAGAAACTTACAGATAAATTGAGACTTCTTACCTATGTGACATGAGTTCGACTCCAGAAATTCCGAAAGTTGCGTTTTTTCCCATAAGAAAAGCATTGCGCCATTTTTGTAAATTTGTAAATTAATTATGGGCACTTACCGATAAGCTAGAAAAATGAAATTATCAGTGTTGCTAGATGGCCGCATTATCTATTAGGAATTATTGTTACTTTTGCTTACAGTGTCTTAGGTTCGACTCCAGAGACCCCGGAATATCTCCCATAAGTTAGCATGGGAAAACGTAATCTAGTGTGTAGACCAATCTAATAAGTTTAGGAAGCTGATATTTTGTAAGATTATAGAACTTTTCTCATAACCAACTAAAAAAATGGAAAATTTTAAAATTTTTAATTTTTAGGTTTTGTTGTAACCCCATTTTAACATTAAAGTTTAATAATTTTTTAGGTACTACGGGATGAGCTAGGAAGCTGCAATTTTCAAATTATTTACAGAACAGTGCATTTGCACAAATAAACATTTCAATCTCTCCATATATATATTGCGGCAACCGTTAAAAATGTTTAAATTTTAAAGAATTAGAAAAATATTATTTTACTTCTAAAAGAACTACAACTTTAAAATTTGGCTCAAATGTGTAGCATTAGTACCCCATAATGGATAAAATGTAAAATGTTTAAAATTGCAACATTTGGGGATTGTTTTAAACTATTATTTTTACATGTAGGAAAAACGAAAATCGCTGCAGAGGTGAAATCTTTAGAATTAATAGAATAATTTTAATGGTGAAATATCTGTCTGAAAAATTAATGTTTTTTCAAGGTGAGATGAAATGCTTGCAGCATGCAAGCACCTTCTACTAGTATGTTATATCCTCCTCTGTAAGAGTCGTCGATATATAATGATAACAGGAGGATACTATTGTTTAGGCACTTCCAGATAAGCTGAAGATTCGAAATTTTTTTCATAGGTAGAATTTTGTGCAAAACCGACTAGAAAAAGCGAAAATTTTTAAAAAGTGCAACAATGCGGCCGCTAAAAATTCGCAATTGTTTAAACAAATTTTCAAGGTTTATATATTTCCGAATGTGCCACGGAGTTGAAAATTTCTTTATAAGTAGAATTCTTAAAAAAACGTATTAGGGATTATACAAATTTTGATATTTTAATTTGTTTGGCAGTTAAAAATCTTAAAGTTTAAACAAATAGATAACTGTTTAGGGACTATGGGATGAGTTAGGAAGCTGAAATTTTCAAATTATTTACAGAGTAGTGAATTTGCATAAATAAACATTTCAATTTTATCAAATATGATATGCGGCGGCCGTTAAAAATTATTTAATTTTAAACAATTAGAAAAATATTATTTTACTTCTAGGAGTGCTACAATTTTAAAATTTAGCTAAAATGTGTAGCATCAGTACCCCATAATGAAGAAAGTGTAAAATGTTTTAAATTGCAACATTTGGAGATTGTTTAAAACTATTATTTTTACATGAGGGAAAAACGAAAATCGCTGCGGATGTGAAATATTTAGAATTAAAAATATATGTGTAATGATGAAATATGAATAATGAATTTTTTTTTATGTTGAGATGAAATGCTTACAGTATGCAAGCACCAACTACTAGTATGTTATATCCTCCTCTGTAAGGAAAGTCTATATAGAATGATATATATATATATATATATATATATATATATATATATGGATGTCAACAAGGTGTTGGGATGAGGAAACCCAGTGAGCACTCACCAATCAGACGACTTCAGGTTGGCGAGGCCCCGGGGATGTCGAAGCGACACACGTAAAATAACACAAAAACACAGAAACATCACAAACGTAAAGCTTTCGGAACTACTCCTTCTTCAGCTACAGAGAGAGAACTCTTTACGTTTGTGATGTTTCTGTGTTTTTGTGTTATTTTACGTGTGTCGCTTCGACATCCCCGGGGCCTCGCCAACCTGAAGTCGTCTGATTGGTGAGTGCTCACTGGGTTTCCTCATCCCAACACCTTGTTGACATCCATATATCTATTTTACCTTTCCTTTTCCGTAGGTTGTTATATATATATATATATATATATATATATATATATATATATATATATATATATATATACACACACACACACACAGTACTTGCCGATAAGAGATCCTCTGGGATGTCGGAGAAATACATTTAAATAAATAAACATTTACATATATTTATTTATTTATGTTTCTTCGACACTCCAGAGGATCTCCTATTTATAAGTGTTCACTGGGTTTCCATACCTCAACGACTTGTTGTCATCCATTTACCTTATTGGCTTTTCCTCTTCCTTAAGCATTTATATTTATATATATAATGTTATCACGTCCGTGATGCTGGTATATTCACACCCCAACATACTGTTCTAATTGTACTATAAATATTTTAATATGAAACCTTATCCTTTACGTTTTTGTTTCTTACTCTCACATAGAGATTTGTAAAACAATTAATCGACCATCGGGTCTTATTTTAAAACGAACCGATCCACGACTTTTAGAATGTAAAATAAAACTCAACTTGGCATGCTCTCGAAAAACAAATTTATCTATCCTAGGCCGTGGTCACGAACATTGTAAATTATACTAGTTTATCATCTTATTTCTAAATAGTCTTATCACATTTTAAATACTCTTTAACACGACTTTCCTCTCTTAAACCTTGTGATGTGAAATGAACATTGAATTTTATATCGTATAACAACACCTTACCGAACAATAATTCTGACTTCACTCGGTTGTATTTATGAATATTTTGAGTTTAAGAATTCTTTCTAGCGATTGTCGTCAGTGAGAGAGGTAACGCGAAGCGAAAGCGATCCTCAACATGCGAGTAATTCCGCCAGTTTACGTCTCTTGGGTCCTATACCATGTCTTACCAACTGAAACAAAATTCCCCGCACCAAACGCTCGGCTTAGACCCGACTGGCGCGTTAAAATTTATTATCAGAGAATTGCATTAAGTCGTCTTGCTATATTTTCACGTCGAAATTCACCGATGAATAAAAAATATTTTTTTCAATATTTATTTTCCTTCACCTTCACTCGAAACATGCCATAAGGCTTCTATGCAATAAAATGATAAAATTGCGATATTTTTACCTATTCGTTTGTAATCGTTTGTAATGTTCACACCTTACATTTTGTGATATTCTTATTGAGTACTTGAACAAATATATTTGCGGATCATAGCGGTGAGGATGTTATTTTTTCCGCAGACCCCCTGTAGTAGCCTCATGGACCACAGGTTGGGAACCACTGCATTAGATGATCTCGACGACTATTTTTTCATTCTTCAAGTTTTTGTAGCTTGTAACAACACGTTATGTGAACATTAACGCCTTCGAGTTAATGCCCGCTATATATTATGTAAGCATTATTTTTATGATTACCATTATCAATGCGATCACAATATTTGATGGCGTAAAGCACGATATTTTTTCAACTTTGAATTTGAAAGCCGCTTTAGTAGGGTGGTTGGAGATCCAATGTGAGACGCCAGCCAATCAGAGAGATTTTTTTACGATAGCAGCGTGGTTACGTAATATAAGCGAGTGCTGAAGTGGGAAGAAAAAGATAGAAACGTCAGGCGGAAGCAGTTTCACCCTTCCCACTATCTTTCATGAAGTAATCAACTTGAAGTGGAACCATTGCGAACTAAAACATTCCCGACGCTAACGGGCTTTCATACGCCACATTTTTCCACAATTAATAATAAATTACCCATTGAAAAGCAAATGAAGCGAGAATGGACGAAGTGCTTTACTTCCAGACATTCGTCCGTAAGTATTTTAAAAATATTTTCTTCGTCAGTCGTTTATCTTTTCATTAGTTCAATCGATTAAAGTCGTTACTGACGGTTTACCTTACATTCTTTAAGAAAAATAATTTGCCTAAGCACAGATAGAAAACTCAGAATCAGTTTTTCCTCCATGCCCATAGTCGGTGAATATGACTTTTCCACTCTTGTCAATTAAATTTCCTGTGTTTGTATTTAACATTGAGTTTCAAACATATGCATCGTATATTAATAACCAACTTGACGTTCAGCAAAGCTTTGACTTAGTAAAAAATTGTTCTCTCGAAGAAACTGTCTAGAAATTACTCGAACTTCCGTTTGCGTCGAGCCGCAAGTTTATTTTTGCCGCTGGATTATATTGATAAGTTTTCTTATGTGCTAGCCTTTCGGATGTAGTGGAACCATATTTATCAAAAATGCCTTTGACCTTCGGCGCCGCGTCAAGCATGTTGCTAATAAGAGACGGCGTTGTGTGGTAAATATACGTCTGCTTAGAAAGTTTTCTTAGGAGTGAGTTTGCTTTTGATTGAAGTGCTTATACATAGGCTTAATAAAATCCTGTAATTTCAAGGATAGCGAAAGCTGACCTAATTATATCCTTCAAAAAGTCTTTCTTTATTATGCTTGCAACACATGTAAGATAAATTTCGAAGCTTTGGGTATTTAGTTTGTGCTTCCAGCAGAGTTTCTGTATTGAATCGCCTTGATTTAATCTGTTATACTTATTTAATTTTAGGATAAACCTGAAACATGGCAACGATTGATGGAAGACCAGCGCAATATGGAATCACCCTCAAGCAATTACGAGAGCTCATGGAGCATAGGGGCCGGGAGGGGATCGCGAAAGCAGACGAACTCGGAGGAGTGCAAGAAATTTGTAAAAAATTGTATACATCGCCTAGTGAAGGTTTGTTTTTAAGTGTATAAATTTACGCCAGTTACATCAAGTTTCCAGCACGCTCAATAAAGCGGAAGTAATTTTTCTAAAACTAACAGGTCTTCCTTTATCGTATGATTACGTACCTGTATGCGGACATACAACTAATGAAAATTAACATTTGTGAAATTTTTTTAGATTTGTGGGCAATTATGGATATAACTGATGTACAATCATTGATATTCGTCGTTTAAAAGAAAATTGTCTCGGGTATTTCAAACCATGAGTGTAAAGATAGGGTTTTTAATTTATGTATTTAGTTAAACATTACTTTGAGGGCCAAATTCGACCAAATATGAGTACATTTGTGTATTTATATGATTAACTTTTATTTGCAGGTCTCAGTGGGAATGCAGTAGATATAGAACATAGAAGGGAAACATTTGGTTCAAATGTTATACCACCGAAGCCACCTAAAACGTTTTTGCAACTAGTTTGGGAAGCGTTACAAGATGTTACATTAATAATCCTTGAAATTGCTGCTCTTGTTTCACTAGGACTGTCTTTTTACCAGCCAGCTGATGAGACTGGTAAATATTTTTTTCATAATTTTTACCTTTTGCATATATAATTTGTTTTGATGGCCCTGTCTAACCAAACATTGATTAATTGTGAATGTGGAAAACCTAAAGACTGCCCTAGAATTTTGTCTACATTATATGGTGTTTTACGTGATCGATATGTTGGGAGTTTGCATCAAAGTAATGTGTTTGAAGCCCATTGTTTTTGTTTTGTCATTTCACTTTATGTGAATTGCTGTCTCTTAGTGCTGTCACTACCTTAATTACTTCTCATTAAATATAGATTTAATTAGTAGAAGCAAAATACAGCAAAAATATTTATATTCTTTCTCCTTGTTTTTTGATACTCGTAGATTAGGAATTATTTTTATGGAAAATATATATATTAGATGCTTAGAATTTTTTAAAAATCCTTTAGTATGATAGTGAAAAGGCCAATCGTCAGTTTATAACTTATATTTTTTATTACATTCTTCCCATTACATACTTAAGGATGTTGTAATATTAATATACATTCAATTTCAAAGTAAAAAAATACCAAGATGGGTGCTTCATCGAATGGCATTTTCTTCAAACAAAAAAATACATTTATTTGTAATGGTTATTTCCCTGTGATTGTAAAATATTTGCTAGAATATGCTGCTAAGCTTAGAGGAGGAGTAAATTACTGAACTTCATCTGGTGTATATTGAGTTTTTACCTGTTCACTAGCTCCTTTTTTAACCTGAAGAATAGATTGGTCAGTTTTTTATTCATTTTAGCATTCAGAGGCTTGGTATATAAATAATTTTCTATTTCCTCCAAAGCAGTTTGATTCTCATTGAGATTGTTATGGGTTGTTTGAGGCTGTTAAAATAAAATATGTGTAAGAAAGCATAGGAACCATGTCAAAATTATAATACTAAACATTGGAATATATAATAACTAAGTAATTTGTATGGCTAATGTTACTAATACCATTTATGTAACTTCTAAACTACTTTTAAACAAGTGCAAAATTTGTAAAAAATATGCTATAATATCCTATGTTTTTATTTAATATTTGTTTCAAACTAAATTTGGTATATTTTATTGTTGGTGTGCTCAAAAAATGAATGTCTTTGTGAGATAGATGTGGTATTTTTTTAATAATAGACTTTGCAAAATATTGTGTATTTTAGACAAGCGAATTTTTAATCGGCATTGTTATTTAAGTGATTTGATTGCTGTATTTAAATATTTATTGTATTTTCAGGAATGTATAAGAAAAGTGTTTTGTTAGCAGGAGGTGATAAATACGGCTATAGGTGAGAAAGTGTGGTTCTTCAGTCGTTGTAATTCAAAAAGCTGATCTTTTTCTCTCACTTAGGATCATTTTGTTTACTTTTTTTGGAACCATTTCTTCCTTTACAGTGATTCATTATTTAATATAATTCTTTTTTTCTTCAAAATAATAAATTTGTAATATATTCTTAAAATTGATATGAATTATAATTTATAAATGGCAGTTATAAATATGCCATGATAATAACATAATTGTTTGGAAGAAATAAGTTTCACAGAAATGTTTTTACAAAAAAAATGCCACTAGAAATTGAACTGCATCATATAGGCCGAAAATTTCAGAGGTAGCAAGATGTATTATGTGTAATAATGGGTTAGGTCTAATGAGCGTTACCACTGATAAGAAAAACAGTGACCTTTGATCTTGCTAGACTATGCAATCCAAAATCGTTTTATAAGTATGAATTATTCAGCTAAACTTTGTACAGGGCATATGCAAATAATATGGCCTGCTTAAGAAGCCAATATTTCAAGACTTTCATGAATGGGAAGGACAAAAATGAAAAATGAAATTATCTTACAAAAGTGACCATTTTTATTTTAGTAACAAATAGCAATCATCATGCTAAAGGGAGGTGGTCACTTAGTAACAAAGTTATGGGTCATTAATTTTTTAAAACAATATTGGCATTAGCTTAGGAGTTAAAAGTGTAACTTTAAAAGGTTTAAAACTTGAATCACAAACGTAAACATAGCATCTTACGTGTATGATCTGTGCTGCTCTCTCGGAGTTTTGCAATGAATTAACTTTGTTTTGCTTGAATATTTTAGTGTGCCGTATTGCTTTTTTGTTCCCATAAATTATATAAATGTAAATAAATACATTAAACATAATTTTCTGAAAATTTTGTCTTGGTGGTCAGTGCATCTTATATTCTAGCAAATATGGCAGTACAAAGATTTTATTTGAAACTTTTCCTCAGTAAAAATAGGAGTTTAGAAGAAATGACCTATCAGTCTTTCAAAGGATATAAAATCTTATTTCAAATAAAAATATTTATTAGTTGTAGCTACAGATGAATGTTAGAGAGTGCCCTAATTAATACTGTTTTTAAATAATTCTTAATTTTTTTACATGAGGATATATATGACAAATTGACTGAAATAGATACATTTCATCTTTACTTATTAATGAAAAAATTGGAATTGATGGTATTTGATATAACAAAAATTTGTAATATCCTAATATTAAGAATACTATTGAAGATTGATGCCCGTAAATAAATAATTATTCATTATTTGCTTTGGGCTAGAAATAATGTCTGAAGAATGGTAAGATGTGTGCAGGGCCACGTCAAAGATGCTCGGCACCTGGGTGCAAAATATTTCTTCTGCGCCCCCCCCTTCCTCCCGGCCCTTCCCCTACATGAACAATAATGAAGTTACCCTAAATTCCCATATATAACGCAAGCGTTATACAAGTTTTTTTGTAAAATTTTTGGAATTTCTTGGTGTGTGTTATGTATAAGGATTGCCACTTTTTAAGAAAAAATAAGGTATGAGATAACCTGAAAGCGAGAAGACTATTCCATCTTGTGTTCACTAAATTGCTGTCATCTATTGAAACCTATGTTCTTCTCCGAAGATGCGTTAACTCTGCAGATTTCACGGAAAAATATGATGTTTTCAATGTACAAAGCAAACTTTAAGTTTGAAAATACTTTTTCGGGTTAAACATGCCCTGTAACTTGAATACGTAATAATCAAGCAACATTAACATGGTTGGTTGGATAAAAAAATCAAATTCCTCTCTGAATATGAAAACAAATCTCCATACCAAATGTGTACACTTTCCTTAACAAAAAATTAGCAAATTGTTTACAAATTTTTGTCATTAATTCGTTATGAACCAAAATCTTCAAATTCGGTCTCACAATTCAAATGAAAATCATTGATTTCATTTACAAATGAATCAGTTAAATTTTAAATTGATAAATTTTTGCTTTTATCTGATCAAGAATCACTGTTCCCCCACCGACACTTTGAGAATGTATTCCGTTGATAGAAAGAAGACTTATGTTCTTAACGATTTATACAAAGAACTCATTTTGGTTACGAAAGAAATAAAACAGGAAAACAAATCAGTAGAATGATTTTTGTCATCAACAAGCAGAGCAGATTCTACAGCCATTGAAAGTACCTTAAATATCTTTTTCGAGAGAAACTTGCAAAATACAGTAGTATGAATAAAGAACTTTTTGAATGATTCACTATTCAATCAGTGCTGTGTGTTATACATGGGTGCGCATTATACTAGAGACTTCGGAAATCTGTGGAAATTGGGCTAAGATCGACCTGTGCATTATGCATGAGTGCGCATTATACATGGGAATTTAGGGTAATTGTTCTTTGTCTGGGTTCTGGAGCATTGTTTCCAATTTAATAATAATTAATCAATAATGTTTTGTTTGATTCAAACAAATTGTTTAATTTTGCTACGTTCATTAGCTTATAGCTTTCCATTACAGTGCCAATCGAACTATATGGTCAGCACTACTTCTTCTTGAGAGCACTTTCATGATGGGCAACTACTACAATTTACAGTAAAGAAAGATGACTTTAGGCAAGAATTCATGAAATATCATGTTATTTTAATTCATTCTTCGGTGTTTGGTGTTCCCAGAATCCTGGAGTGTTAAATGCGTTGCAACCATTTCGCTGCATGCTTGAAAGCAATCAAAAACGTTGATTCGCCAATATGACAAAATAAAAATTTATTTTGTAATTTTGTTTAGCATCATGCATTGCTCATCCTTAGGCTTATCCTCAAATTTATTTTTTTCTTTCGAGGTCAAATCGATAAAATATCAGAAAATTTCTTATCAGCCTCAACATTTTCTGCTATTTCTTTCCCAATTAATAAAACGTCATTAAATCTATAGTCCAAATGACACTTTTTAATATACAGATTCCATTTTAAATATCCAAGTACCATCCCATTAAATTTTACTCATTATATTTAAACGAGATAATATGTTGTAACAAATCACTAGTGAGGAAATGAATTTAAATTATTTAATTTCAGTAGCCAAAAATTGAGATTTAAAAATGCGCAATTTATGATCAGAAAGCATGAAAAAATCGTGTACCACCTAAGATGGTTGCTTCTCAAACTCACCACATGCAATGGCCCTGATGAAACCCTCCTAACTTCACTAAAGAAAAATAAACAGCTCTGAGGTTCCGGATGGTGCAATTTACTTTTGTGTAAGAGTAGATCTCTTCATCCTCCAAGAAAAGCAATTATTTTTCACAGAATTTCCTCTATGTGAAGGATAGAATCTTCCTTTCTTCTGACTTTCCATCAAGCACACCAGACAAAGCACAAAGAAAACTGATTTAAAGGCAGTTCTGTACTATTCCCATAAGAATATGAGTTATTGCCGGAAGGCGAAGGAATAATGAAGGCTAGTCTTTGGAAACTATCCTCTAAACCGATTTAAAAACACTATTGAGATTTCCATGACTGGATAGGAGAGAAATACAAAAGAGAGATGATACATTTTGTATTCTTCCAACGAAAGAATTAGTGGTGAGCAGTGGCATATTTAGGGTTGAGGGGGTTAATATCCCTACAATGAGTGAAAGTATTTTTCTTTTTCTCTGGTTAAATTTAGGTTCTATGATTAAATTTTCCTCATATTTTAAACAGTGATCAAGAATTAGTTATTTTAATGTACAATTACTTTTTTACCATTTCAATCGTGTGTGCATCATAATTTTCTGTGCATGATAGAGGTACCTTCCCATGTACGCGGTGAGGAAAGAGAGGGCTGGTCCCTAAACCTTGGCCGTTTTCATGAAATCGCGAGCAAAGAAGAACTAACAATTGGCTCTAGTATTGCGCACCTCGCATATCTCTCTTTCACTTTTAATTTTTTCAATCTCTATGGGCTCCTTGAAACTTTTTGAAATTGAGTTGTGAATTTTAAACCCTCTCTTTACGAATTTCTAGACAAGCCACTGCTGGTGACGGCCAATAGCGAAAGAAATACTGCCACTAGATGCTGGTCTTTGCTAGAGCGGAGATAGCAATTAGAAGGGCTGGCTATCGAGAAAGCAATAATTGTAGGGAATATTCAGCACCTACCCCCTGCCACGCACAAGACTCAAATTTTCAAACGCCTTCATCATGCCCTTTTCCGAGAGATGCGTAGAACAATGTGAATCGTAAGGATTCAAAGGTAAATTTTTCCTGAAAGATTTTCTATCACTCTGGTATTTCCACCTTTCCCTTCCTACTTTCACACACAGGTGCTAAAATGTTCGGAATGCGACGGTGAAATGCATCACCCATTCAATATGTATGACTCTTGTTCCAATAATATATAGATCAAATACCTTGATGGGAAGGCGCCCCTGATGAGTTGGCACCTGGGCGCCGTGCACCCTGGGTTGGCGCGGCCCTGGATATGTGTTAATTATACATTGTCATTGATTTACGTGTGATTTTTTCTAAATTTGGAATTTCATATTTAGCTAATGTTATATCATTCCTATTTGAGATATGTCAGGAAATAAACTTCAAGCGAATTTCATACCATTCCATTCAAAGCAAATTTACGGATTCAGTATTATATGTTCTAGTTAAAAATTACTAAATTTTAAGTGAATTATGACTATTATTTATAATAAATTCTTTGATAAGTTCTCGAATGTTTCATATAAATTGCCTTCTCCTCGTCATAAAAAATTTTAATATTGTGTCCAAGTTTGCTAAACTTCCAATGATATTGACACTTTAAAAAGTATTTTAGGGGAGTATTATTTGAGCACAAATTTCAATCATTAACTTTGTTTAAATTACAGGTGAGAATGGAGTGAAATAAATGTATTTGTAGAAATTATAACTAGATAAATAGGGATAGACTTATGTAAATTAAATCCGTCAGCATGGTATTATGTCAATATCTTCTTATTCAGTGTCATCGTTTTTTTTAATGTGATAACTGTTATAAAATTACCAGTACTATATTTATTTATTTTCTCATTTTCAGAATTCATTGGCTAGAGATTGATTGTTGTCATAATGTACCTCTTTTGTGATTTTTTCATTTTAAATGTTGTTCCTGTTACTGGAATGATATTTTATTCGCATTTGTAAAGTCAGTGCTTACTTCAGTTTTGTTTGTAACATTTTCTTTTAGACAAAAACTTGTTTGGGTTTAGTAAGTTATCTTAAAATTTCAGTTTATATGTATACAGAATTGTTTTTGGGCATCATGTCATATTTCTTTCAATTTAATTTAAATGAAACTCATTAGGTGAATAAAACATCTTTCATATGCATGGAAGGTGCTTTATTTCTGGTTAACATTAGGATATATCAGCCGTAGTATGAGTGCTGTAATTTTTATGTGTAGATGCTATTATAACTGCATCAAGAATTAGGTTGCATTACCTTAATTTTTAGAACAACTTATTAATTGAAATTAAGTATTTTATACTTCATGTTTAAGTAGTTTATTATTAGGTGAATTTATGTTTTAACGTATTATCAAAGGAAGTTCCTCTCATTTTTTATCCACTTAGTCTAATTTAGTGGATGTGTGACAAATGAAAGATGGCGAGGTATTTTTTTAATGGTTATTAATATTTGCAATTTATTTATTTTTGGATGCCATCATCAGATGAATTAGAAGAAATCATGGGTAACTACCTCAAATTTGTTGGTTTTATAGTTGAAACACTGTAGTGATCCTGTTGTCACTTAAAATAAGACAGCTTTGTTGTTCAATGTTAGACTTGCTAGTCTTTGAAACTCCAAAGTAATAAATGTTGTTTACCCATGCAATTTCCAAGAGAATGTTTAAAATTTTAGTGAACTTGGTTCTAGTTTTTTAGCAGACTTAAGTTTTACATTTGAAGGATTTAATTTCATCCTGT
This sequence comes from Tanypteryx hageni, assembly GCA_028673005.1. Taxonomy (NCBI): domain Eukaryota; kingdom Metazoa; phylum Arthropoda; class Insecta; order Odonata; family Petaluridae; genus Tanypteryx; species Tanypteryx hageni. The sequence continues at coordinate 179,136,331 of CM054120.1, read as the reverse complement.
ATTCCCTTGGTTACTCTCTCTACATTTCAAAATGTGAAGCTTGCGCCCATGCCATAATGGCATTTTATGAATTAATTCATTGAAATTCAACCTTTTATTTTGGTTTGGAATGCGTTCCTTTAACCTTTCCGTTACAGCTTTTCCTGTAGAACAGCTTCTACTACCATGTGTCTCTACTTTCTTTTTCTTACTTAACATTGTAACAAAAATTTATTGAACTCGATTGCTGAAAATATCAAGTACCACGATGTAAACAGTGGTATTAAAATGTAGAAGCAATTTAGTTAGTCTAAAATGAATTGGTTAACTATAAATTGCTTTTTCTTGTAAATATTTAATCATTCTAGCTGAATACATGTTTAAGTTTTATTATTAGCAAGTTAGTATTTATAAAAAAATTATATTGTGGTTAAATGAAGAATTATTCCTCCTATAAATTCAAGAAATTTTATCAGGAGCAGTGTAGCTTTAATAAAAACTGTTATTTATACAAATGAAAGGAAGCAATATACCATGCATGTTAAAAAATCACTGTAGTTATCTGATTGTTTTTAGCTAGTCAGGTGCACTTAATGTATAAAACTTAATTCAACTAACAATGAATTGATCACAGAGCTGGAATTTATACTAGAACAGTATGCTAACATGCTGAAAATAATCATCACAAAGTTTCTAAAAACCATCCTCACTACTCATATTACGTATTAAACAATCTGTACATGCATGCTTCTCAAATAAATTGTACTGAAAACTATGTGGAAAGGATACTATCTCCTTTGGTTTTATCATGGTTAAAAATATCACAGATATCACTTGCTACTTTGTAAGATCAATGAAACTTTCTGCTTTTGCTGTTTCACTGTATTTTATTGCCAATGGCTTTCTTTCCCATGCTTGTGCACAAAGAAAATAAGGTCTACTCCTTTATAAAAATGTTGAAAATTGATTCTTTCCTATTGCCATAAACATAAATTTAAAAGTTAAATTTACATGTAAATTTACTCATATGAAAATGTTGGACAAGTCATTCAGAAATTTTATTTTAATTAGTCAATCTAAATTTTTAAATCAAGTTGGTTTTTTGTCACAACTTAGTTTTTTAATAGCTTGGTAATATATTTATAAGTTTATGTCCTTGGAAATTTCATACTTGCTTTACTTCTCCTCTTGATGAAAATGTGTTTCTTCGTGAAGTAAAATGTATCAGTAAAATCCTCTTTGTTACTTTGATGTAACATTTGATGTGAATGTGATTTCCTTAGTTTATTGTGTTTAATGTTATCTTGAAACATAGCTTCTTAAGCACTTAAAAGCAAAAAATTGTTCCCTGTTATAAATTTCTACTTGAGCATGAGTCACGTGCATGATTTGTAAAATGTTCCAGCACTGGGCAATTATTATTTTTCAATGACCTATTCATTAAAAAAAATACAAACTAAATTAATTAGCATTGCCATCATTTTCATCTTTAAACTTATAAGAAGAACGTGCTCATATTGGAAGACTTTCTTTTTATTGATGAAGGTGATTTTGGTTAAAAGGAACATAGACCTTGCCCTAAACTTGAACATTAAGGCATACAAATTAAGTAATAATCAACAATATAATATGCTGTTGCTTCATAAATGTCAAAAAGTTGTTAAATGTTTACATAATCTTGGTATGTAAAGCATTTTTTCTAATTTGGTTCATTTTCCATCCAAAAAATGTTTAATGTATCACAGATAGTATGCATGAATATGAAAATAACATCAAAGTTATGCTAATAACATTGAATACATTAATTCATTATTATAATACTTGCCAGTTAAATTTCAAGTGCATGCTAGAAGATATTTGCTCATGTGCTTATCAAGATTCCATTCTGTAGAAACTTTGAGATTTAAAAGCATAAAGTAAATACATTTTCTTGATAATAACATAAACTTTGATGTAAGTAAACTGTCTGTGAGATCTTTCATAGAATTAACATTATTTTTTCCTTATTTTAAATGAATCATATTTTCCCCATTGTCAAAATCTTTCAGAAAATAATTAATGAATGTCTTTCTGTTTTTATGTTGCAATGATTGGTTGTGGATGGACATTGTGACTGAAAGTAATTTGTTATTTTATAATGTTACTTGTTTTTTGTAAGCAAGTGCTTTTATTACAATGCCCTACCTGTGTAACTGAGTCAATCTGCATTTCCCAGATATCAAGTAGTTGTGAAATTCAACCAACATTTTTAATCTTTCTTGCTATGAATTATAATAATTTGATGAACAGATTTAATTTCCATGCAAATTATTAAGTTACTTAAACTGGTTTTAAATGAAATTGTCATGCACTATTTCCTAAAGCTCATTTTCATTGCTTCAAAAATGATTATTTGTATTTTATAAAGTATTTGTCAAGATAAATTATAATTCAAAAGATGGAAACTTTTCCTCTTTTTACATTAATAATTTGAATCAATGAATAAAATTTTGTAGCTGACCTGGCCATATTTTTTCTTGCTTATATAATTATAACTCATTTTTGTGAAATGTCTGAAGTATTTAACCTGTCATTGTGTACAGTTTTGGGCCAAAACTATTATCAGCTTTTCAATTAATTGAATTTTGAAACTATTTAAATTAAATTTGTGATTAAGGTTTTGAGAATTATTTGGCCTATTGAATCTTATGAAAGGTTATTGTTCGTCGCCTCGCAAGTGATCCAGAAGATTTTTTACAAGTTGTTAAAATATTTTTATTTACTTTTTCTTTCTCAGACTCAGATGATGAAGAAGGGAATCATGGTTGGATTGAGGGACTGGCTATCCTTATTTCTGTTATTGTAGTAGTAATTGTTACAGCGTTCAATGATTACACAAAGGAGAGGCAATTTAGAGGTCTACAAAGTAGAATTGAAGGTGAACATAAGTTTTCTGTGATCAGAGGTGGAGAAGTAAAACAAATTGCCGTAGGTGACATTGTTGTGGGTGACATATGTCAGGTTAGTATAATGCTTCTTTTTATATTCTAAGTTTAGATGATAACAGGAAGATATAATTTTTTAATTGAATTCACTAATTCAAGATCAAGTATGGAGACCTTTTGCCTGCTGATGGAGTCTTAATCCAAAGTAATGACTTGAAGGTAGATGAATCATCTCTTACTGGGGAATCAGATCATGTAAAAAAGGGAGAAGCATTTGATCCTATGGTTTTGTCAGGTGAGTTTTTCTAACCTTGTGCACTATATTTTAAATTACATCAATTAATTTCTGTTTTATGTTTTAATCAAAATATTGTTTTCATTCAGGAACACATGTCATGGAAGGGAGTGGAAAGATGCTTGTAACTGCAGTAGGAGTAAATTCACAAGCTGGTATAATATTTACATTGTTAGGTGCAGCACAGGATCAGCATGAAGCAGAAATGAAACAAAAGAAAAAAGGTAAAATAGAAATTATAATTTTTGAGGCATGATGTGTATATTTGGCTTTCCTCTTTATTTAGTGATTGTTGATATATTGCATGGTTGCTAACTGAAATACTTTATTTGTACAGTTTTTAAGTTCCCCTTTGATTTGAATTTTATATTTTTATCAATGTTTAAAGTTTTGCACCCTTTTATATGGCTATTCCCATATACATGTATGTTCAAATTCAGTGTTCCATTGTCCTAATGAGAACATTTGTTGTCATAAACATACACAAATGTTGATCATATGTTATAGTTTTCCCATGTACCCCTTAAAACCCATGTCTTTTTTTTTAATGCTTGTTTCACTGAAATTTTCATGAGATGCTTTCATATGCCTTCATAATATGTATAGATAAATATCTATACATGTATTCACTTAGGTATAGCTTGCATTAAATGGAAAGTGAAACAGGTGTTTTGTTATTTTGTGTATCCAAGTTTGTGACACTAATGTATTTCCTTTTGCATGCTCTCCTCTGCAGAAGCTAAAAAGCAACGGAAGAAGAAGAGCTTGACAGGTGATTCCCCTTTTGTTACCTCTTGCATCCCTTGCATGTTATTGTTAACAACATGTACTGCCCTCAAATCATGCATTTTTTCATTGTTTTCATTTAAGTTTTGTTTTACTTGTTTGGATATTTGTAATAAAAGAGATATTTCACATTGTCTTTTAAATGCTTGAATTAATAATTAAAATTATTAATATATCTCTACTTTGAGTGGCAGATATGAACAACAACATACTTAAATAATTTTACTCTCATATAAATAAACAATTTAACTTTTATGTTTTGAATTCATTAAATATATTTCTATAAAGTAAATTTCATTATTAATTTTAAACTAACATTAGAATATTAACTGTGAGTCTTATATAGTATTTTGTTGACCAGTAATATAGGCAATTTAAAAAAGTATCTAATGATTAAATGCTTAATAAAGTATGAGTATGAAAACTAACCATATGGAATTTTGCTTAATAGTGATGAAGCAAAAACATTATTTAATATACTTGAACTAAATCATATAACTATTATAATTTGCTTTAAAAATAAAATCAACTATTTGATCCAAGGAACTGAGCATCTTGCAGGTGAGAGTATTTTTACTTTAATGATCATGCCTGAATAAACTTGCTTGTAAGCAAAAAAGTAGGCAAAATAATTCTCTCTCTATAGCAGAGCATTTAGATAACATTTTGATCAGCTTAATTTTTATGACTAATTCATTTGGCTCTTGCCAATACATAAATTTCAATTTTTAGAGCAATGCCTTAAACATTTAATTCCTAATAATCTTGAATTGATTATTCTCATGAGGCCAGTTTTATATGCATGCAATGGTTTAATTTCAGGAGAAGATGAGCCCCCAATGACAGGTAACAGCCATGTTACAGCACCAGCAGCTGATCAGGGGGCTAAAGGTGCTGAAGCAGAAAGTGCAGCTCCACCAACACACCATGAGAGTCATAAAAAGGAGAAATCTGTGTTGCAAGCTAAATTGACAAAACTGGCCATTCAAATAGGTTATGCAGGTGAGCAAAAGTAATTTCGTAAATTTTTTGTCGATGATTTACAAGATTCGTGTAAAACTATTTGAGTACCAATATTTACTACAAAACAGTTTTATAGGGATACAATAAACCTCAATATAGCGAGACTTTATAAATTTCATAAAAATACTCATTTTAACCAGTGTTCATAATATCTGAAAATTAAATTCTGTATATGCAATGTTAAGAAATTGATGATGACGATGTTTTTGCTTGTTATAATAAAGTTCTCATTATATGCTGTACTCGCTCTATTGAGGTTACACAGAATATGATTAAAAATCTAAATGAAGACCAATTCATAAGAAAAAGAGACATTTTATAAGATTTACAGTGAATATGATCATTGTTATAGTTGAGCTGGCCAGAGTTGGCACTTAGCTGCACGGAAGCAGTCAAATGCCAACTCTGGGGAGGGAGAGCTTTTTGCCAATGTGACAGCATAAAGACTGAGCCATTACCATGGCAACGGTGCACTGTTGTCATTTTCTTTTACCCCTCCTGTTTTGCTAGTCCCACATGCATAATAAACGGTGACTCAGCAGGTTGGGGTAAACCGATGGTCATAACAGCATGCGGCATCATCGCCTTCCTATCAATGGGTAGGCAACCAGCTCTTCAGGTGCCAACTCTGGCCAGCTTGATTATAATTGTTTGGACATTGATATATAGTCGTGAAAATTATATTAAAAGAGCTTGTAGCCAATCTGCTTGGGGCCTGAGCTTAGTCAAATAATAAGCTAATCACTGGTTGAGGCCTGAGCTTGGTCAAATAACCTTTGGTGACTGCTGTATGAATCATGTTTTGATAAAGCTGAGAAAATCAGCTAACTGGGATTATCAGATAAATGGAGGTTGGATACAGAGCCTTGTACTGTTTATTTTAACAAATCATTCAGTACAAAGGAGGTGCTTTTGAATTGATGAAAGAGCTGAGTTTGTTTGGGTGTTTCTGTGGTCATTGTGAAGCAATTTTCAGAAAATATTGCAATTTGCAAATCCTCAAGCAGGGGTAGACTTATCAAGGGGGGCTGATGACCACCCTGATTGCCCCTCTCCACAACTCACAACTGCTGATGACCATTTTATTCTGAAAATCACTGCTCCTCTCAGAATCTTTCTTTCTCTTGCTCTATGAGCAATATAAATACAGTACAGCCATGGCAGACCTCATTCAGGTCTTCACAACTAGAAGTTGTCATTACATGACTATACATGGTTTAGTCCCAGTTGCTCGAATCCCACTTGCCATAAAACCCAGTTGCCATTAATCCCACTTGCCATAGTCTCAAATGCTCGAGTAGCAAAAGCTCGAATTCCCAGTTGCCAGAATCCTACTTCCCATAGTAAAAACTGTGGTGGGAAAAAGAGGGGTATTTATGAATAGGAAGCAAAAGGAGAAAGGACGGGAATTTACAGATATTTTTGTTTTTACACTGCATATTCATAATTGTTATAAAATTTTGTCGATTGATACCAATGTCGACTATGTTCCCTCAGTGTACCCTCCCCCTGTCCCCTCCTCCTTCCATTCTCCTTTTTGCTGCATATCCGTAAATTCCCCTCAGTCCTTTCTCCTTTTTGTTAAACATTAACATTGTCACACATTTTATTGAACCCCATCTAATTCAGGAATGAGAGAGAGAGAGAGAGAGAGAGTGCATCTGCCAATGAACCTCTCTGTCTCTCTGGGAGATGATCCTCTCTAATTTAATAGAACCACCTCATTCCTAAGGGAATTTGGAATTTTATCTTTAGTTTAGAATGTGGGAATGTTGGGAATAATTTTGAAACTAGCTTGGCTAGTTCCGTCCCAACCAAGAAAACATCCGCGTTCCGAAACGAGAAAATTGATCTGCTATGATAGTTCAGTGGTAGAATATCCGCCCAGCAAGTGGAAGACCCAGGTTCGATTCCCGATCATAGCAGACGTTTTTCTCGTTTCAAAATTATTCCCAACATTACAGCATATGCCTGTCTGCATAGGATCATCAGATCGCTTTATTCCATCAATTTACTGTAACATTTAGTAAATGTTTGAATAATTTTTTGTGCCACACTCGAGGTCTTTTCCTTTCCACTAGAAATGCTTCCAGCAATTAGTCTTTCAAATCTACCCTGCCCATGTACTTGTTATATTCTATAACACATGCTGGCTTTGCCACTACTGCATTACTCCCTGTAGTCACAGTTAACATGTCACTGTTTTGTTGTAGGCACAGCCACGTCTCTCTTGTTCTTCCACTTCACTGCCACTATCTTCTCACACTGCACACTAATCATTTCACCTTTCTTTAGTTTCTTTTTCTTAAGTTTTTCTGGAATTCCTTTCCTATTCGAGCACACTGTGCCAACAGCATCAGTATGTTTATCTACTAGTCTTTGAAACAGATCAGGACTCTAATAGAAGTTATCCATATACAGACATCTGCCTGTATCCAAAATATGTTCACATAGGGCAAGGACAACCCTGGTAGATAATAAATCATTTTCTATTATGTGCTCACTTTCTATTACAGAACCTTTTCCATTATAAATTACAAAATTTAACAAATAACCAGAAGGATCACACAGTTCAAAAAATTTCATACCAAATCTAGCAGCTTTCAAAGGTAAATACTGTCACCAGGAAAGTCGACCCTTCCACAATAGCAGAGATTCGTCAACCGAAACTTCTCTGCCCAGAGAGTAAGCAGTCTGAAATTTTATCTTCAAATAATTGACAATCTGTATTATTTTGGGTAACATTTTTCTGTTTCCTTACTATCGTTGTCCTCAAAATGCGGAAACCGAGTAAGAAGTGAAAATCTTTCCTCGGAAATAATAGTTGGTATAAATGGCATTTCAAGAAGATCTTTCTGAGTAAAATACATCTTTATCCTCGGTTTCCGAATATTTCCCATCAGCAGAAAAATTCCTAAGAAAACTCTAATTTCATTTGTAGAGGTAGGAGGCCACTTCAAAAATCAAGATTTTCGAAATAAAAATATTTTAGATTTCATTTTATCCAAATATGATTCGGCATACCAATTGGTCTCGTTGACGATAAGTTGTATTAGACCATCATCAAAGAACTTTTCAAAATACTCTAGAGGACTATCACTTGAAATATTAATATTCACCTTACTATCACAGTCAAAGGGAGAAACTATATTTGCACTGTCGATATCAGTCCACTGAAAAATATAGGGAATTTGTTGCTCTCGTTCTCCAAATTCATCACCAACACATTCCTCATCTTCAAATTCACCCTCAGAAGTTAATAAATACCCTTCAGAACTTTTACTCACATAAGAAATAATACTTTGTTCATCACTTTCTTCTTCTTCTAAGATATTTAGCACATCTACAGCAGAATACATCTTACTCATGGATGCCATGTTGCTAAACTAGATGAGAGGGAAAAACCCAGATAAAAAAAACTTTGGGTAAGGGGAGATACAGAATATTTGTATAGAAAGGTTGAGTCATCTAAGGGGAGTAAGAATATGTTTACTTTACGGCATAAACTCAAAACGCAAAGGATATAGGGGCAGCTAAAGGTGATGCTGCATAGGACAATATATGTTGTCCTTGACACTTGAGGGGCTAAGAATGTATTGACCATAATAGGCCCTCTTTTTAGACTTATGCAATGTGTTATTTATTTATTTATTTAATAGGATGAGATGTGAGATATCATTAATTTTAAGCAGTCTCATCTGGGTCAATTTTGTGTTGTATGTCTTTGGCTGTTAAAAGAAATAGAGTCGTTTATGTAAAGTTATGGCCATAATAGCCCAAGAGGCTAATTCTCCAGAAAACAGCCACTTCCTTGCTCTATGGATCTAATCTGTGTCACAGAATCCAGGAATTTTGTGTGAAATGCGTTTAAACATGCATGAAGTGGAGGGGAATCAGGACATCCATGGGAGGGGGACATTCACCCATGGTGCCCTTCCCCCTTGGATCTACCAATGCTCTCAAAGGTTCTGATTGGATAAGTTTGCTTAAAATAATGAATCTCAAATCATAGAAATTGAAAACAGCTTGCTATATTTTACATTACCCTATCGTGAAGTTCTATCAAACACCACCTTCCATTATTTATTGTCGTACATCTCTTTCCTATAAATTTTTCTTTGGTTGTATGATTTTAAATTTGAAGCAAATGTGTTACAGCCAAATTTATGTTAATGTTTTGATAGTATTTTTGGAATTTGTTTTTATATTCCTTATTTCTCTCTGCAGGTTCTACCATTGCTGTCTTAACTGTTGTGATTTTGGTCATACAGTTCTGTGTGAAAACCTTTGTATTACAGCAGAACAGTTGGAAAAATTCCTATGCTAATGAATTGGTCCGTCATCTGATTATTGGTGTGACTGTTTTAGTGGTTGCAGTTCCTGAAGGTCTTCCTTTGGCTGTTACACTTTCACTAGCATACTCAGTCAAGGTAATTTTTTATCATTATATGTTTTCCATATAAATATAATATTAAAAGTAGTTGATCAGTTTTAAAATTTCCTGAAGTAATTTATCTTTCATTGCTCAGCAGCAGTTGTATCAGATTTTGCAAATTCACTTAAGAAAATTCCTCATAAAATTACATAATACTTACCATATTTTCTGGCTAATGAGATGCTCATTTTTCCAAAAAAATCACCAAAAACTGGTCTAGGTCTTATCTAGTTGAAGGTACTCAAGTATCCCAGTCCATGCTGGGATAGGTTAGATCTAAAACTTCTTTTCTAATATGAGAAACAATAACTTTTGATAGGTTTTGCAAAATTACTTTCTTGATGCAAATGATTTAACCCTGGAACCAGACAGCATGATCTGACACTTAAGATTGCTGCCACATGTGCTTAATGAAGTGTAGTTCATTGGCACACCATGGCTACTCATTTGAGTGAGTGAGTCAGCTGTTTGAAGTCCTTAAATGCAAATTATATTATTAGAATTAGCTTTTACCTGTTCATTATGTAGATATTTTCCTGTTTTCCCACAAAAATATCAGGAGGTAGGTCAGATCCCAAGATGTAGGATTTTGAATAAACATTTAATCATATGGTTCCAGGGTTAAAAAAGTTTCATAAAGAGTACAAAAAATGATATGTAGAAGAAGTCATTACTTTGTATTATTCTGTTAATAGAAGGAAAGTGGAAGAGAGCTCTTGTACGATAACATCAACAATTTTCACAAAAATAACAACATATATTTTGGTTACAAAACAACCATTTATATGGCATAAGTGTAACTAGGATAAATATAGGTAATTTTCTTAACACTTTTGCAACAATGTCACCAGTGGCTCATGGGCATTACTTCTAGTGAGCATTGTGACCCTCTGGTGGGACATGATGCCTATGAGATGCAGATGGACTGTAAGTAATATTCTGAAAAATTGTTACGGCCACAAGAACCAATTTGCGCTTGTACCAATGGAAAATCTTAGGCACATCAATTTTCAAAGTTGGAGATGATTAAAAATAAAGACTCAAGCACACTTTTTTAAATTTTTAAGAATTTAAAAACTGTTCTGATGGATTGGTGGTTTTGTATAAATCTTCAGAATCTGGGAAATTACTTACAAAAATGTTGGAATCTGAAATCTCCACAACTTCCAATATTGCCAAATTTGAGGACTAAAAATAGATATATCTCCTCATAACATTTCAAATAATTTGCAATGCTATTCATACAGAAGCCAGATGGGAACTGATGAATTTCATGGCGTTTTCTTGAATAACAAAGTAGGTTGGGAAAATTACGGAGAAATTACAATACCTCATAGATGGAAATGAAAAGATTGCAAGAAAAACGACGCAAATGACTGCACATGTGCGAAAATACAAGAAGGACCGAGGTCTGATAAACTTCATGCGGTTGTCCTGCGATGGGACTCAATTGAGGGGGGAAAGACCCCCAAGGGTGGAACCCTCAAAAATTCAACCACAGATGCAGGATACGACCACTTACAGCTGGTGGGTCATAACAGATGCATATGAAATTGGTCTACAAATTACAATACATAGGTTTATTATAGCTCACCCTTGCATCTCCGCAACCTGCAACATTATTATATAATTAATCGCTATCAATAAATAAATATCTTGAACGTTTTAACAATATTCAATGTGCTATCTCTTTAGGTACATTCCAAAAGTGTCCTTAAACTGCATAAACATGAAAAATTTCAAGTGGAAGTAATCATGCGGACAAACAATGGATGGACAGCCAGACAGAGAGTTGAAAAGATAGAGGGAGAGAAATATAACCCTCATTTATGTTATAATCTACAGAAATAAAGCAAGAAAAATTCATTATTATGTATGAATTAAAAAATAAAATGCCTTGCGTCACGTATGTGTTAAGCAGTTTTGACTATGCCTAGGATTTATAGGAAAATTATAAAAATTGTTGTACACAATTTCACAGCTTGCATTGTCTGCGTGGTGATTTGCCATACTAGCAGTACAATATCACAGTAGTGGATGTCTCATTGGTGCATCTGTCATAGTTGAGTATACATTTATTCTTTCGTTTGAGTTTAGGAATTGCATCAGGTTCTACAATAAATAAATTTTGTATTAATTGGTTGTTTTAGAGCCCTACCGACAAATAATGTAAGTGTACAAGCATCTACTGAATTTTTTTTTTTAATATTTGTCTTCAAGTCAAGATGCAACTCATAGGCCAAAAATACAGCAAATATTATATGATACAAAGACATTTATTTAAGCAGCTGGTAATAGCTGAGGTCATTATTATCATTGTAAAACAAATTTTATTTCCATTATTAATTTTGTACCTTTTTCTACTTCCAACTTAATTTTGACATGAATTATTTCCCAGAAAATGATGAAAGACAACAATCTTGTGAGGCATCTGGATGCTTGTGAAACAATGGGAAATGCTACTGCAATCTGTTCTGACAAAACTGGCACTCTCACAACCAACAGGTAAATAATAAGAACTGATTTCATTGATTTAAGGAAAGGGTTTTTGATTTCCAGTTTCTAAATTAATATTGAAAGTTTAAATGATTTGAGTGCAATTTTATAGTCAATTTGAAGTATAATTCTTTGCTCTAAAGAGAGAGATGTTAATTTCACTTTTAATGTTATGATTGCTGTAATTCTTAGAAAAATTTATTCAGTAATTGAATCTTAAAATATTTTGCACTAATTTCACTAATATTGTTGTATAACTTAGTATGGTAGTAGCAGTTTTATATTTTGTCTATGAAATCAGTTTCTTATTCATCACTATTATCATTTGTTTTTAGAATGACTGTGGTACAGTCTTACATCTGTGACAAGCATTACAAGACAATTCCTAAATTTACTGATATTCCTGAACATGTGGGAAATTTACTCCTCAACGCCATTGCTATTAATTGTGCCTACACTTCGCGCGTAATGGTAAGTGATACTTTTTTCAAACATTTTATAAATCTTCATCATACCTTAACATATCAAGTAAATGCTCAATTTAATCTATTCGTGTGGTGTTCTTGATTGTGATGTTTTTCATGCATATATCTAAAATATTGAAATATAAGAAAACTAGGAAAATAATTTGAATTTAAGTTTTTTGCCTCCTCAACAGTACAAGCATCTCTGCAATTACGCAGCTTAGTTATACATTTCAAGTAAAATAGGAGAATGTAGTTACTGATTGGATCAGTTTTTAGTTCAAAAGTCATTTAAAGCTTTTCCTATAATAACATTTTAAATGTCTATTTTACAGCCTTCAGAGGAGCCAGGAGAACTGCCAAAACAAGTTGGAAACAAGACTGAGTGTGCACTCCTTGGATTTGTCCAAAATATGAATAAAAGTTATCAGACTATTCGAGATGACATGCCTGAAGAGATGTTTACAAGAGTTTACACTTTTAACTCTGTGCGTAAATCCATGAGTACTGTTGTTCCTCGAGAAGGAGGTGGTTACAGGCTTTTCACCAAAGGAGCATCAGAAATAGTCATGAAAAAGTATGAAAAAAATTATTTTAGCATTGTCTTTAAATGTTAATTTGCTTTTGGGAAATATTTAACTTGATCAAAGGTTTTTGTATCTATTGTTCATAAGGTATGCTACTCATTAGCTTTCATCATATTTTATGCAGAAAAATGAATAAAACAGAATTTTCTTAAATAAATAGGTGTGCTTTCATCTATGGCCGAGATGGGCATTTGGAGAAATTTACAAGAGACATGCAAGAAAGGTTAGTTCGTCAAATAATTGAACCAATGGCATGTGATGGGCTGAGAACAATTTCGATAGCCTTTCGTGATTTTGTGCCTGGGAAAGCTGAAATAAATCAGGTTCATATAGATTCTGAACCAAATTGGGATGATGAAGAAAACATTGTTAATAATTTAACTGGATTGTGTGTGGTTGGAATAGAAGATCCTGTTCGTCCAGAGGTAGGTTAATGCATATTTTGATAGCTGTCTTTTTATTGAAAGATCTAACTAGTAATTTTTATTTTGGTAAAGCGTGAAATAAGTAATACGGTCACTCATGAATCTTGATGGAATTGATTAATAATAAATTTAATATCTTCTCTTTCGAAAAATTACATTTGAGTCTGTTATTTCACTGCAGTTAGTTACCACTTTTCTACTTAGTGTGACATTTCAGAATTTTCAAAAACAATTCTTTCTAATCTTTATCATTTCCTTACATATAAGGCTACCATAACATCCTCATTTTTCTGGACATGTCCTCATTTTGGCATTATACTGTCTTGAAGGAATTCCAAAGAATTGAAATTTTTTGGAAATTTAAAGGATATATTAGATCCAGATATTGTTCTCATATTGCATTTGACAAGGACTACTCTGCTTAGTTTTAGCCACATTATGCTACATTGTAGTACATGAAGCACCCCTTTTCTGAACTCTAGCTTTACATTATAAGATAGAATTACATCCACCAGTGCCAAAATTAATATCTTCCACTTTTACATAAAATCTTGATTCATGCGAAGTTTTTCCATACTACTCAAATATAAGACGGCTCTTGATTTTTCAGTTGCTAAAATATGAAAAAGCTCGTCTTATACTCATGTAAATACAGTAGAGTACAAAACTATTATTTGAAGTTGAAGTTATTGTTTAAAAAATTGAGTAATGAGGTTTGTTTCCAGGCTTTGCTTCTCTTCCTTGCGGTGAGGTCGCACCAGCGTCTCAATAATATGACATCAGTAGCAGTACTTATACAAAAGTGGTAGAACAGTAGGAGCTAGGTTTTCGAAAGCTCGTGATTTTTTGGCCTTTCCAATAAGTATGAGTTTTAATTTGTGGTTACCAGTAGCATTACTATAGGCTAGAATCATCACTCTTTCTTTACTTCATTTATACCCAGGAGCTTAAGCTTCAGTCTGTGAAGCTAAAGTTTTTGAAGGCAGCATTTTATAGTTTAGGCCTGTCTCTTCGCAGTTATATATGTGCTCACCTAACAATCCTTCGTTGTAAATGAGATAACGAAATTTCGCTTTAAATTTCAAAAATTTGTCCGAATTTGCCGATAATTTTTTGCCACAGATATTGAGCTGCCTATGGCTATGTCAGATTATGTGGAATCTCGGACAATCGAAAGTCGGATTATCAGGACTCCACTGTATACAGAATTTTAAAAACTTGAATGGAAGTTTGAATCTTTTAGAAGTCCATTTAACATTTTTCTATTTCTAATGATGTACAGTAAAACTTCCTTGGACATGGATTATCTCTTTCATGGTACATTAAAATACAACGAACTTCTCTTAATATAGTGACGCAATTCACTTTTATGCAGTTCTGCATTAAATGGCCAAATTACAAAAAATTACCACAATTGTAGTTTTTTACTAGATTTTGGCAGTTTTCTTTATTATATTTTGTTTAACATATAACTGGTGTGGTACAAGTCAAATCATTGCACCATCTATAAATGCACTGATGATATTTGTTTTTTTACAATAGTTTTCCCTAGCCCCCAATACTTTCCTTGATTATGGAGACGAACCTATTCTCATAGTGATTGATGTCAATTTGCATTCAGTTATCAAGTTACAGCAGCAGTGGCTCCTTTTTTCTCACAAAAGACCATTAGCGTTACAAATATTGTATTGAGACCTTTAGCAAGTTTGGCCCTGGATATAGGTGCCAAATATAAAAGACAAGCTGTATGTAAGCTACTACAGAAAAATTATATGAAATGGGGCTTCATTTGCTGACACAATATGAAAAAGCGTGTTTTATTTATTGAGGTTTATTTAGAATTGTAAACTTAATTATTTGCAAATTTAGCAACATTTAGTAATATGACCAAGTACTTGATTCAATAATTAATTTTAATATTTTAACCTTCTATCTATAACTAATTGCTCATAATCTTAATTTAAATATTTTGAAGGCATCTCCTGCATGCTGTATAAAAAACATTTGAGGTATTTCTATATATAATACTATTTTATATTCATAAATAATTAATGCAGATAAGTTACATTGTACATTTCAATAAATACCAATTAATGATAGTAATGTGAGGTCGTACATGTCAGACGAACAGGGATTTTCCCACAGATTCCCTGATCATCAGATTAGCTACACATCATTGAGACATTTAATTCCATGTTTTCTTCCATTAGCTTCTTCCTTGATGCTCTTCGTTAAGAGTAGGCTAATGCCAGCACCAGGTTGCCCTCCTCCCTTGTGAGTATGTTCAGTGTGGAAGGAGCTATGGCTATAATAATCCAAGAGGTTGTTTAGCGTAAAATACACACACATACACACAAAGTTCTCTAGAAATATGTTTAAAAGAAATATTAATTTAACCTTTGATTGTGGTAGTCCTGCTCTTTAGCTCCACTTTAATCATCTTGATTTCATTATGGTGTGTTGTACAAATCTTATACATAAAATTTCGTTGAAATCCGTTCAACCAATTCCTTCCAAATCCATAATTACTGAAAGAGTTTAATTTGTAAGTATGGCATCCCTGTTTGGCTGACCCAGTCCAAATATGCTAATATGGTTTTGTATATATGTGTACATTACAAATATTAAATTTGATTAAAATTGATGAGGTCATTTCAACGCAAATATGCATAAAAAGGAATTGTATTATTCCTTGTATTGTGGCAGCCCTGCTTTCTATATCTCTACTAAACGTATTGATTTTGTTTTTACATTACTTTATTCTTGGATATTTTTAAACAAAATTCGATTTACTCAAAAATGGCTACATATAAGGATTTTGATTAAAATCCATCCAATCAGCCTGATGTCACAAATAATACTAACTAAGCCATATCTCCCAGAAAAATTATTATACATCGTCCAGTGGCATTAAAACATACGTTAAACTACGACAGTAGGGAAAACTGCTAGAATAGTGTTTAAGACATCCTGATCGAAAAGTGATGATCATCAAGCCATGGCAGTTAATTGCCAAGCACACAGAGGTAATTTCGGGACAAAGAGCATAGTGAGACCAAGCGTATATACGTATATGAGGGAGTTTGTGCAATGTATATTGCGCTGTTTGTTTTGTGTTGCACATGTCCTTCATACAAAATTTCGTTGAAATTGGTTCAGCCAATTCCTTCCAAATTCATAATTACCAAAAAGTTTTATTTTGTATTTAAGTGAAGATTCTATGTACCAAATTTTGTTGAAATCGGTTCAGCCAATTTTTCCCTGATATGCATACAGATTAATGGACATCATGAAGATAATAGTGCTTTTCAGCAATGACTAAAAGCATTAAAAATGCAACATTCTTTTTATTTTTTATTTATTATTTATTAGCATTAAAGAAAAAGATTTAGAACCCCTGTTCTAGAGCATAACCCCTGCATTGGGGGAAGTTTTACTGTATATCTTTATATGGAGATGTGAGGCACATACCTCTAGCAATACATAAATTTTGATCACTTTCCTTTGAAAATGATTCTATATTTTTTCAGTCCTCCATCATTCCATACTTAATATGAAAAAATTTCACTTCCCTAACAATGCTTTGGTTTCAGTATTTTTTATATTTATCGTAATGAAATATAATAAACATTTTTAAAGTTATAAAGTTACACAGACATACTGCATTGGATTAATGGTAAGCTCTTCTTGGTTATACAGCCAGTGTTCTTATAATATGCCTTCCCCATAACCCATGGTATAACTGTTGAGCACCCGATTCTGAAGCTGCTGGCTATTATGTAAATTGAAGATATACCCAGTGCTAAAACGAATATCCATTTGCTCCTCCCCTTTTGTTTTCTTTTTCATCGGTGAATCCCCGAATTTATTCTCTTTCGAGTTCCATCTTAGTATCCAGATGATCGTTGGAAGTGTTTCATTGAAGAAGAATTACCAGAATTTTGGGGAATTTTCTGCTTAAACTGTCGTTCACTTAAGATAAGTTATATTCATTGTTTTATAAAGTTTGGTGGCTTGATTAACTTATGGCTCGATTTATCATTGGTGGGAAAACTCCTTAAGCCATAAAAGTTTATTATAAACCCAATGCATTTTGCCAACTAAGTGGGCATATTCAAGGGTGAACTTCTCTCGACAGTGACTGAAAGTGGCAGCGAGCGTAGCAAGAGGCAACGTAGCAAGTTTATAGCATGGTTATCGCAGCTTTCACATATGTCTGTCCAAACCCTGGACCCTCCCTCTGGGTACGTCCTTGGCCAACAATAACATAACGCTAATGAATTGCCGAGGTCAATCTTATGACAATGCATCGAATATGTCTGGACAATATACAGGGTTACAAATGAGGGCATTCTATTAATTTAGTTGGCATGCATGCAGTAGAATGTAGCTTTAATATTACAGTTTATTTTGATTTTATTCCGAGTCTATACAATTTTTTCTTGTCTTCCCCACATCGATGGGAAACATTGACATCAAAATTGAGTTCCCACAAAGTAGTTAAAACTTTGTCAAAAACTCGTTGGTCTGCTCATGCGGATGCTGTCAATGCCATATATGAAGGTTATGAGCAGATAAAAGAAACTCTGGATGTCTTCTTAAATGACAAAAACCAGCCACCGAGCTCAGGGTTTGTTGCAGAAAATCTGAGAAGGAAAATGAATGAACTGGAAATATGTTTTTTGACTGTTCTTTGGAATGATATTTTAACCCGGCTCAACAAGGTGAGCAATTTTTTACAAAAGCAGACTATGAACTTATCAACAGCGTTTATACTAATCAAATCTTTAACTGTACATATATGTGAAAAACATGAATCATTTGATGATTATGAAAATCGAGGTAAGGAAATGTCGCACATAAAAGAATACAAGGATACTTATAAATGCTTTCAAAAATGAAGCAGTGCCATAGTGTTCTTGGAGGGTGGTGGAAAAGCTGATGAAAAAGTATCTCGAGGCAGCAGGAATTTCAAAATTAATACATTTTTGCCCATGATTAATTGCTTTGTTCACAATCGGAATAAATGTGCCAAGTCATACGAAGAGGTTTTTGAAAGTTTGGTTTTCTAGAATGATTTCAGCATATGGACCAAACTGACATTACTGACAGTTTTTTCAACAAGGACTTGAATGAGAAGGAATTAATTCCAGAATGTCCACATTTTAAAATGTATATCAAGGAAAATTTGGGAACTCTACGCCGTTGATGACGAAGATGAAAATAATGATGTTGCAGATGGGGAAGAGATCGAGAATCCAGATCATATCAATATTCAAGACTTGTACAAAGTTCTGCATCAAGACAGTATTGAAGAAGTCTTTCCTAACATCGAAATTGCTATGCGGATTTTTCTGTGCATGATGGTTTGCAACTCAAGCAGAGAACGCTCTTTCTCAAAGCTGAAATTTATCAAGAACGAATTGAGGAACCGAATGTTACAAAATCGGCTTAACAATCTAAGTCTAATTAGTATAGAGAGCGATCTTTTGCAGCAAATTGACTTTGATGAAATCATTCATGACTTTGCTATGGCAAAATGCAGGTAGAAAATAATGTAAAGTAAAACTACATTGTGAATACTTAATTAGGCAGAAGGCACCCACTGATGTTAACATTTTTGTAATCCAAAATTGATTACGGTTTCCAATAGAACTTTTTAAATCTTACACACTGGAATTAATTCATTATGTATTCCCTTCATATTTATAGGGGCCGCATATCTGAAAGCACTGGGGGCCTCAGGATATCTTTAAATGGCCCTGGATAGACCGTATTAACCCAAATGGAAGACGAATTCGAATTTCAAGTAACCACAATAAAAAACAATGTCTATTCAGAGAAAAATTATGTAATAAAAATTTTTTAAATAATATACGGTGGTGACTTTGTGCCATCTGCTAACACTGCCAGCGTTACAGCAATGCACGTTGTTTAATTCCCCAAAGTTTTTATAATGACGTTATTGCACCTTGTTCGTTAACTGTGTAATTAGATGGCATGTCGAAATCAATAGGTGTCTCGTCTGCATTATCCATTGGGCTCAGAAGGTAATCATGAATTTTCCACGATGGAAGTACACGCTTCTGGAAGCAATAAGTTTGTCCATGTAGTCAGAAGGTAAATGTTGACAGGCAGGCAAAAACCATTATGATACATCATCCATACACATCAACTATTACTAGCCTTGAATTCTTGCTGTGGAATGTTTAGTAATTGTGCTAATTCATGAGCTTTCAGATTAATGATTTCCTGCGACACTGGTTTTCCATCCATTCTTTGAGTATGCACAAATTTAACAGTTTCTTCTTCTAATTCATGACATCTACCTCATTTGGGTCTACTAAATGATTTCCATGTTGAGTTAGCACCTTCAAGTTTCTACTTCCACCTTTGCAAATTTGCCTCCATCATATTATATTTCCTTCTGGTCTCACAATTGATAGTTTCTTCAGCATAATGCACTACTATTAGCTTAAAATTTCTATCAAAACTTTGTCTTACACCTTGTGATACATTCCCTTATAAAGAGGTGCCATTCTTCTCTACACAATCTGTCATTTCAGTCCTAAGATTTGAAGTAAGTTATTTAAAACTGCTAAAAATAATAACTAGTCCTCACTTCACATTAAAAATTAGAGAAGATTGTACCAATCGCATGCTCTCATAGAGGTCATACTCTTCAAACTGCAGGTATACTTGTCCTTTGCTGCTGGCGCACCAATCGAAAAATAACAAATATATTTAAGACATGACGTGCATAAAACACCGGAAATCTTAGTGTAGCCATTTTCAATGCCATATGTATTGAATTTCCTACTCAGCCGATTACAAGTTCTGACATAGGTTAGTCAACACTCTCATTCCACCAGTACCTGCGAGGTGGAAAGCCACTGGTATGTACATTGTGAACTTCAAGAATATAAATAAATGTATTGTATTAATAAATTAAATATAATGTATTGTTTATGTATAAATAAATGCATTTTTGTGAACATAGAATTGGCATTGGGGTGTACTGTGTTTAAAACTTGTACTCAGTTTTAAGACAAGCCATGTTTTTGCTGAAATTTTTGGAAAAAACCATCTTCCTTTTGGTTAAAACGGTAGTTTGAAATTGTAGTAATAATTCAGAAAACACATTTTTGTTGATAAGTATTAAATCAGAATTCATTCCTTTTTAAAGTAAAGCATGTTTTTAATAGGAATTTTCTCAATTTCATGTGAAAAAGATTAGTTTTTGTCAACCATTTACTTCATTTCAGGTCCCGGATGCCATTAAAAAATGTCAACGTGCTGGAATTACTGTGCGTATGGTAACAGGTGACAACATCAACACTGCTCGGTCCATATCAACTAAGTGTGGAATTCTAAAACCAGGGGATGACTTCCTCATTTTGGAAGGAAAAGAATTTAATCGAAGAATAAGGGATGCCAATGGCGAAGTAAGAGTTGATATTTTATCAATCAGTTTTTATTTTATTTCTAATATTATTAAAATATTATTGGATGCTAATGTGTATTCTGGTCTGAAGCACAACCTTCAATTGTGTGAATGCTCATGGAAAATTGAAATCATACTTATTCATATTTTTTATTTTGAATCTGTGTATTGAAGACAAATGTGCTCTTTCCATTTTCACATTATCATTTGTGCTGAATACAATTCTTTTATGCATAAATAGAATCAAAATAGCTCTTTTTGAGTGTTAAAATTCTTGCCTGGGTTGGAAAAAGTGTGGTAGCACACTAGTAATATTGTCAGGAGGCTAATATCTACTAAAAATTATAGGCAAGACTATCTTAGGCTTTCCAAAGTATGATGAGAGAAATGGCAAATCTGATCCTTGAATTTTATAATGTGAACGTACCACTTACCGTCACTTAAGTCCTAACACCAAATGTTACGTATTTGAGTGTTGATGAATCAATTTGAAATGAATGAGTTAAATTTCTTAGTATCTGACCACTGTATATTGCTGACAAAGCATTTAGCCACCAGGCATTATTCGACATGCTCTACACTCTCTTCAGCCCTCGCATTGGCAAGATTTCAATGTCATTGGTGGCAAAATGTTCTGGCTAGTCTTGTTTCTTATAGTAGGATCTAAATTATAATTTTAATATTGGTCAGAAAGTACAATTAATTTGGACATTGTTACTTTAATAGTCAAGCATCCAATAAATTTACCTTATTAAAGAAAGCTGCCATCTGTTTACTGAAGTGTTTCAGGGCATATTCTTATTATTCATTGGTCTTTTTCTTTTCTCTGTAATGTCCTGTCAGGATAATGTGTTCATCCTGAGATGTCCATTTGACTACTGGAACTGGTTTTCAATCACCTAAGTGGATTTCCATTTGTGTTGAATGAATTTACCTGAAAGCAGTTAAAGTCATCCTTCTTAATCAAGTGTGCCCACAGATTTACCTTCATTTGGAAGTTGAAGTATGATCAATGATAAAACTCAAAGCATATGTTTTACAGGAATTTACCATCCGCTCCAGCATTTTGCTGAAGAAGTTGCCAAATAATGTTGAATAATGGCTATAAATGTGAAGTTTTATCACTTTTGCATTAAAGATATCCAAAATTGCATATTATCCTTGAAAGGATGTGTTTAAAATCAGTGGCAGACTGATGATCAGTTGGTAACAGGTGTCAGTTGGTAGTAATGCTTCATATATACTGCTATGACTCAAGTGAAGGAGAGTGAATGTTTCATGGAACTTCTGAGATAATCTCTAAACTATTCTTCATTTTCACTAATGGAAAAACAAAAAGTGATGGATGAATTCATCAAGAGACATATGATTCTGGGAATACTTAACAGTGATTACACTTTATTTATTCATGGTGTTCTTGATAACATAAGAAACATTCTATTGGTTTACTGATAAGCATTTTGTCAGTTTTCATGATACTTATCTAAATTGACATGATAGATATGTTATCAAAGGAATGTGATAGATAAATAATGATTAAGTGGCTTTTAATTGGGTGGTTTGGAATTACTAGTCATTATCAACTACCGTCTTGGATTTGCAAAGAATGCAAATAACTGCAGAATTCTATGAAGATCATTTTAAAGGATAGAGTGAAAGGAGACAAATAGCCTCAAGCTTGCCCTAATAAAGACGTCTGTTTATCTAATATTAAATGACTGTTAAATTCATGATTTTCATGAAGATTGTACATTGAATGCATCTTATATGGAGTGGTCAATTTTTAATTGGTGATTACTTTAGTTAAAATTATTGGAGAAGTGATGTGGATATCAGCAATAATTTATAACTTGAATGACGTACCTATATATTCTGTCTATATTGTAGTGCCTTGATTTTCAAAGTTGTTCAAGTTGGTAACTGGTGGAAAGTCAACCCTTGAACTTATCACCCATAAATGTTGATAATTTTGGGTGTAAAATGATGTTAGGTACATATTCAATGACCAAGACATTATATCAGTTTGGCAGAGCTAAATTTTCATGATTACTGAGTGAGGAAGCAGAAATTGTGCCACTGGAATCCCATAACTTAAGTGAAACGGATTTGTTTTAAAATATGCACTTATAAGTGAAAGTTATATGCATTGAATATTTCAGTCTTTCATTATATACTAACTCAACTTATTTAGCTAGTGTTGTGAATGATTGGGAAACATACCTGCCTGTTGATTATGAATTTGAAATCCAGAAAATTTTCCATTTTTTTGTAGAATCACCTATCAAAATGCTGTGTTGGAAAAAAATTACTCCAAATTCACCTCTGAAATGGAAATACTTGGCTGTGAAATAAACAATCAAACATTTTAGTCAATGTTCGACATAAAATCAAAGAAAGGAATTATGAATATAGATGGATGTTTTGTTTCACCAATTCATCAATTTTTATTTTTCAGCGATCATTCTGTGACAAAAATATAGTATTCCTAACACAATTGAAAAATATATTGAAATTTTTTATAATCCTCTTAATGAATACAGAGGATAACTTATTTCTTTTCCATGGTTTTAACTTAACCTTTTCTTTTTTCATTGACCTCATCCAGTAATGTTTATTTATTCAGTGGAGAAATGAAGACGGTTCCTGTATAACGTATTTTTTATGATTAACATTCACCAAAGTGTTTCTATAAATGATCTGCATTGACAAAGAATACATCGAGATGAAAAAAGCATTACATAGATATTCAACGACAAAAAAAAGATGTGCAGTTGCTATTTGATTGAAAGAATATTATGCGAATCAACTCTTAAAAACACTTGCTCAAAACTAGCTGCTGCTGACTTGGACGATCTTTGTCTGTGGTGTGATTCCAATCTAAAGCTATCTTGAAAAGTTTTTACATCAGTTTAATGAAGTTCTACTACCATAGTGTTTGTTAACCACAAATTTTCCTCATTAAGAGATCCTCTGTGTATATCTGATATTCAGTACATACATACTTGCTACATTTATATACATCTTTCCGATATTCATATGAATCTGTTTTTGAAGTGATCAGTCTTCTATTGGCCATTGTGATAATTGATGCAGCAGTGTATTACGTGCACCAAAATGTATTTTAAGTATATTTTAAAATATGTAGTTGAGGAGAACGAATGGATTTTGCCGATGTATGAAGATAAGTTTACTCCTCTTATTTCTTAAACATCTGAAGTAATTGCCTACTTTTCAGTCATATTTGTGTGTTTTCCATGTCTTTGCCAAAAAATACATTATTCTTCAAAGTTTTACTGGCTCTGGTGAAAGTGTTTCAGTGGGATTTTAGGAAAAAGGAGAGTTTTCCATGACTTCAAAATAATTTATTTTTGTGAGGTGCAATGCCATATATTTATCAGGTGTCTCACTGAGAACAAAAATATTTTAATGTGAATTACATTATTCCTTACCCTGGAGGATGATTGATAAACAGACCAACATGGTTCTAAAATGAGAGGTGGCTGCTCTTTTCAGAGGAGTTATAAGTGAAAATTTCTCTAAGTTACTTAAAATTTATTATCATTCATAGTGCAAAATGTGGCTTGAAAAAAATATTTGAGAGTGAAACTTAAATGGTTTATCCATAGAACAAAAACATCATATTGTAATAGGTATAAAGAAAATGGTGATAAATATCACCAATTTATTTATTGAGATTATCATGAAAAAATGGAGAGCCAGTGCCATAATTATTTCTTCATTTGTGTACTAAAATCTTTCTGACTTAGGGTGTGGTGATGTGCTTTAGGAGCAGAATATGTTATCCAAGGATAAACATATAAATAAGATATAAAATTATTTTATAATTTTACTGCCTGAATTTTTAAGTTGAGGATTTTATTTTCTCCTGGAAGATTTCCATTACTTTGGAGATTTTATGTTAGGTTGAATATGATAAATGTGACTAATGAAATCTATACAATTAACTTAAGCCTAAAGTGGTTTTTATATCCAAATCGGATGTATAAGAAACTTTCACATATTGATGGATTTGGCTAAGTGAAGACAATGATTATGCTGTTAAAATTATACCTTCAGCACATTCATCTGGTGAGTATTGATCTCCATTAATTTGTGCTCTGATATATTTTAAAATTACTGTAGTGCATTTTTATTTTAGTTGCTACATATGATGATTTATTTTACTAGTGTGCATCATTCTTCATTAAATTTATACCTATGAGTTTAGAATTACTGAAATATATTAACTTAGATAAGGTTATGGGGTGTATTTTCTATGGTTCTGGGGATCAGACTTCTGCGAATACTGTGCTACTTTACTTCAGTAGTCACTTTTTCCAACCCAGACAAATGTGTATGTACTCTTTCTACCACTGAGTTATTGGTTTAAATTAATTAGCTCCTTAGGCATATATGATATCAAATTCTGTGGTTACACATTTTTATTAATTTGATGATATATAGAGCCTTTAATTATATAAGTTCTATTCCCTTTATGAAGAATTTTAACCTCTGCTGGAGATAATGGTACTAGCTGGTCTGTTTTTAAGATGCTGCTGGGTAATGTAGGCATGTTATGGTACCTAACACATTAACTAACAATTTAAATTGTACATACAATGATATGCCAAAAATGTCAACTATCTATAAATGGTATTGCAGAGAGAGCCTTAACCTGTACTTGATAATAGCGTAAATATTCCTTTTATTACCAATAAATTTCATTAAAAATAGCATTGCAGTTGTTTATAAGGTATAAAATTATTTTTTTATAAAATAATTTCATTTATAAATTAAATGGTGAAACTTAACACAGAGTTAAATCTAGGGATGGCATTGATTTGCCAACTGAGTAGTATACAGGTCCATATAAATACATCATTTGGATTTGAAAAATACTGTATTTCTCGGCATATGAGATGCACTTTTTTTTCCAGAAAAATGACCCAAAATCAGCCTGCGTCTTATACGCAGAAGGTAAGATTATTACTGTTCTCAATTCCGACACTAACCAGCACACCCCAAAATGGAATAATTGGCAGTCATTCATTCCAAAAAAATAAAATATACATTATTAATAATTAATAGTGAAAATTTTGTTAATAATATATACAGTAATACCTTATGCAACGTGAATTCCAAGGACGCATTTTCATTATTATGCTTTAATACATGTCCACTCACAGTGATTACAATTTCGGTGCATTTGCAATCTTTTAGTTTCTAATTAGCCCATTGAATAACGCGGTTAATGTCACGAAACAGTAGAATTTATGTAGACGTAAATATTTTATACATATCTAGGATAAATAACATTACGTGTATTGCGATCGCAATAGCTACAAAAGTGAAAAGATATTTATTTATTCATAAATGCACATACAGCAAGTTGGCCAATTTACAGTGAATTAGTAACAAGATACTTAAAAAATAAATAAAAAATAGTAATAAGGATACATAAATTAAGAAAAGAAAAGTAGTAATAACAAGTATAATGGATAGATAATGAGAGATGAGAAGATGATGAATTGCAATTATTTTTGAGAAAGATGAGTCAATCCTAGTTTGATAAAGGATTTTATTGGCATAGAGAGAGGATCTGTGGTGAGGTAAGGCATTTAGAAGAGAGGGAAGACAAAGGAAAAAGAATGTTTGGCAAGAGAAATTCTGGGAGTAAGAATATGTAGTAAGGAAGAGGAACGAGTAATTCTGAGTAGAATTTGGATATTGATGTTGGAAAGTAGCTCAGGGCAGTCAGTAATGGAATTCAAAATGCTGTAAATAAAAGAGAGATCTGATTTAGTTCGAATGGCAGAGGGATAATCAAGACCTAGAGAAGATAGAGCAGTATTATTAGAGGCATGGCGAAGAGAATCTACACGATATTTAACTATTCTTATGAAAAAGTTAATAACTTGGTCAAGAGAAGAAATATTAGAGATCGAGGACATAGACCAAATAGGGGAGCAGAAGGTGATAGCAGGAAGGGCAATGGTTGAGAAATACATTGGGAGGGCTATAGGATCACTAATGTCTGTAAAGCGATATAAAATACCAATGAGGGACATTGGTCAGTATAGTTCAGTTTACTGTCAGTTATTATGCCAAGATCCTTCTGCAGTAAAACTCTTGTTAATGAATCTGAATTAACACAGAGGTTAAAATTGATTGGGTTTCTATGAAGAGAGATGGACATGACAGTGCATTTCTTGAGATTTAATCTAAGGTTCCAGACATCGCACCATTTTGAGACCTGTTTAATTGATTCTTGCAAAGCCGTACAGTCGGAGATGGTAGTTGCTTGCTTAAAAATTTTGCAGTCATCAGTATAAAGTAATGTGTGGGCCTGGGAAGAATGGAGAGTGGCGGCCAAGTTATCAACAAAGAGATTAAACAAGTAGGGTCTAAGGACACTTCCCTGCGGAAAGCCTGAGGTAACAGGTGACCAATCCAATGATATTTCAGACAATATAACCCGCTGATTACAATTATTCAGAAAGCTGCTCAGGAGGTTGAGAAAATTACCATGGATATTGAAATGGTGATTAAGCTTGTGAAGTAGTAGGTCATGATTTAAAGAGTCAAAGACTTTAGATAGGTCTAGGAAAACTGTGTCTAACTGGGCCTTATCAACAGCATGTTTTTGAAAAACTGCTAAATTAGTCAAGCAGGAGCGACCAGGAAGAAAGCCATGTTGCTTGGTGGAGAGATGCGGCAATGTTAAGTAGTAGAGATGGTTGAGAATGATCCGTTCACAAATAGAGGAGAGAATGGGAAGTAAGGAAATAGGATGGTAATTTGAAACATCAGCCTTTAAACCAGACTTATGTATAGGAACAATATTGGCAGATTTCCACTGGAGGGGAAAAATACCTAATTTGAAACAATGGTTAAAAATAAGAGTTAAGGGAATAGAAAGAGAAGAGGCACAATTTCGGAGAAATATAGGACTAATGCCATCAGGGCCTGGGCTGCAATGAGGTGGAATTTTACAAAGGAATTCAAAGACTTCCTGTGGTGTAGTTTGGAGTTGCGATAAGGAAAAGGCGCACACAGCGGAAAGGGAGTGGTCATTTTTGATCTTCAGAGACAGAGGTAATAGAGGGTGACAGGCAATCTGAGAAATATTTGAGGAATAATTTAGACCTGTGAGATCCCACAGCATTAGCATCTGCGTAATGTATTTAATCAGGAATCCTTAAGTGATTGCGGCAGCCATTCACAAAGCTCCAAAATTTTCTGGGATTGGTTGAAATAGAGTTAGCCATATTCTGCATAAACTCAGCATAGTCATGGCAGATTAAAAGTTTTGTATAGCACCGTAAGTCAGTAAAAGATTTTTGGGACTCTGGGCTGGGGAAGGATTTCCACAAATACCATGCACGATTTTTATTATGAAGAGAGTGGATTGTGTCCAACATGAATCAAGAGGGGAACTTCTTAGATTTAGGAGAGATCATAGGAACAAAGTCTTTCAATACTTCTTCAGTAATGTCATAGAGGAAACTAACAGCATTGTCAGGGAGAAGAGAGTTCAGTATGCACCACAGGATAGAGTTGAGGAGCGGTTAACATCATTCCATCGTACCTTTGACCAGGCACGGAAGGGTCGAGGTTGGGAAGGAGGTTTGCCATGGGGCTTCTTGTTGCCTGGAATCCAGAGGACTGGATCTAGGGAGTCATGGTCGCTCTCGAAAATATTCCAGCCAGGCATGATTGAATCCGTAGGAACGGACAACACGATGTAGTCCAGGGTTGCCATATCATGGGTGGAGTGAAAATTTTATTGCGACAGGCAGAGGGCAGATATAAAATGTTCAATAAAAAAGTCATTGTGCAAATTTTTGGCAGTGCCACATGCAGGGATATCCCAAAGAATGGAAAGGTTGAAGTTGCCAAAAAGCACAACAGGACCAATAGATAAAACACTTAGAACGGACGATAAACAATTTTCCAGGACTGAGAGGTCATTGGAAGGGGGACGATAAAAACATCCAACAAATAATTTGTTTTTGTAGAATGTTTACCGATAGAAACTTCACTCCATACAATCTCACAATTAGATTCTAAATTTAGTCTGCGTTTAGCAGCAAAACACAACTTAATCGCAAGAAGTACTCCACCACCTCTAGTGGTGCGGTCTATACAAAAGATTTGGTGCGATTTAGAAAAGGACAGTTCACAATCACCGACACTGGATGAAAGCCACGTTTCCGTAAAGGCTAGTAGGTCAAACTGCGATAATTCACAAGCATTAGAGTCGCAAACCGAAAGTTTGTTTTTTAGACTTCTCACATTTTGGTAAGAAGGACTTATAGTAACGGGGTTGTTAGGGCATGGGTTAACACTGACGTCACCGGAGAGGAGAATCGCTAGTAAGAGGACGATTCTGGCAGGAGTCCGGGCGCTCGAAGACACCGGCGATGGCGTCCGGGAACGCCGATAGAGGGGATGATCGGGGGCGAAGCCACATGCTGAGGAGCATGAGAAGATAAAACTTCTCCTACAGCGCAAGAGCACTATAGGATTATATCCACTGAGAGAATCATGGGGCTCCATGAACCCAGAAGAAAAGTGAGCCAAAAAATTGGCTGAAAAACGGAAATGGATCACTAAAAAGTAAAGCACAGGCAGAGCACGAAAAACACACATCATCTTGTCATATGACTATGTTATTAGTTGTAAGCTTCAGATGATTCAATATGCCAAAATGCACGGAAACCAATCAGCAGCACGTCATTTCGGTCCACCTTCCACAGAAAAAAATGATCCGTGAATGGAGAAAACGAGGAAAAACTGAAGCTGATGGGATAAGAAAGGCAGTCTTCGTAAGGTTGGTTTTAAATGGCCACAACCAGAGGAAAAAGTGACGGATAATAGAACAGAGGAAGTTAGGTATTGTTTTATTGATCAAAATCGTTATGTACAAGGCAAAAAGAGTTACAGAAGAAAAAGGAATAGTTGACCATACGTATTGTTATTATATGTGCATTCCATTTATTATTTATCCCATTATATTAAAATATCATCTTGCACTTAAGCTTAAGTAAGTACTAACGATGCGACATTTGTGGCGCATCCCGATAGCTTAATTAACATAACTGCTGAGTTCACGCAGGGCACATTTAGCTTATACATGTCTCGAAGGAATTATTTATGTTTTAGATCATCCCCATTTATTTTATGAATGAAGTTTATCTGAAACGTTATATTTAACTGTTGTCACACTGTAATATTTTCTGTAAATGTTGCCAGGTACGTACTTAATCAAGGCTGGAAATGATATACGATGTGGACCTTCTTAAATGCTTTGGCGAATCAAAGTACTTTTTTCCTGAAAAATCTTATAAAAAACCAGGGTGGGTCTTATACCCTGGTGCATCTTATATACCAAGAAATGCTGTAATTGCTACCCCAGTTTAAAATTTTTAATATTTTGGCAATATTACATCTCAGTATTTAAAAATATTTTATATGTACTGCACCAATGTATTTTTCATCATGGAAATACTTACCCAAAGTTCTGCCATAAAAATATAGATGAATATCATTGGACCCATAGTTGGGGATTTTTAAAGATTTTTCTCTTATTTTTAGTGATCTCTTAGCATAAAGGTTTACCAATGTATTTCACTTTCCTAACAAAAAAGAGTAGATATATGTAAAATTGTTGGGAAACTGCTACCAAGTTTTGGGATCTTATCAGAAAAAAGGTAGATATTTTTTGATTTTGTGAAATATCTCTAGATTTCTAATCCCTAAAAGTACAGAAGCACAGTATTTTTTTAGATGATTCCAAAGGTTTTATTGACTACTTCAAATATTTACTTTGGTAGTTTATTAAAAGTTCTATAATACATTGATATTCAGAAATTATTCTTCAAATTGGTGGTTTGAAAAATCTGAGAGAATATTCACTTAACCCTGAAATGCTTTTTAATGAAATTTCATTAGAGAAATTAAAGTAAACATTTAGATATTAATAAGATGATCTCTTTGCAAATACTTTGGACACATTTGAAAATTTTTAATCAACTCTTCTAGGTTCAACAACACTTGATTGATAAAGTTTGGCCGAAATTGCGGGTACTTGCTAGGTCTTCACCAACAGACAAATATACTCTAGTTAAGGGGATCATAGATAGCAAGCTAAGTGAGAGTAGGGAAGTTGTAGCTGTTACTGGAGATGGAACAAATGATGGGCCTGCTCTGAAGAAAGCAGATGTTGGATTTGCCATGGTATGTTTATTTTTTCCTCTTTATGCTGCATTTTATTTACATCTCCATAATTTTCCAGCTATATTATCACTGTCTGCATGATTCTGGAATAAGGTCTCTTTTGTGTCAGTCCTCACTCAACAATATTTGACTTGAATTTCACCTGCAACCATTTCTGCTCTCGGGTAGATTTGCTAGTAATTAGTTAACAGCATTATTAAGAAGCCCTTTACTGAACAGCATTAGCAGCAACTGGTGCTAAATATCAAAGTAAAGCTCAATATGGTCATTTTTTCCTTCCATATGCATTCAAAGACAACCCCACAAATAACATGGCAGTTAATAGGTCAAATTTTCAGAGCTGAGAATAGAAATTCATTATAGGAAAAAATTGTGAAGCTTTCACCTGTGGATTATCAGTATTAAATTTATGCATATTCATTTTTAAAGAATATGTCTTTTCAATTGATTTTCAGGGTATTGCTGGAACAGATGTTGCAAAAGAAGCTTCAGATATTATTCTAACTGATGACAATTTCAGCAGCATAGTGAAAGCTGTGATGTGGGGGAGAAATGTCTATGACAGCATAGCAAAATTTCTGCAGTTTCAGCTTACTGTGAATGTTGTTGCTGTTATTGTGGCATTCATTGGTGCATGTGCTGTTCAGGACAGTCCATTAAAGGTAAGTCACTTACTATTTTTTAAGTCATCATTTTAACATTATCTTTTCTTAGTTTTGTCATAAGGAAATAACTTGGACACAATTCCATGAGCAAGTTCCAACACCAACCCTAACATTGCCCACTGGGAAATTTGCAACTTTTAATATGGCCCACTAAAGCATTAACAACTAAAAATGTGACCTAATTAAAAAGTTTGGGAGCTCCTTTAGTAGAAAATAGAACCTCTTGCAGATACAGTAAAACCCAATATTTTCATTGTCGGAATGTATGTTTTCCCACTATTTGCAACATTTTATATGTGTCTCATCAATTTTCCTATGGTTCCAATGCAAGTAAAACCCTGTATTTAAATTATTTCATTTTAAGTTTTCCCGCTATTCGCCTCATTTTATGTTAGAATTTCAAATTTTTTTATGCAATATAGCATGTGATTCCCCACAGTTTTAATCATTTTTCAGTTTAGCTTTGCAAAAAATCCGAACTCTTTTGGGCAAAGATTTTGAAAACTGTGGCAGAGTAGGAACAGTACCCCTAGAGGCAGATATATGAACTATTTTTTTTCGAAACTGTGCTTGCCACACTTTCGTTAATGGATACTATTCAGGAACAATGTACTTAGAGATGGAAATATGAACTCTTTTGGATGGAAACTTCAAAACCTCATACATAAACCACACTAGCAGAGCATAAACCACACCTAGATAAGGAAATACAGCCATTCCTCAACTTAAGACTTAAGACATTTACAAATTTAGGAACGTACTCCGGACTTTAGGCACTGTTCCACACTCAAGACATTGTCTCTTTAAAATCCCTTCTACACGAGCTATTAGATTTTGGACTATGAAAGACAGTGTGATTCTGAGCATAATTAAAACCAGAGGTAGAAGGGAAGGAAGTAGTATCGGTAAAATGTATTTTAAGCATATAGGACAATTTATATTTCTGCAGCTTAAGAGTTTAATCCCTGAGAAAATGGTGATTACATAATGGTGAAATGGTGATTACGAAAATGTTATTTTTTGAGGGGTGTTTTTCAACTTATGAGTCATTTAGTACAACAAATACACAAATGTTATTAAGTATAATTTTTTAGATCAAATTGTTCTGCCATGGGTGCCACATTTCTTTCAGAGATAAATGGTTGATAGCACACTCAAAAAACAGACTGGAAGCTATGAGGACATCTTATTTCTGGTGCAATGCACTTAAAAGGAAGTTAACTTATTGAAAAAATCCTTTAATAGAAACCTCTAGTATGAGGTACATTAAAAAATGAGAACCTATTTTTCCTTTTCCCTCAATTTGCACTTTCCCGCAATTTACACTTTTTTTCCCAGGTCACTAGAAAAGTATAAATAAGGGATTTTACTGTATTTGTCTTTGAAATTGACATATGCATTTGGTTTACAGAGGTTTTGTCCAAAGACATTTCTTCCAACATATATTACATCCATTTATTTTTTGTCTAAAAGATTTTTCGACCAAAGATAGTTCGTCCAGAAGGCATTTTGCCCAACTTGTAGCATTTTTTCAATACTCATGTTTCATGTTGGTGACTATAGAATCAAGGGAAAGATGGGAGGGAGGGAGGATAAAACTTCTCAACAAATATAGGCAATATGGATATCTATTGGCTCAGAATTTCATATAGATTAAAAATATGTAGAAATAAAATTCTAGGATGAGAGGGTAGGGGAAGAAATGGGGGCTGGAAGAAATCCTTATCATATATAGCCAATATGAATGTTTATTGAATGAAAATTTCATATAGAGTAAAAATATGGTTGAATAACAGCCTAACAATAATGGGGGGGTAGGGGGAGGACAGGAGGGAGCTGCAAGAAATCTTAATCATATATAGGCATTATGGATGTCTATTGAATAGGAATTTTATCTCGAGTAAAAATATGGATAACCACCAACCTAACGATGATGGGGGAGTTTAGGGGAGGAAGAGGGAGGCTGAAAAAGAAACCTGATTCATCCATGTTAAAAATGTTTTCAGGGATGTATCCTGCCATATCTTAATTACAGCAGTGCAATTTATTGTAATATAACAAATAATGAGTGCAACAGTTCAGAAATAGTCAATTTGAGATACAGCAACACAGAAGTGATGTAGCACTTTGTTTTAAGGTTTCAATTTAGTTCACTCATATTTTTTCTTATGATACTACGTCCATATACCTTGTTGCCCAGGCAAGGCAATTGCTAATCACTTGAGTAACAACAACCAGGAAAAACTTTATACCTAAGCAATGGCAATAGATTCAGATGAGTGTTTTAAGTATGATAATAATCAAACTTTGCGATGGTGACAGCTTAAGGAGTAATCAGCGAGCGCAATCCATTCTCTCATACGGTCGTTCCCAACTATGGATGATGACTCAGAGGAAGTGAGGGGATAGGTACCTCGTGCTGCATTACAGCGACCCTGTTTTGTGCTGAGATGATCCAGTGACAGCAAATGTTTACAATTTTGTTTTTGTCAAAATTTCATTGCTCTGGGAGACATGAAATTTTGGGGACCAGGTTCAGTCTTTGCTCTGTGGGAGTTGCGTAGTTAAGCAGGTTCATTATAGGGAGACTTCTTGTATGCATTTTACATATTCTCAGGGTGGAACCAAGATCAGAGTTCGTTATATGGAGGTTTTCATTATAGGGAGGTTCATAAGATAGAGGTTTTATTGTATAGGCAGTATGGATATCTATTGAATGAGAATCATATAGAGTAAAAATATAGATAATCAACTACCTATAGCTCTACCACATAGAAAATGACCTGCGCGAGAATCAGCTATGCATCCCAAGCGAGGAGGGGTATATCCCCACTTCTCTTCCCTTCCCTCCTTCCTGCACATCTTCCACCTTGAGCTCCAGTTGCCTGTTTGGTATAGTGCTGTTCGTTTCCAGTTTCTACTGCATTTTGTGTACACATGTGTTTTGACAATATAATTATTTAGCTGAATGAAGATGACAGTGATTAAAGCAATGCGGACATGTGAACATCAGAAGAGAGTGACTTGTATTAAATATTACAATATTGGAATATCAGAAAAAATAAATGATTTTAATAAACTAGGCAGCAGAAGTTTCTCGTGCTCAAATGTAAAATTCCATATCTCTAAAACCAATGAAGATATTGAGTTCATTCCACTTTCAAAAATAACTTTAATCTTTTATCACCATTTCATATGAATATATTACCGAACTATTCCTAATAGAACGTAAGTTAGCAAGAGAGTGAAAATTTTGTGCACTGATGCAGAATGTAACAGCCTTGTTCGATTTTATTTAGTTTCTAACATCAATGAATTGCTATACATGTTCCTTTTAATAGTATGTGTGGCTTATGGAATGCTTGCAAAAGCTACAGAAAAATGTTCGTGTGATTTCAACAAATAGACACGAGATTTGGCCATTCAAATGTGAATGCGGCGGAAGAAACTCAGAAGTTTCGATGAAAATGTGGGAATTATTATTTAACCATGCAAAAATGGCGATTTTTTTGTTTAAAAAGTATTTAGTTTATTTTCTTACTCATTTTGTTAATTTCCCATCCTTCGTTAGGTTTTTAAGTGAGTATGCCAAAAACGACGAAAATCTGGATTTTGCACGAATTGGCAATGCCGAGAATTAGCAGTATAGGGAAATAACATGGGATAGCAATTCTCTCATAAGAGCACGTAGTGAAACGCACAATAGTGAGGGGAAGGTATAGGAGGAGAGGTAGTCCACTGGTCGCCAAGAAGGTCATTTCCAATGCGGCAGAGCTATAACAATGATGGAGGAGCAGGTGGGAAGAAGGGGGAGGCTGAAATAAATCTTCCTAAAATATATGCAACATGGATGTCTATTCAAGAAAACTTCAATCATACATTAACCCTCTCCGGGCCGAAGTGCCCAAAACCGCCCGTCTCAGAATCTCCGCTTCAGGCCTAAGCGCCCAAAACCATCCGTAATCTCATGCCCCAAACTGAAGAAGTCTCTAAGGAAGACTATAGTGACTCTGAGTCTTCTTTTGATGGTGTATTAAGTAATTGTTCAAGTGAATAAGACGAAATTATAGATTTCTACCCAAAAAAAGAGATAGTGATTGCTCCAGCTGTTGAAGGAGGTGATTCCGAGGGGATAGAAAAAGCCTAATCTGAATCAGCTGACTGGAAAGAGGACAGGTGTTTTGAGCTTCCCAAGGATTTTATTGGAAACATTGGTCCAGTTCATAACTTACCACCAGTTAGTATGGAATTCTTGTATTTTAAGTTCATGTTAGGAGGTGAACGAATATTTCAGATAATTTCCGATAGTACTAATAAATATGCCGCACTTAGACAGCAAATGGCAGGAAAGGTTGACCGGGAATGGTTTGAGACTTCCTCTGAAGAAATTATTGCATATATAGGGATCCTTATCTACATGGGAGTGTATGATTTGTCAGAAACGACAGACTATTGGTATAACCCTGACATTGAATATCCCCTCGTAAAAAATTGCATGACATACAAACATTACAAAAAATTAACAAAATATTTTCACATTAGTGACATTGAGATGGAACAACAACTGCCTCCCTGAGTGACCTCTGATGGTCAGAACATAAACTACTAGGAAGGATCAAAAAAACTCGGTTGCATTTCTAAAGGAAAGGAAACAATACAGTGGCCCGAGCATACTCGGGCTTGTCAGAATTTGACCCTTGCCTCGATCCGAGTATACTCTGGGTAATCAGGGACGCGGTTAGTAAGTGAGATATTTTTTTAAAACTATGCATATTATATGATATTGATGAATTTCTAACATGTGAATGTTGACGTCTTTTTATTGTATTATTGTAAATCAGTATATTTGTTTCATTGACAATTCCTATACCTACAAACTATATGGTCTCTCGACAAAATAGCTAATTTGTCATTAATTACATCACAACATATAATACTGGAATGATAGTCAATTTAACTTTCATCAGTAAAATAAGTTGTGAGCAACACCACCAAGATATTGCTCCAGGTTATGCTAATCATATTGTGAAACAATTTTTTAATACATACTGCCACAGAAATTTGCTTCTTTTGCCCTTTATTATGTATTCCTGCCTCCAATTAAGTGATCTTCAGCTCTGTCAGACATTGCTCCTTTTTCAATTTACTTCCAAATAATAGGGTGGCATGAGGCGATGAGCGACACAAAACTCCTGTTCCATCCCTCAATTCTGTTATTTGTCTTTGGAAGGGCTTGAAGAGTCGCCTCATATTGATTCCAAAGCTTGACATCATACATTGGAGTTCTACGAGTTCATCCTCCCCGCAACGGTCGTCCAATCCAGTTATCTTTGAAATAATCTGTCAGTGGAGGGAGAATATGCCCATTATATTTGTCTTCAAAGAAAGGCATATTCATAAGATATTCGAATGCCATTTCAACATCTTCAATGGCAACAAATGCCAACGCAGAGATCTTTCATACATTTAAGGCAAACTCCCGATTTTCAGTACTTTGTTAACATTTTCTTAGGTCAGATGATCCTTGAATTTGCCACCAAAGACACTGTTTAAAATGAAAAAAAAACCTCTCATTTCAGTATTAGGGAATATTTCTATAAAAGCCTTAATCTCTGCTTGTTCAAAGTCAGTCATAATGGATATAGGCATGAGTCCAGATTTCTTCTCACAGATGATACGAAGGGCCTTCAAGTAAGTCTCTGAGGGCTTGTTTGGAAGAAGGGCATAGACCAATGGTATAGTTGTCCCGTTTGATAGCATGAATAGTCCAAAGCTGTGTAAAATGAGGAGGTGATGTTTTAAAAGTCCCATCGCATATCTAGTGATCTGCTTCTGCCAGCACGTCAAGATTAATATCCGTCCACAACTCGCTGTGGTGTCTTTTAGGAGAAATGTCTCGCTGTTGAACATCAGCATGTATGATTCCATCAATCAAAAGTCTGTAATGTCTCTTGTCCAGAGACCTCTCTGTCTCCTCTGAACTTGTGTTTTCATTACAGATATTGAGGGAAGATGACCTTGGATAGCATTCGATGTTCCAGTTACACAAGCTGCTATGATGTTTTGTGGTGTATCTACTGTTGTAGCAGACCGCTCTTTAATTTAATTGAGAATGCGTTTTACTTCAACTTTTTCAGGACAAATGGGATGATTGTGTTTTGTGTGACCTTTTTGTATACCGCTAATATCTTCAATACAATGGTCCTTGCATCCTGATCTCACCTCTATACACCTCCAGTAGACTGTTCCATTGCTGCCTTTGGAGTCCAGCTCGTAAATATAGCCATTAAAGAGCAATGCTTAGTACCTCTGTGACTCTTGATGAACTCTGCCATTTTCACTCAGAGTTGCTTTTCCATAATGTTTTCAAAAAAGAGTATTCTGTGCTTACATAGTGAGAAGATAGGCACACATTAGCCAATACGACACAATTGAATCGGTGATTGTTGAAAGGCACTAACTCTTAACTTTTGACCATTTTGAGTTTATGATGAATGTCGTCATTTTGGAGGTTCTATCGATTGATGAAGCATGGAGCTATGTATAATTACTTCTTATGCTATAAACATGGGGTCTATTTTATCAAGTGAGTGTTGAAAGGAACTTAGTCCAAGAGTTGGTGCATTTCAACACTCAAACACTGGCAGCACTGCTATACTACACTAATAATAACAGCTGATATTAACAGATGGCTGTGGTATTGGATTCCCAAATGAACCTAAATAACAGCTGATGTTTACTACCTGTTTGAGTAACCTGTTGACGACAGCTAAAGTAGTTCACTTTAATTTATTTTTATTATGGACAAGGAAGCTTTGGCCACCCATAAATAGATGTATGCAGCCCTTTTGCAGAGTAAGTGACTAAACAAAAATCCCCACATTTATCACAAAATGTCAAATTGGCAGCAGTCAGAACAGTTGATTCATAAAAGAAGCAAAAAATTTTAGTCTTGAAATATTGTGCCGAAACATGCAAGTCTTCTGATGAAACCCTTTGCCTTGTCTTTGATTTTATGCAAAACTTACCTCTTCCTCACATTCCAGTTCAAGAGATTTTTTATCTGCACCAGCTCTGGGTTAATGTGTTTTGCATTCACAACCTCAAAGATAATAGCTGTAGGATATATATGTACCATGAGGGAGAGGCTCACAAAGGAGCAAATGAAGTGTGCTAATTTGTTTTAGATTATCTCAATAAATACATCAAGGAAGGTGTCACACAACTCATCTGTACTCAGATGGATGTGCTGCTCAAAACAAAAATCATTCTTTTAATCATCTTTGCACAGGTCTGGTTGAAGACAAAAACTTCAAGAATATAATCCATTGTTTTCCTATTTGTGGGCATTGATTTTTGCCATGTGACAGGGATTTTGAAATTTTCAAGAAAAATATTAAAAAGTGTGACAGAATATACACACCAAAAGAGTATTGCAGTATTATTGCCAACTCCAAGAAAATTGTGACCATAAAAATTGTGAAAGGCGTGGATATCTATGACTTCAATAACTGGTGGCCAACATTCTACAAAAGAACAACACTCAATGATGAGCTGTACTCAAAGAATGTTCCCAGAAAGTGTAAATAATCCTTTGGTCCTGCATCCTACTTGGAATTCGAATATTCTTCAGATCATCCTGGTCGTGTTATAACTACTTTCATTAGCAGTCTAGTGCAACAAACTTTCCACCTATCCTAGAAAGTTCGAAGATGCCATTCTGTATTGGATCATCTACAGAAGACTTACCCAGAGGAAAGAGTACAAATAAAGGCTGAAAAAGTCGCACAGTTTGTAACCAGGTCAATAGAAAGCAAAGACTTTTATGACAAAATTATGACTTGGCCAACTGAAAATTAATGTGAGGGAAAGGTTCCCAATGAACATTTTTAGGTCATTCTGTTTTTAAAAATCCCTTATTTACAGATTGATAAATTATTGCTCTTTCTGTAAAAGCATTTCTTAACCCCAAATGACCTGGTATAGGGCCAGACGACCGATTTTCTGAAGATATTTTCTTACATACACACAAAAACTCCTCCTCTCTTTGTGGCCCTGTCCCTCCAGTAATTAGTGAAGCCTCTTGGAAATATATAGTGGTATCCAGGCGATAAATAAAAGAACAAATATTTTTATTTTTGCAAACGACATTAACAATTGATCACCCTTCCATCATCCCATCACAAAGAGTATAGTAATATCATAATTAGAAACAAAAAAAGTGTGTATGCATGAGTTTGATATCATCAAATTTTCCTAGCACTACATTTAGTTGGGACTAACCATAAATAAAGAAATGACATGGATATTGCTTGACAGAAGGATTGCCATATGCATATGGAAGAAAATACATAATATGCGTAATTTTTAAAAACATCTCACTTATTAATATCTATGTAGATTGTGTCAATTTGAGGTACTGTCCATTCAAAGTTTAGTCCCTTTGAGGTTTAGTCCCTTTGAGGTTTAGTCCCTTCGAGGTTTAATCCCTTCGAGGTTTAATCCCTTCGAGGTTCCATCCATTCGAGGTTCTGTCAATTCGAGGTTGTGGATTTCGAGGTTCTGTCTACATACATAGAATTTTTAATCTCTATGAAAATCCCAGTTGATAGACACCCATACTGTGTGTATTTGATAAGGATTTCTTCCAGCCCCCTCTCCTTCCTCCCCCTACCTATCCATTATCCTTAGGTTATTATTCCTGCATATTTTTAATATCTATGAAATTCCCTGTCATTAGACATCCATATTACCTGTATTGAATTCCTCCGCCTCCACCCATGATATTTGTGTTATTATTCCTACATTTTTTAAATCTTTATGAAATTCTCAGTTGATTATGAAATTCTCAGTTGATAGATGCCTATATAGTCTATATTTGTTGAGAAGTTTTCTCTTGCACCTTCCCTCTCATTCTAAGATTGCAATAATGGAACATAAGCCAATTTTAAAACATGTTAAAAATTAGAAGAAACATTTTTTGACAAAAAAGTTCTAAGCAAAAAACAATTGGACAAAATTTCTTTAATGAAATATCTTTGAAAAAAACTTTTGGACAAGATATCCTGAAACACATGGTCTTTGTACGTAATGTCCTCAAACCATACATTTCCTTGTTGCCTATTACTTAATCACAATATCCTGATTGTGAATACTTAACAGTTCCTTGTGCTGCTTCTGATCTTTTTTAAATGAGATTCCATGTTTGAAATTGGCAAACATAGTATCCTAATTAAAAAAGGTAATAGAAATAATTCATGTGCAGATGTAAAGTCTACTAATGTGCTATTTCATAAAACAAAGATCTATATTGTTATCGATCCTAACACAAATTAGTATACTACATTAGTCCATAGTCATGCCTTGAACTAGGATGCTCTCCTAAATGTCTCACTATCAGAATTCCTCTTTCAGGCCTTCCTCCCACACTGTGCATCCTTACCCTCATGTATCACCTCACCTTGCTTAACCCCTCAAGCATGGACAACATTTAATTAAATCCCATTTCTGAGGTCAGAGGAAAATTTTTTAAATTGCAATTTCGATTCCTGAAAGTTTTAAATTTTACAACTTTTTTCAATTTTATCGAATTTCTCTGAAATTTTTTGAGGAATTTAGTTAAACATGACATTTATAAATAATACCTTATACACTATCTTACGTCAAGTCCACTCTTTGCACGAGAGAAGAGAAATCACCCTGATTGCCAACCAGTCAAGTATCCCATGCTTTTGTATATCTTTCAGTATTATGAAAATTATTAACGTTATTGATATTCAATCTTTTTCAAGGAAATATTTTGGCTTTTATAAACATTTCATTTGCTGGATGCATCTCTCTAAACCAAATAGGGAAAAAGTTTCTCGCAGGTCAACTTTTTCATGTCTTGACTAAAAATTTGAAATAAATTTTCCGTTTTGTATATTGTTAAAAACATTTCATATAGCCAATAAAGTTCTGAGTTGTGCAGTAGTCATTCTTCATCATTAGAGAAGTTACATGGTGAAAATTGTCCTATTTTGTTCAGTAGAAGTGGAGATATGATGTTGTGTGTATCAGAATGTACGAGGTGCTATCGAAAAGTTCCCGGACTGTGCCTACAAAAAAATTTAAACTTATTCTATTTACATTTGGCCTCCATCCCCTTCGAAGTAATCCCCTTGTGATGTTATACAACGATCCCAGTGCTTCTGCCATGCCTCAAACGCTCCCCGGAAGTCCTTTTGTTGAAGGCTGTCAAGAACCTCCTGCGATTCGTTCTGAATTTCTTCCATGGTGTCAAAACGTCGCCCCTTCAGCTTCACCTTCATTTTTGGGAACAGGGCAAAGTCACAAGGAGCGAAATCTGGCGAGTATGGGGGGGTGTGGGACGACCAGCATGTTATTATCCGCCAAAAACTGCATCGTTTTCAGGGAAGCGTAAGCGGGTGCATTATCATGATGCAGGAGCCAGTTGCGGTCGTGCCACAGTTTCGGTCATGCCACAGTTTTGGTCGTTTGCACCGCACATCCTCTCTCAGCCGCCTCAAAACATTGCAGTAGAACTCGGAATTCACCATTTGACCAGGAGGGAGGAATTCATGGTGCACAACCCCCTTAATGTCAAAAAAAAACAATCAACATGCTCTTTGTCGCACTCCTGACCTGCCGTGCCTTCTTCGGTCTTGGTGAACGCGGGCTCTTCCACTGCGACGATTGCTGCTTTGTCTCTGGATCGTAGCCGTAAACCCAACTTTCGTCGCCTGTGATGACCCTGGAGATGAAAGTTGGGTCGCCATATGCGGTTTCTCGAAGCTCCTGGCACACGTTGAGGCGCCGCTGCTTCTGGTCAGGTGTCAGGAGCCTGGGGACAAACTTCGCAGCGATTCGATGCATGTTCAAATTTTGAAAATGGTGCTTAAAAAGAACAACTTCTCTTTCAGAGGGTGCCACTACCTCCAAATAAGAGGTACTGTGATGGGCACTCACATGGTGCCCTCATGCGCCTATTGCTACCTAGGGGAATGGGAGAGTCACTTCCTCAACGTACCTCTCAGATCACTATTATGGCTGAGATACATCAACAATATCTTCCTCATCTGGAAGCATGGACCTGACTCTCTCAAATCTTTTCTTTTGCACCTCTCTTCTCACCCTTCACTTCCCTTCATCCTCCACCTCCAAAATCCCCTTTCTGGACATTGATCTCTCCATCCAAGATAGAAGTATCCACACCTGCGGTTACATAAAACCCACCAACAGCCTCCAATACCTTCACTGCAAAAGCTGCCATCCCCTATACCACTGAAGGTGGAGGATTTGCTCAGATGAGAAGTCTCTTTCCCAGTATTTCTCCACCCTCAAAGATACCTTTCTCAAATGTAGTACCCACCAGATCTGTTCATGGATCAGATTCATGAACAGATCTGGAGAGCAATCACACCTACAACCAATAGATCTCACCCTCACACACCCACTATCCTTGCATCCACAAGATATCCTCCATGCTGCCCATCCAATTCTTATCTCTACCTCCCACCAGACCCTCTTTACCAATCCCCTGCTCCTCTCCTTCCACAGGTCCTCCAATTTTGAACATATTCTTTAGAAGAAAGAACCACCCACAGTCATCCTACCACTTGCTATTGCATCTCACCCTTGTGGCAAACCTTGCTGCCTCACTTGCCCAATCCACCTACCCTCATCATTTTTCTCCAGCCTGTCCACCAACCTCCAGAAGCAACTGCACCATCCGTAACATCATTTACCTCCTCACCAGCACCCTTTGACCCACAGTTTATGTTGGTCTCTCCAGCAACTCTTTAAACAGAAATCAGAATGAATGGCCGCTGGAATAGCATCAATCTCAGACCTCTCCCAGTGGCATCACATGCCAATTCCCACAATGCCTCCTTCATTAATTGCTACAAAATAAGTGGCATTTGTGCCTTACCAGACAACCCCCCCCCCCCTACTCTGACAGTCAGCTCTTTCTCCCTCCCTGGCCTATACCTCCGCTTACCTCACTGGCCATCTACCCTCCCCCTTCCTTGTCTCCTCCAATCTTCATACTCCTCACATTACCCTATCATCCTCACACCCTCACCCAGTGCATTACTTAGCATTACTTCTATCTCTGTTGCTGGCAAGGGGCTCTAGCCTGAAAGGCTTCAGATTTTGTGTTGCTTTTTTGTGTTACTTGTGTTACAGCCTTGGTAGAGGGGTGGTTAGCGTGTCTGGCTCCCAATGCTAGGGTCGCAGGTTCGAAT
The DNA here is from genome assembly GCA_028673005.1 of Tanypteryx hageni. Classification (NCBI taxonomy): domain Eukaryota; kingdom Metazoa; phylum Arthropoda; class Insecta; order Odonata; family Petaluridae; genus Tanypteryx; species Tanypteryx hageni. Next base: position 179,092,321 of record CM054120.1, on the reverse strand, counting down.
CCTGCCGAGGGCATGGTTGTATGTTTTCGTCTTTGTTAAAGTTATTACGCTCATTGTAAAAGGCCATTAACGGCTGTTTATGAGCTGATATAAAATAAATAAAATAAATAAAAAATAAACACCCCCAGTGGCTTACCAAACTCTGGTAAGTGTCCACTAAGCTTCTTCCAACACCTTGTTTCCACCATCATAATTAATTAAATTCATATAAAATCTCCATTTTATATACAATGATATTTATTGCTTGTGTAATTTATTCAAAAAGGAACAAGTATAATCTGGAGAGGGGTATAGTTCCCCTACACCCTCCCACCTCAGTATTCAGAACATTCACTTGGCTTACCCTGTCCTGAGACCTTCCCTGGTTATATGCATTAATTATAATTTTCTCTGTTTTTGTGAATAGAATGATTTTAGCAGATATGTAAAAATACATTAAATTAATAATAATTATATGTCATCAAACTTGCACTGCAGGCAGTACAGATGCTTTGGGTTAATCTTATAATGGACACGTTGGCATCATTGGCATTGGCCACTGAAATGCCAACTTCTGATCTATTATTGAGGAAACCGTATGGAAGAACAAAGCCCCTTATTTCCAGAACAATGATGAAGAATATTTTGGGACAAGCTGTTTATCAGCTTACTGTAATATTTACTCTTCTCTTTGTTGGTCAGTAGAAATGTTGTCTTTTTCAATGAAGCATATTAAATATATCAATCTGATGATATTCAGAAATAATGTATTGATTAAATTATTTTTATTACAACATAGCTATACGATCTAATATTTTTTCAGGTGACAAAATGCTTGACATAGACTCTGGTAGAGGAGCAGAATTTGGATCAGAGCCAAGTCAGCATTTTACTATCATTTTCAACTCATTTGTTATGATGACATTGTTTAATGAGATAAATGCAAGAAAAATTCATGGTCAAAGAAATGTCTTTGAAGGAATTTTTACAAATCCTATATTTTATTCTATTTGGATTGGAACATGTGCATCACAGGTATTTTTTTAGTTAAACTATTAATATATAAGATAAATTCTGCTGTATTTTATCATGAATCAACATGGTTCGTCTTTAATATGTAATCCACTTTTGTTTAAATTTTTTGTAATATTTGTCAAGTGTTCTCAATCTTATTCCAGTTTCTTTTTTATTTTTCTTAAAAAATCTAGGCAAACTTCTTTCATTTGCTTTAGGGAAAATTCACAAAATTTCTTAAGGCGAAGTGGTTGAATGGATGTATTTAAATTCAAAGAATGTTTATTTTTGTATGATCCAAAAGTATTTGTTAAATGTAATTGCCATTTTTATTTATTTACGTCTTTATAAAATGATTTCAGGTTCTAATTATTGAGTTTGGTAGAATGGCTTTCTCAACCAAGAGTTTGACCCTTGAACAGTGGCTGTGGTGTCTATTTTTTGGATTCGGAACCCTCATCTGGGGTCAAGTGGTTACAACTGTACCAACCAGAAAGATTCCAAAAATATTATCGTGAGTACCTGGCATTTCTCTATTGGAGGGGTATATTAAAAATTGCACACTAATTTTAAATACTTTCAAAATAACTTGATGGGTTTAATGTTATTCTGTGGCACTAATCTTTTATTCACAAGTTTTTTCTGATATAATTGGATTCTATAATGGTGAGAGTTACTGTTTTATGCCAAAATACTCTCTGAATTGTTGCTCAAATTCTATCCAGTTCTGTAATTGTCAGAGGTAACATTATATTGGCCCAGATGTTTTATTTTAATTTATTATGACTTTTCTTCTTCTTATCATTATATATTTTTCTCATTAATTTATGAATAGCGCTTTTAGTTATCTTCATTTAGAATGCGGTTGTAGTAGTTTTACCGCTACTTTTGTTTTTATGTGAACGATATTCACAGTTTTATTATTCCAATAAAATTTTTATAGATGGGGAAGAGGCCATCCTGAAGAATACACCAACACAGTTAATTTAGGTGAAGAGAAATTCGACCCTGACTCCCAAGAAAAGAAACCAAGAGCAGGACAAATTTTATGGATCAGAGGATTAACAAGGCTGCAAACTCAGGTAAATTATTTTTGTCAGTTATTTCTGCATAACCTAAAGAATAATACACCAAAATTGGGCAAGGTTTCTGTACTCTAGTTTTTTAAAACACCTCCTGTTATTTCTTATTGTTTTAATTTTTAATACTGCTGAGCAAAATTCAAGTGATTACATTATTTCTCTTAAATATTTCCTAGAAATTACATTTTCTATGGTTTTTCAATGCGGAGAATTTGAAGTTTGAACTTCCAAATTATAACTCTAGTATCATTTGATTGTGTAATTGCATGTGGATATGTACATATGTGTATGTATATATATTTACATACATGCACACATACTACTGCATACAAATACACATGCATGAATATTTATATACATAAATGTATGCATATATCTTATAATGATTATCAGTTAAAAAATACAATAAATATTTCTAAGTAGGATGGAAAATTATAAATGAAATTAGAGACAATGGAAAAGCTAGCTCATTACCTACAGTACAATATAAAGATTAAGTAACTATATCTTATTCACATTTAATAGCTGAAGCTATCAATAATTATTTCCTTGATACAATACCACTCAACCAAGCATCCCAACCCAAATCATTGGACCTACTAGTGATGTGAGGTGAGAATATTCTCCTAAAACAACAATATTCTCCAAAAGATTATTTCCTGAGAATTTTTGAGAATTTTGTAATTTTTCATTTCCTCTTGAAATAATATATTGTGTATCCACTCCCTGATTAACACTCTTAATTGGTGCCAGGAAAATCGAGTGCTTACTGAAACAGCACTATTCAGAACTCGTACTTCCATAAGAAATGAAGTTATAAGATTGAATTCATTCCCGAGATTCTATTAATGGAAATGAAAATAGGTAGTATTATATAAATATTACACAAAAGTATTCTTTGTTAACCATATTATGTAGCGCAGAATAGGTTGTCATTTTCATTGCAATTATATTTAAAATTGAACAGTAAAACTTGAATATAAATGAAGAACAGAATGCATTTTACAGAACATATGTTGATCTCACGCTGAATAAATCATGCAGGAGCATTAAAGAATAGGAATTAAAGTGCAAGAAGATACCTGCGTCTACTTATATATACAGGATGAGGCAATAGTCACTATACAGCCACAATTTTATTAACACAGAAAATTGGAACATAATAACATCATGTCTGGAGATGCTGTTCAATTAAGAGAAGGTAACCAATAAGACAAAAACAAAATCGTATATCGATACGATCAAAACCTTACTACGTTTTGATACAGAAATATCGATTCATAAAATAATAATTATAAATTTATTAATCCAAAGATCGAGTATTACATCGATGTAGGACAAGTCATGTATATAGTATAACACAAAGAATTATCACATGTGCTTTATAAATAAAGGAACATGGAATGAGACCAAATAAAGGAAGAATTCAAATATCTTGGTATTACATTTTTAAAAACTGAACAATCAAAAAGGGAGCAATAAACAAAAAACAAACAAATGTTGGCGCTCTCCAGCTTTTAGTCACCGTAAAACCTCTAATTTACCCTCGGGAGTTAAGTTTTTCCTCTTTTTCTCCTCTGACCACTGGTTATCACTCATGGTCTTTATATTTAAAGGGGAAATATAATTTAAACAAAGTTCACTCTATATTTTGACCTACAAAAACATCAACAAGTGTACACAGAACCATCAAGCAACTGCAAATATTCACATCTTGTGTGTTGTAAATGCACAGAGGTGCTGCGCTGTGGACTTTTTAAATTACACCAGAAATTTTGAAGAGTATTAATGTGGAATGCATGAGCACAATTCGGGGCAGTGTTAAATCAGGAAGTGGGTGTATTCAAGTTTTAAATCACCCTGAATGTTAGTTTGAGAATGTTATAGAATGTTCCAGAATGTTATGGAACTTTCTAGAATATTCATGAGTCAGGAATCCTGTTATGGAACTTTCTGGAAGCATCATAAAAAGTATATAAAGAAGCAATGACAGTTCAGTTGTTCTCTGTTGTGCAAGGTGTGATTGTGTTTTCATCAGTATGGAAAGAAGAACTAAGCCTAAAAGTGATGTGTGGGATTATTTCCTTCATAAAACAGTTAAAGATAAAGTGTTATATGAATGTAAGTACTGCAGGGCTGAATACAACAAAAATGCGACAAGGATAAAAAAAGCATATTTCCAATTGATTAAAGACTCCTGCTTACATCAAGGAAAAGTCAACAAAATTCTCAAGAGTTCAGAAGCAGGAGAAAAAAGGGAATAACCAGAGAAATGAGGACGAAGAAATTGATGATGCTGAAGAGAAAGAAGTCGAAGAAAAGGATATGGATGAGGAAGAAGAAGAGATAGAAATATATGAGACAGATTTGGAAAGTGCAGATTCTGATTAGAATTGTATTCAATCCAGAAAGTTAAAAATATTTATATCCTGCAACACAAGATTTGTAATAAAAGTTCTAGCAATTTAAACCTGTCTTTTTTTCTTACCTTTCCCAAATTTTCATTTTAACAATTGGAAACTTTCATGATTCTTGAAGTTGTATTAAAGAAAGACATTATTATAAATAGTAAAATTCTTTAGGAAATATTTAACAAGTATTTAAGAGAAAATTCTCGCATTGGAGAATATTCTCGAAAGGTTATTCCCAAGAATTTTACAACACTAGGACCTATGACTCCATATTCCTCTAGCCGTGTAGCACAGATGAACTTGCAAAATGTATCAATAAATTTGGTCATGAAAACTCTGCTGATCTTGATGAAATATCAGGCAAACTCCTTAAATCCAGCTACCACCTTATATCCAGTGTTCTACTGTTTTTAGTGAATAAATCATTGCAGTTGGGTTCCTTTCCTAAAGCTCTAAAAACATCCAAAATTAGTCCTGTCTTCAAGAGAAAAGGGGACAGGAAAAGTATTGAGAATTATCGCCTAATCTCCATTTTATCTCAGTTCTCAAAAGTTTTTGAATCTATTTACTGCAGTAGACTAGTAATGTTTTTAGAAAAAAGAATATATTTTATAATTCTCAATTTGGGTTTAGAAAAGGTAAATCTACTGAAACTGCGCTTATATCATCTATAAATTTTATCTCAGAAAAGCTAAATATGAAAGACAAAGTTTTAGGCCTCTTTTTCTATTTCACTAAAGCTTTTGATACTGTTAATCGCTCACTCCTGCATAAATGCTCTGCTATTGGCATTCGTGGTTCTGCCCATAAATGGCTCTCATCATACCTAACCAATCACCAGCAGGTGGTATCTGTAAAAGATGATGGCCAAAATTACCTGTCTAAACCTTGACCAATTTTCTCTGACATTCCACAGGATTCCATTACAGGACCAATTTTATTCTTAATCTTTATTAATGACCTGCCTGACTGTTTGGGCTCCCGAGTTTTATCCCACTTAGTTCTGTATGCGGATGATGCCAGTGTATTTTTAAATAACCCAAACCCTTCCTTGATATCGAAATCAGCTAGTGATACCCTCTTTAAAATGAATGAATGGTGTAAACTAAATGATTTAAAACTGAATAGCAGTAAAACTGAAATTATGTGTTTCTCCTCTTCTAGACTTACCTATGACATCTCTCTCCCTATTTCTCCTAATCCTGCCCCTCAACAGAATTTAAATATCTTGATACTTTTGTTGACCCTAATCTCAACTGGAACTCCCACATTGATCACCTTTCAAAAAACCTTAATTCTATTTTTATCTTGCCTCTGCCTTGAAGAATAGTATTAGTTATCAAGTTTTGCTTGTTTTATTATGCTCACTTTTATTCTGTAATAAAATATAATATTATCCTCTGGGGTTCCTCTCCCCGTCTGAAGGCAATCTTAATCATTCAGAAGAAATTACTTAGAATCATCACTGGCAGCAGCTATTATGCTAGATGTCGGCCATTATTTAAGGAATTAAATATTCTCACCGTTCCATCAATATACATTTTCTGCTTGGTTTTATTGATCAAGAAAAATATCAGTAAAATGGAGAAAAATAGCATGGTTATTCGACCCAATCAGCTGACAATCTACATTTACACCTGAACTCTAGCAAAATTATTCACAGAAGCCCCAAAGCAATGGGTATTAATTTGTATAATAGATTGCCTAAAAATCTTAAGAGTATCGAATGTTTTAATTCTTTTAAAAAGAAATTATTTCTTTACCTTGTTGGTAAATGTGTATATAGTGTTTATGAGTTTTTAAATGATGCATAATTCATTTTTGTCTCTATTTCTTTGATTTTTTTTGTGTTTATCTAACTGACGTGTCTTATATCGGCATATGGTATGATCTTGGGACAAATAAATTTGATTTGATTTGATATTTATACATGTATATATTTGTATGCATACATTTATGTATAAATACATGAATGATACATTAATGATATCTAAATTTTTCTATTCCGCATATAGAAGATAATAGAAAGTTTTATTGATGAAATTTATGAAAATATTGGACTGAATAGAAGGAAATAGTTTTTGTTGTTTAAAAGCTCAGTAAAAGATGTGCACTGATATACCTTTTTTTTACAGATATGCTATAATTATTTTATTAAGAATAATGTTTCTGTATACCTTGCCTGATTTTTCTGTTTAATAGAAATTTGGAAAAGGAATGCTTTTTTTAATTTTATCTAATTTAATTGGAAATTATTGGTAAAAAGAAATATATTTCTAATTTCACTTTCAAATACTTGGGAATTGATTAAAAATCAAAAATTTTACTACTTTGAATTATATTCTGCAAATCTTATATCATTAACGTTAACTCTTTTCTATCTAAAAGCATTCCCTTCTGTTTGTAAAAAATGTAATATATATTTTTTTCACCTAGTATTTCTAGAGTTCTTATAATGGATTTTTTTTCAGATAGACACAGTTAATGTTTTTGATAGCCATAGGTGTTCCATAAGGTTATATGGAATCTATGTGGATGCAATATGATTGAAATTATTTAAAATAGGCATCTTAAGTTGTAGGTAGTTTTTCATTCGGCATAAAAGATATTTATTTGAAAAGTTGGTAACAAGCATGGGAAAGTGATGTAACAAATTATATGAGTCTATAGAGATAAAACCATGGCATCTGACAGTGCCTTTTTTCAATTTCATGCAAATGAAAGTATCTCAGAAAGCACTCACCATGGCAAATGGAAGAAAATGTATGTCTGCATATAATACACACACACATATATACAGTAAAACCTCGTTATTTCGATCCCAGATAATTCGAAATAGCATGTAATTCGAAGCTAAGAGCAGTCCCTGGCCAACATCATAGGACTTTGCATACTTTTTAGTATGGATTATTCAAAATTCGTCTACAATGAAATTCAAAGTCATGATCTGGTCCAGTGACTCACGAACATTTCATTTAATTCGAAACTTTTACCCATATTGAGTGTTTATGCATGCATGCATGGAAAGTTCATGCCGCGTTTTTTTCTTCATTTCTCGCAAATGAAATATACTTTGCCCCCCAAACAGGTAACTTTTTTTACTTATTTAATAGTGAACGTGAAATAAAATCGTAGATGATACAAATAGAGGAATCATCTTATCCTTGCATCACTAGACCTCTTACGAAGTTTTGTTTATGCTTTTGGTGCGTCACTCCCAAGCAAATGGTTTCATCAGCAGTTCTGAACCATTTTCAGCCGAGGTATTCCTTGGTCTCAAGAGTGAGACTTCACATTCCACCTTTCAATGAAGACTTAATTTTTATGCCAAACTACGTGTAATAGTATATTTATTATAAAAATGACATGATACTCATAGAAAGACTTTCTTTTCTCACGTACCCCCTGATGAGGCTCCAGGTACTCCCTGGGGGTATATGTGCCCCCAGTTCAGAACTGCTGGTTTAGTGTGAAAGATCACTTACTCAAACGGAAAGCGAAAATCGAGAACCAAGCTGAAATGAAAAAAGTTGCAAGAACCTTCTTATCTCAGTCCTCATGATCACTAGTTTCCCACCACCAAAACCTTCCCCTGAAGAAATGATGACTGAGGGAGCAAGGCGCTACTACACCTTATCTTCTTCTATTTTTCTATTATAAAAATACTTATAATAATAATGATACGCTTAACCATCTTGGTGGTTCTGTCCGTGATAGTTGTGAGTGAGAGGGTAGTGAAGTGCTAGGGAAATGAAGGAGGACTGAGATTGGCGTGAAATTAAATTATGGAGGGAGAAGCAGGCTAGGAATAGACAGGATTGGGAGTAGAGTTGGAGGGGGTTGACGGGAATGGAGGAACGAGAAGGAATGGTGGAGATGTGGAAAGGATAGTGAACGAGGAGTAGGGGAGGAAGAATCGTTTAGGAGAGGTAGGAGGTTTGTTTGGAGTGGGGGATAAAGCGAGGAGAGTTGTGCAGGAATATTAGGTGGAGTGAGGGATGATACCAGGGGATGTACCAAGCTTGAGGGAAATTTGGAGAGAGAGACGCTGCGGGTTTCAGCGAATTCTCATGAGAAAGTGATATGGTCTACAAAAGACAGTGATAACTGAACCAATGTTAAATTGCATTGTACGAAGTTATATTGAATGTCATCTCTAAACAGACCATGTCTTTTTTCCCAAAACAAAGTGATGAGCTGAAATAAAAGACACTGTCTGAACACTTTCTTTCGAATCACTTTCAAATAAGATTTCCGTCTACTTTTCATCACCAGGTATTTCTTGTGTTTTTCTATCAGTTGATGCCATGATAACTTCAACTCTTTTAATCTCTTATAAATTAAACAAAAGAAACAATGGAAAAATAATGAACAATAGCCACCTCCTTAGAGGGTAAATGTTTCCCTCAGAGCGGCAAGAGAATATTTTTTGTGCGATCCAAGCGCTTCCCATGCGCTCTGATCACACTTTTGGTAGCATATTTATTATTATTATTATTTTTGAACATGCTGATGGCATGGAACGTTTGAACGAAATTGGAGAGAATTAGTATGTGATCGTTCCTATCTATTATCTATACAATATTTCATACAAGTGTTTTCCCAGTCTTTGGCATGCATTTTCGTAATCTTTTGGCTGAGTATGCTCGGTTGAAAGTCTTTTCTTCCGAAACGTGGCATGAAAGAGTAACTTGAAATACACACTGGGAAAATTGAGGATCTTCACTTGAGCCTATTTTCACATGTGGTGGTCTTCATGAATCATGAATTAAGTGGTCACTTCAGCTCTGTTCATGAATTTGTCGTGCTTACAAACTTGTAAGGTCAATACGTTTTGTAGCAGAATGGATAGATAAGACTATATTAAGATTTTACTGTCAAAGTAGCAGATCGTAAGAAATTTCAATTTTTTTTAAGTTCGTTTATTTCGAACCCAGATAATTCGAAGTCGTATTTTTGTGGTCCCTTGAGCTTCCAATTATCCAGGTTCGAAATAAACGAACTTAAAAAAAAAACAAATTTTCTTATACTTGGACATTAAAATCACCATATAGTCTTATCTATCCATTCTGCTACAAGTTCATACACACGGCGAATTCATGAACAGAGCTGAAGTGGCCACTTAATTCAAGATTCATGAACAGCACTGCATGTGAAAAATAGGCTCGATTGTACATCCCAATTTTCCCAGTGTGTATTTCAAGTTACTCTTTCATGCCACGTTTCGGAAGAAAAGACTTTCAACCCCGCGTACTCAGCCAAAAGATTACGAAAATGCATGCCAAAAAGACTGGGAAAACACTTGTGTGAAATATTGTATAGAAAATAGATAGGAACCATCACATACTAATTCTCTCCAATTTTGTTCAAACTTTCCATGCCATCAGTATGGTCAAAAATAATTAATTAATTCTGTATTAGCTCTAGGCAATACATAGCATTGCAATTCTATTTCCATTCATATTACATAGCTGTAATAAAATATACGTCCTCTCAAAATAACGTGGTCCTGCATGTTGGGTATGCGGCAGAGATAGCTAGATTTCTTTATTTTTTTTGAAGCAATAAATTTTCTTAAATCTGAAAAACCTTGATATATTTCAAAACAATAACCTTGGACTTTCCTATTGTGCTTAACCCTACAGTACATGTGCTTGGTATGTGAGACCAAGCCTGCATTATATCAAACCACAAAATTTGTGTGTTAGCATCACTGTCTTGGTTGACTCAGTACCTTTCTATAATCCCTTGTTTGCTGTGATGCAGCAAGGTCAGTCTGATTCAAGCTATCCTTCGTTGTGTATTTACATAAAAACTGTTTGGTGGTCTCACAGACCCCCTTCATGCACTCGTGTCTCTAATCCTTGATCCAATTATTTTCATAATATATTAGTTTTATAGTGTTGTTATGCAAATTTAATGGTTGTTATTCATATTAGGAAAATTTATTAGTGTTCTCAGAGATAATAAAGGTAAACAACGCTGACTGGCATTGTAAGAAAAAACAAGAGGCAAATTCCTCACGAATTTCTTTCTACGAGGAACAGGGAAGAGATATCATCAATGTATGGCTTTCAAGAGAATTTCACATTGGTCTCGTACATTTGTTAGAAGGCAGAAAATGTTTTATTGCTTTCAACTATGCACCATGAAGAAAAAAATCTATGTTGACACCAGAAATTTAAAAAAAGGCCGAAGTAATTATTTTCTATAAAGACAAAACGTCGATGTTGTTGACAAAATGAGTGCAAAATACAATGTTGCACGAAACACAAGGAGATAGCTGATGGTTAAATTCTACAGCCTATTGAATAGTGGAGCTAGAAATGCAGGAGTAATTTATCATGGTAAGTGTCAAGAACTAAATCCCTGAAGAGATTTTTGAGAGAACTGTCACTTGCCCTAGTAAATGAGCACCTAACATGGAAATCACTCCATAACACCATTCCTAATGAAATAAGGAGACGAATTTGTAAGATTACTAGGACAGACCCGCAGACGAAAGCGTAAGGACCACCTAGGACTTCACATGGTTGATGCAGAGACTGCGTAGGCAGAAACAGAAAAAGTAGGTATTTTTGCAAAAAGTGCAAGAAGTTCATCTGTTTGGAGCATGTTAATATAATTATGAAAATATCAAAGATTAATCCTGTAATTTCCACTTATAATTAAAAAAACAAAGTGAATATGTTTTCAAGTGTTAAACTGAAGGAAGAACATTTAGGTTGTTTGTATAATAAACATTCATTTTTTAACAAAAACAAATGTAATGCTACTTATTTTGTTAAATGTTTTACTAGAAATACACATCTATATAAAATAATCAACTTTGTCTTATTTTTCCTGATTATCTAGGAATTTCACATAAAAATAACGAGGGGTCTGTCAGGCCTGCTGCGTGCACTGTGGGAAGAAAAATAGGCGCATGTACTGGAGGGTTAATTCTGCAATTTTTACAGTTTTTTGTTTTCCTATATTATACGTCTAATTTTGTGATTGAATTTTTGTGTAGTTATGCGAATTGTGGGATCTAAAAACCCCTAATTCAATGTTGAGACTAATTTAACCTCTGCACAAAAGCTACTGTGTGGTGGTAGGAGATGCAGGCACTGTTTATCTGCTTTGTGATGTGTCTCACTCTTGAGATGAATAATTTTTATTATGCATCAACACTTGAGAGCTATATGGAAAGGGAGTAGAAATGGTCTTCGGATGTGGGCTAGTGCTTGGTTTGACATTTCTTGAGAACAATATAATGAGAGAGGAAACACTTATCTGACATCAATGCACAAACAAGCCCATTCAAAGATATTTATGATGTTACCTCTTGACCGAAAGCGTGAAAGCATGAGAAATGCTTGGATCACACAAAAAATATTCTCTTGCCGCTCTGAGGGAAACATTTACACTGTACGGAGGCAGCTATTGTTTGTTATTTTTCCGTTGTTACTTTTGTTTAATTTGTAAGAGATTAAAGGAGTCGAACTTATCATGGCGTCAACTGATAGAAAAACACAAGCAATACCTGGTGATGAAAAGTAGACTGAAATCTTACTTGAAAGCGATTTGAAAGGAAGTGTCAGTTCAGAGAGTGATAGTGAGAATAACATTGAAGATCATGCTCAAATTACTAAGGTAAAAACCTATATTTTTTGGCATTTTTTGTTGAGTGGGCAAATATGAAACCTCATCTCTCCTGTCCTTGCGCACTTCTAGCATCTTTGTTTATCCTTATTTGAAGTTTTTTCTGAAAAACTTACGGGGAAGAGGTAGAGACCTATGATAAAGCAATATACATGAAGTATTCCAAGAACCTGGAATAAAGAAGGTCTAGTGATGCAAGGATAAGATGATTCCTCTATTTGTATCATCTGCAATTTTATTTCACATTTACTATTATATAAGTAAAAAGAATTTACCCATTTTGGGGGCAATGTATAATTCGTTTGCGAGATATGGAGAACAAAAACATGATGCCTTTTTCATGTGCACACACGAACATTCCAATTAAACACACAATATGGATCAAGGTTTCAAATTAAACGAAATGTTCGCGTGTCACCAGACCAGATCCTGACTTCGAATTTCATTGTAGACGTATTTCGAATAATCCGTACTAAAAAGTATGCAAAATCCTATGATGTTGGCTGGGGACTGCTCTTAGCTTCGAATTACATGCTATTTCGAATTATCCAGGATTGAAATAACGAGGTTTTACTGTATATATATATATATACACACACACACTATATGGTGTATGCTAAGAGTAGTAATATATAATTTTTCTCATATGTCCTCCATTTTGATCTAACAAAATTACAGACCACTGAAATACACCATTTAGCTAATTAGGGTGTTGGTGATACTGTATTGATTTTTTCTTGAAATGCTTACTAAACCGTAATTTTCTATCAATTCATGGCCTGAGAAATATGATTTAGATAAATAAAAATACTGTAGCCTATTTATTATTTAATTTTCAACAATGCTGTGCTTAACTTTATGCCTGATAAAAGCTGAAATTATTTGAAAAATGTCATATGTCTAGGGAAACAGAATCAATCATAAAATCAGGTGACATACAAGCTTTTCGAGAACTCTTTTTGTTAGAACCATTAGGGATTAAGGGATGCTTCAAGGATTATAATATAGGCAGAGGTATCCATGTTTAACCACATGGAGATCATGGACATTTTGTTCACATTACAGCCAACATCTTAATAAATAAAGTGTTTGACTAATGTTGTTTTGTCTATTTTAACCAAAATACAAAATTAATTTAGTGAATGCACCAGAACAAAGAGCTAAGTGAAGACAATCCCTGCGTTGATTTAGTAAAAGACATCACAGTACATTCATAAGACAATGACATTAATCTGACAATTTTATCCTGAAGGTGTTCACTCTGTTCAGAGTGCAATATCAAGCAGGAGAAATATTTACCGGGCTGAATATAGGATTGCCAGGTGACCCCTCGGAATAAACCAGATACCAGATTGAATGAGTAAAGCAGAGAACCAATTAAATTGTAATGAAGATATACATCCCAGTCTTGCTTTTTATTTTTGATAAGACATGTCCCAAAAATAAATCTGGTCCAAAACTGGAAACCTGGTAATCCTAACAGTGAAACTAGGAAACCTACAACATTTAATACCACTGGGAAAACGCCAAGAAAAATAATTTATGTTAATTCTGTTATGGAAAGAATTGCCTAAATATTTTTGAGAAATTATTTGCTACACTATATCATTTCTATTATTTCAGATTTGTGCATGTTATTGAAATTCATATAAGTAATATCAGGATTTTATTGGTGTTTGTACACTTAAAATTGAACGGCAATTCATATTAGCTTCTTAACTCATTTCCTTTAGTATTAGACATCTTTAATTATGTATGATGGTATACGAAGGTCAGGTATAATCTTAAAGTAATTTCACGTATTGCTTCCTTTTTGTCAACATTGAGTGCTTTAATTTTAATTACAAAATACTTCATGAAGATGAAGGCTTTTTCAGATGCATCAAATTCCTATTCTTATCAATTTATTTTGGAAATATGTATTTTTTACCAAATAGCTGAATATGTTTGTAAGCATTTTGATAGCATGTGACACTAGTAGGTTAGTAATATCTGCAGTTTGAGATGAACTGCTGACGTTCTAAGTTACACTCCTTCGGGTCCTTAGTGTTTCCAGTCACACATTTTTGTTCTTATTTATTTATGATATAAAACAGCAAACTTAGATTTATTTTTTGCTAAATTTTATTTTTGGTACAATGGAGCTAAATATGCACACTTATTTATACCAGACAGTGCCTTTTAAGTAATTTAAAATGAACTATCACTCAAATATTGAACCCTAGAAATAAAATTCTAACATCAGTATTTATCTGAAATTAACATATTTTTTAGATGAACATAGTATTTATAAATAGCTTTAGCATTTTGGTTTATTCAGCACTTTATGCAAAAATATATTTAGCGTGTGTATTTATCGTCTTCATTTTTTCAATTTTGTTCTTGTGTAACTTTAGCACTACAAATGTGAAATTACACTAGGCCTGCAATAAATAGCATTAGTAGTACTGTGTTAAAGCATATGATTTATGAGATATTCTGGTCAACTACTTTACTAATGTGCTCCTTTTTCCTTAGTACTTAAATTATCCAAAATCTTTTTTTTATGCATGTTCTCTGTTGTTATTTTCAGCATACTTACAAAACCTATTTTTTAAATGAAAATAAGGCATTTGACTGTGTTTCTATGCACACTTGCATTAAATTGATGTACAGTGCAACATATTCTGATTATATGACATATATATCACTAATTTATGATAAAATTAAATATTAGCATGATAGGTGATATTTCACAAGTGGTGACTCATAAAGTGCCTATCATTATAATTATGTGCATTATTTCTTTTTCATCACAGTATTTACATCTTAAACCAGAAATTTTTCCAGTTTTACAGGGATTTGAGTATATTCTCATGCAAGATTCTTCTTTCTAGAGAAGTATCTTAAATGAAGTGTTGTCTTTAACAGTTTTCAATTTAAATTATACTTAGTTAATTTAAAATACACATCTTATATAGATGGCTTGAAAATCATAGTTTGCTGTAGTTTTTCTTGACTCTCTCTCAAGCTTCTGCATGAGGCTTACCAAAAATATTTAAACTGAAGGAGTGACTTTGTTGGAAAGGGGGTGCATGCCTTTTATTCACACCCTCTCTGCTAGCTGTGGATGCCAAACATGAAGAAGATTCTTAATTCATCATTTCTTCATAAAATGATAATACTAATGAACTGTAGTGAAAGGATATGCATATTTCTGTAGATGCTTACACGGAAAAGTTTACTCTTTGCCTTTGCTTTTTGCTAACAGAAATAAACGAGCCACAGTCGTAAGTGGCAGCCAACTTTTCAAGGTAGTTTCAGTTGCTTCAAGATTTATTTGCCATAAGAGTTAAACATTGGGTAGCAAAGTTATTAATGAACTTCTGGTATTTCAGTCGAAATGAAAATGATTTCATCTCTTAAGCAATAATTTACTCTCGAACAAATCATTTAAATTAGGAAATTAAGGTACTATGCAAAATTATTTCTTAAATAGATTTCATCAAGAGGCTTTAGTGGTGGTATGTTTATATTTTTTATCTTGCAATTTGATTAAATTCTTGATTGTTATACGTTCATCATAATTGCATCAGCTGACTTTTTGTGAAGTTAGCTGGTTATGGTTAAATGTCCACAAATTCTATGGCATGATAAATTACCACAAATGTATTAAATTGAAAATGTCTATTTCTATATTATAGCATAAGAACTTCAGCTGATTGCTATAATTTCTTGAATGAAGAGGTTGGATTGTGTGAAATAATTATTTGAAATAATTGAAGCCTTGTTCTTAAATTCCTAGCTTTCTTCCAATGAATTGTTGGAAAAATTATTTGTCAATAATAAGGCAATAAAAATGTATTAAGAAAAATAGTTATCATTATTTTTCGTGATGACTGTAATTGAATGTTTAATTTTTTCCATTTGAAAATAATGTTTATATCTAAATGCTGTGCCACCTGATGTTTGCTTTTGTTGTGAGCTCAAAGAATGTTTGCATGAAGTACAATTTATAACACAAAGCTATAAATGTTTATATTGGATTTTATCTCTTTCTAGCAAATGTCATTTGTGATAGATTTTGGCCATTGTATATGTTGTGTGCATGATTGAACTATATTTTAAAATTTACTCATGTTCTTAAGAAAACTTACAGGTCCTGAAGCAACAATGCTTAAACTTTTTTGTGTGTTATTACTTTAGTGTATTTGTTCTCCTTGCTAGTTCAATATTTTAACCATCTCATAAACTAATTATAATTACCAACTCCATTGTGCCAAAATTCTTAGTTTATGGTTCTACAAAACTAACTTAGCATTGGAAAATTGTTTCTATTTAACGTGAAATCTCAGTGGAAAGGTAAAAATATTTAGAATGATAATTGGTGTAGTTTTAACATTCTTCTAATTTGATTTGTCAATTTTCAGTAGTATGAGAGGAAGTGGTGGATGCTTTACAAGGATTGCCTTTTTTTGTCAACAATGCTTTTCTCCCATGAAATACATATTGAATTTTTTCTGCTGAATTTCTATTTTTTAATCCTATGAAACAGCATGGGTGAGTTGGAATAGTTAAATGACTTAGTTTTTTAAATCTATGAAACCCTGCAGAGAAATTCTATTGGATCATATTTTATTGAGTTCATATTGTTCCTTTTCAAATTCTGCATAAATATTCCATGGTACATTTCAATAGATTTTATAATATTTTTAGAGTAGAGATGTGATTGGCAAGTACTTATATGACATTATTTCCTCTGTTTGTTTTTGTTTATCATAAATTTTATTACACATGTTATTTATTGATTGAATTATTAGTATCATATAAGTTAATTAATGCTAATTTTATGTTTTAGGTTTGTTATAAGTGAAATGACCGATTCTTTTATTTACTTTAACTGAAATAGTATTGCATTTATGTCTTCTTGAAAATTTCTCTTTCCTAACTTCAACGGGAATTGTTTTTGCTTGAATCTTTCTTGATTTCTGTTAAATCCTTTTTTATCCTTCATAAATGCATTTTACATTTGCAAACTGAATATTATGCTTGTAATGATTTTATGTTGCTTGGCAGTTTGAGTTACATTGATTGCCCTTGATCAATTATATCTAACAGGGATAATGTCTAATTGGTAAACCTGGCATCCTACTAACCAATCATCATCTTGGATGTTATTATAATTACTGTTATCATAATGAATAGATATAATTCTATATATATATATATTTCTGATCATTTGTAAATTATTTTATTTAGCTCATTACCACATAGTAGCGTACAGCATAGCTAGTTCTATTTTCAGTGCAAACATGTGGCAGGAGTCAAACAAAAGAGGGCAAACTACATTTCCACTGAGCTTGGTGACAGTGGAGGCATTTGGGTTCTGTGCAATCCCTATTCTGAAGGACCAATGCTCATGTGCACCACTGAGAATCTTCAAGGGATGCGAGAGACTGTGATATAAAATTTTCACATTAGGAGTTGGGAGAGAAAGAGCAAAGACTTTGGTTTTATAGTATTAATTTTGTTTAGAGTAGGCTACAAAGTCATGTGAATATGCTCAAGTATCATTTTTAAATACACATAGATAGACAATAATATGTAGTTATATACTGTGTTAGCTTAGGTGAACATAAACTCCAGAAATATTATTCATGCTCTTAGACAATAAAAGTTGCTCATGATCCCATTTTGTCATAATTGTTACCGCTTGTCAACTTCATTTGTATTGTTACATTTGTAATTTAACGTTGTTGAATACGTAATTCCCTGTTTATCATAATTGTATAATCTTCAAATTGTGCCTTAAAACTTTATGGGACACCTATGCCTTAAATTTGTCAGCAGTTCTTCACTTTAATGTTTTTAGATAATTCATTTACAGATGGATACAGTGTACTTTGTGCTTTTTCAAAAACGAATTATCTTGTGAATATCTGAAGCTACTAATGAGCACCTCATGTACACTTCTGTTAAATCTTAAGAGCCATTTCAGTGTTCACTTTCTATTTATACTTGTTTATCATTACTGGTTGAGGATGAAATGAATTTGCTATCTCATGTAAAATAATCCAGAGGGGGCATAATGATACGTATTTTTGGAGAGAGAAGGTAGATAAGAAGACGTGTGGGTGATCTCCTTGATAAACCTACCTTTCTTTTACTCCTCCTTCCTTCCGTCTCAATGAGATGGGCACGCAAACAAAAACACATCGACACAATCGTACACCTGCACAGTTTTTGTTCAATGAAATCGAATCCCAGAAGAGAGAATAAGTTTGCTATTCATATAAAATAAAATATTACCAAGTATATAAAACTTGCACAGTTTTTCAATATATATACCAGTCTGTAGCAGTAACACTGATTTAGACCATTTTCAGTAGGCCAAGTAGTGCAGAGAATGACTGAATGGGTTAACCTGTGATACCTAAATGTTACACGTTATTTGTTATGATAGACCTTTTACAGGTCCGTGTTCTCTGTAGTTTTCTAGTCACTAGCTGTAGTTACTGTATCCATTAGCTGATAAGTTGCCTCGGACACCAAATAAAATCTCAGTTTTAAAGAAATAGATGGTTTGGCCACTAAGGGTGTGCTGAGGTGCATGCATCTGGGATACAGTCATTGGATTATTGCTGCAGACTGGCACATTGTTGAAACCCAGCATGAGTCAAGGAATGGACTCTTATTTGGTCCCTTTTCCTCCATTGCTAACAGTGGACTATATCACCATTTCTGCTTCTTGCACAGAGCTTTTCTTCAGTCTCTGTTCTTCAATGCACACACAATGTTAGCCAGAGTCAGTATTCTGCTTCTTCTCTCCCTGTCCTCATTCCTTCTGCAGGGGTGTCTTGGTGGATGTGTAACTTAAGGGGGCAAAATGGCCACTCTTATTCCCATGACAGAGGAAGTAGGTCATTGCATCCTTAGTTCCCTTAAACAATGGGGAACAACAAATTCTCTTCTACTTACTCAACCCCTTTAGATAAAAGTCCAAGTTTATAAGGAGTTTTATTTATTTTCGATTCTGAATGGTGGTTTGGGATTGTCATTTTTTTACTTTAGATAGCCAATACTATACAAATTTTAACTTGTGAAAACTAGACTATTAAGCACTTCACATGGCTACTTGCATTTTAGCGTGTTATAATGATTGTGCTTGATGAAGGTTGCATTTCAAGACATATTCTTGTCCAAGTATTTAACATAGAAGCATCTCATAACAAATGTCAAGTTTTTTGGCTAATATATTTAAAACATGATGAAATACATTTTTCAAGTGCAGTGTTCTCTAAAGATCTCAAGTCTTTGTTTGGAGTGAAGTTTTGGATTATATAAGAATAGAATAAGCTAAGTTTGAAAATAACTTGCCATTGAACCCATGCTTAAAAACAATTGAAATGTGCCATTAATGAGGGTTGTGTGGTTTCTGCTGATTTTGGTTTGCTCTAACTGTCCTCCAAAGCTTGATATGTATAGCTAGAATTGGCATGAGCCAAACTCCACCTATATGCTTCTGCAGAGTGCCAACTTTCTGCAGTTATTACTGTTTTAGCTACAACTTCCATTTTTTACCATTAATACCTTTTTATTTTATATTTTCTATTTGGTGTAATTTTATGGTCATTGTTATTTATAATTATTATTTTCATATTTTTTTCAGTATTTTAGCAAAACCTATTGCAGAATTATTTATCAATTTGTTAATCATATGTTTATCATTCCTATTAATTATATAAAAGTTTTCTTTAAATTGTTTTTATTTGTAGAACATTGTTTTTACCTGTTATTGTTTAATTTGTTTTTATTGTTTTTGTTTTAGCCATATGGTGTACATATCTTGCCCAAATTATTTTAATTTGCCTTTTTGCATGCATCACCATAACCTTAACCTTGCCATATCCCTGATTGGCCAAGCCATGCTGTAAGAAGATTCATTTATTTGAGAATAGAACCTGTGATGTTCATTGATGTTCAAGCTGCTTCATTATGGATTGTATATATAGTTGTTTTTGTCGTTTTTTGTTTTTATGTAAAAATGTTTATTTTTTAGTTTTAGTATAGTTTAAGCCATTTGTGCCTTTTTTGTTTCAGTTTTTGAGAGTTGCTTTTTTATGAAATTTTTTTGTTTTTTATACTTGTGATAGTATGTGTAAAATAATTTTTGTGAATATTACCATGCTGAAAGAGAGGCACTAATCAAATTGCATGTATAATTAACATCAATGAACAGCATCAGTGAAATTTCATTGCTGCCACAGTAGACAGTTCTGTAAGAGTCTCCAATAATATACTCCAAAGTCAGGAGTCTTACGAATAAAAATGCTCCTTTTTGTATGGTTTTCTGCCATATGGTAAGGTTTTACCCTGTAATTGTTACATTTAAGCATGCAGTAACAATTAACTTCTGGAACTCTTACCGCACCTCTGTTGTGGTAGCCAATGAGCTTATGTGATGGAGTGTTATTAACAAGATCTATTGCAAGACCCGTTTGTGTGCGTAGTGCCCCCCTTCATAAGTCTCCTTCCCTGTGTTTGCAGCTGCGAGTAATCAGGGCTTTCAAGTCTACACTAGAAGACCTGGAGGAACGTCGATCTGTACATAGTTTACACAGCTTACACAGTTTGCGCAGCTCTAGAAGCCACACTGGCCCACGCCCCCTGTCCGACATCAGTTACATAGATGAGGACCCTGTCAAAACGCCGTCACCTCTGAACGACCGTGATCGATCGAATAATTCCTCGATTCCGAAGATGGTCTCTCCTGCAGAGGATCCCCACCTGGTGCCGGCAGAGGGGGACTACTTGGTGGACAGGAGACCCTCCTCCCTCGCATCCCCGCATGGACTCGTTAATGAGGCTGCGACACAAAGTACTGAGCCGATTTGCTGCCTCCCCTCCTCGTCGGCACCTGCACCTCGTGCCCCCTCCAGCTCCCACCGTTCTCCACGCACACCCCCCTCTCCAGCTGCCTCTTCCTCCTGGCCAACTTCTTCTGCCCCACACTCACTCCAAATTCCCCATCCTACCACTCGAATCACTTCAAGCAACTCTTCTGCCACTCCCAATCCACTTTCTGCACCTGGTTCTCAGTGGAACGCTCTCGTCTCAAAAAACAACCCTCAAAGGATATCCCCATACCAACCCTTGAGTCCACATCACCTACAGAATCTGTCACCACAAACATTGAATTCCTCTAGTCCACAAACCTTACAACAGCTCCCAGACTTGCCTAAACTGGTTCATGAGACCAGTATATAGAGCAGCTCAAACTACTCCAATATATGTGTGACTCTAGCTTCAAAACCTAGAAATGTAGGTGACATATACGTACACGTATGTGTGTCCATGCGCATACATACATATTTGTACGTACATGTACATATTTATTTATTTATTTTTGTGGTTTGAGGAGGTTTTAATTGTGCTGAACCTGTTTTCCTTTTACAAAATGCTGCGCATACATCTATGATCCTTTTCTTGCTGAGTCCCATTGAAATCAGGTAGTGACAGGACAATCAGGTTTGTGGTGATGATGCTGTGGTTTCCTTTGGTGTCTCATCAGGTTTCAGTGTTTGTCTCGAAGGGAATTAGCTTAGCACTGCATGCCATGTGTAGAGTGTTGGTAATGTGCCAAATGCTTGCCCTGTGGCTTGCCCTTTTAGGTTAAACGTACTGGGGGAACGCAGGGTTACAGTTGATTATTTTTTAATATAATTTAAAAAAGTTGTATAAATGAATCCCATAACCATCAAATTAAAAATTCTATAAAATAACTATGAAAGTGAACTCCTTTTCCTGGCACATTTCCTAAAACGTTGAAGTAGCTTCTTTTCTCTCTCTCATTTCTTCTTCCTTTGGTGGCAGTTAGATGGAGTGCTGCAACAAGACTACCCCTCTCCTCTTAGCTCTCTTCATCTAGATGGATGTTGTACTGTGAATGTCTGTCAAGAATGAGAGCTTGCAACTTACTTGCATCTTAGATCCAACTAAACATTATTTAGAAACTCTCTTCAACTTGGGCGTACACATTAGATGTCTTCCTTTTCCACTTTCATGAATATATATATATCTATATATATATATATATATATATATATATATATATATATATATATATATATATATATATATATGTGTGTGTGTGTATATATATGTATGTATGTATACATTTATATATAAAAATTTGGTTTATTCGCCTTTTATTTTTGTTCACTTCACTTTTCACCGTAGAAAAAATTGCTCACAAAGACATAAAAACCACTTATTTTGTAATCTTTGTTTTTATAATGCTTCAGTTTTTTCATTTCCAGCTACTAAGTCACTTGGTATGGAAAATTTTAGGGTTGAGTGTTAGCTCTACATCCATGCTCAGTTAATCTACTGACCACTTGGTATTTCAATTGGCTAAGCCACCTTTTGTGCACAGAGTTTATTTCACCAATCTGAATTGACCTTGTGTGATAGGATCAAGTCTGAAATACAAGAGGAGCACGATGTGGTCCCACAAATGTTGTTTGCTCTGCATGGGTTCTTAAGATTTCTATGGTACAAGGTATTAGCACTGTTCCATCCCACAAGGTTCTTCCCCGAGTTTGCTGTAGATACTTGAGCACCCTACCTTAACCTTTCTGTTAGCTCCTCCCTCTGGATCTGTTATAACCTCTCTGGCCATGGTTTAAACTCTCACTGCTGTTTTCTGATCGTTGTTGCCCTTTACTCTTGAAGGTGATAGGTGGTGAGTTGCAAGAACGTTTGATTCCGGTCCCCTACAGCAAGAGCTCCACAGACCAAGCTGTAAGCTGCTTTCCTTCATTCTTCTTGTCCTCCCACATTCTTAACCAATGGAGCCCACGAGATGACTTTCTAATTAGATTAAGCATTCATTCCTTTCTAATTGAGGCTATGGTGCTTTTTTAACTCTTTGCACCTCTGCATTACTGCACCTGGCTGGACATCTTTGATCCATGTAAACTCTCAAGTATATGTCACCCCATCAAATGGTACCCTATTTTTCTATCGGACTTATTTGGACAGTGTACCATCAAAAGCCTTCAATTGAAATTAAATATAGGCAATAAATTCAAATGTCTGTCATCATGTGGGCTTCATTAGAAGTTCCTGTGCAACTGTGGTCATGCTTTCACTGTGGATGTCTCTATTACTCCTTCTTTTGGCTCATCTCCTGTAGACAGCATTTGTACTTTTTTTACTCTCAGCTATTGTTTGTTAATAGTTTCCATTTAGTATGCTGCATTATAATTCTTGGGAGAGTTGCATTACGTTTCAAGGTAGGTGAGGATTTTTTAAGTGCATGAATATTTATTTACTGTATTCATCTTCTCTGTCGCTGGTACATTTGATGCTGACTTCTGAATCGCTCCAAATCTTCTAGTAATGTCCCTCAACTTGTAGGACTAATGCTAATCTACTTCCGTACATGCCTATATACTCTCTAAACATTATATTATTACCTACTAATTTGCTGCATGAAGCTTTACTAAGTGTGCACCCAGTATTGTATGGTGCTCTCATGAATTAAATATGATTCACGTAAATTTCTGGCATGTACCTTTCTTTTGAACACCAAAAGAAGCACTTCCACTGCAAATAAACAATAATAAAAATACCTAACTTAAAATTTTATCACTTACTGAAACTCAAGGCCAAAAAATATGATAAATAAAAAATGAAAATTTTCCAATTTCTAATAATGACATCCCTCATATATTAATGCTCTGCTACCAGCTGCTTTTCCCTGCAGTCCCCCATTAAACCTCCTCCCTTAGCCTTGCTATACGTTTACAGGCTTTTATATATGGATATTGGGTGATTGAAATCGTTTTTAAAGCACCAGTGACTTTCCTTCTTTTAATAATATACTATGGACATGTTTAGTTTCAAGAGAAACTAAATAACTTGCACTTAAGATTGATCATCTGGTTTAAGACTATACATGTAGTGATGTTTGAGAGAATGTGTGTATTTTTTTATCAAATCTAAGGGTTTAATAATCTGTAAGAAACTCGGCCATTGAGAGCTTATCTCTTGCTTTGCACCTGCCATTGATGAAGAAATGGTGTGTTGTAGCATGAGATGGGGATGGTAATGAGAGTGTGTTGAATGGTTTTCCTACTAATAGTTTTGCCTGAGGCTCAACACCAGCAATATTTTTATGTGCTTTTATAATTAATTTAATTGGTGGTTATTCAAGTGAACTCATATTGCATGTCTGTGTACTTT
Organism: Tanypteryx hageni; assembly: GCA_028673005.1. Lineage (NCBI taxonomy): Eukaryota > Metazoa > Arthropoda > Insecta > Odonata > Petaluridae > Tanypteryx > Tanypteryx hageni. Next base: position 179,067,963 of record CM054120.1, on the reverse strand, counting down.
CTATTCCATGTTTTTTTCCATTTTTAAAATTTCAAATGGAAACAATGTTTATATTTTCTACATATGACAAAGTTAATTATTGTCTGCCATGAGTTTGCATAAGGCAGATCACAGAACAGCCATGGCACACTTTCGTTAAACATATATTCCTTTAGAGATGTTATATAGGTTTTAAATATCATTGATTTATTCACTCTCATTCATAACCATGAGTTGTCTCTTTGCACTTTTCTGGGTAGTTGCAACTAAGTTTAGTCAATGGTCAGACATTGTTTAAGGGCATCCCATCAGTGATATGACCATCTTTTAACTTGAAGTTACATAAGAGTAATTTGTATAGTTTCAATTCCAAGCTAAGATCCCGTATTATTTTTGCAGTTGCTATTACTATACATGATAGATTCTTCAAATATGCCATTTAAGATTATACTTCAAACTAATTATTTTCTACTTAATTTGAGTTGTAATGTTGTGGGTAATTGCTGAACATGAGAAACAAACCATACATTAATAGTAAGCAAAGGAGATATTTAATATGAATTTTCTCATAACATTTTAATATGGTACACTGAAAACTTAAAGTTTCTTGTGCCTAGGACATTTTCATCATATTGTTTCTCAAAATCCTTTGGTTCTCATTTGGATTGTTAATAGTCAGTATCTATTTAGATACATTCCCAGTTATATGAAACATTGCACTTTTGTTTATTGACTTGCTACTGCCATGTGATAAGGTTCTTGTCATCTTTTCTCTGTTATCTCACTTGTATATTTAAGAAGCCATTTTGCATGATGTTGTGGTCAACTTTTCATATATTGCGACTCTGATATCTATCTACTTCTTCTCATTTTATGATATCTGCTCCAAGCTCTTTTATTTTATTTAATTGGCCTTGGGGATAAATGTTGATGTAATGTATTGCATATGGTGTTGGGCATTGGATATCAAGGATAAACTTCTCAAAGAACATACACGTCACTTTCCTATATTAGTGGGATTCTTTTAGCTTACCATTTCATAATGGCTCATTAACAAAGATTGTAGATATTAATGTAAGGCTCTCCATATGTTTTTCACAAGTTAGCTAACAAGATATCTTCTAAGAAAATACAGTGCTGTTCTTATTGAACAAGTTGTTTTCCATACAGGCCAATTTGTAAGAATCTCTACAAAGACTGGTTTGCTAATACTTGTTATTTATCCTTTGAAATGTTATTTTGTTTTGTGTTATATTTTGTAATATGTTTATTGGCTTGTGTATGGTGAATTTTAGGGTTATAAATGAAATTTAAATCAACTGCATAATTGCTTTTACTCAGTGTCAGCAATGGGAACTTTGTTAACATATTTTAGTATATAAGGTATTTTTGGGCTGCATAACAGAATATATTTTTCTCATTATCTTTATCCCTGAACATGTTAATTATAAATGGGAGAAATTAATTAAAATGAGGAAGCTTATTGATGAGGCCATTTAGATTTTGATGTGTAAATTTTATGTTATTCTTTGGCATAAGTTTTTGTACTCAAATATTGGTACATAAAATATTTCATAGGTATTTTCATTCATTAGCTGGCCAAGTGAATTAAGCATTGGCAGGATTTTTTTCATATGCTTGCTCTCCATGGTGTCTGTTCTTGGGTGTTTTGAATGTAACACCATTATTTATGATAATTTTGTCACAGAGTGGGCAAGACAGCCTACTTCCATGGACAATTAGTTGTTTTTGAGAATAGTGCCTCTTAATTATGCAAATAGGTTTGTCTTAGGCTATGACTAAATCTTTATGCTTGTACTGTTTTTATGTATTGTGCATTTTTCTTAAATGAAATATTTTTCCGTTACCTGTATTTATGTATGGTAAAAATATTATGTATTGTAACTCAGTATTCTGCACCTTGAATTCAATTAAAATTCTAGTATTCATTTTTTATAATTCATGGTGATTTATTTTTCCTTTATATTGTTAGACTAACTATGCATAGTATAAATTAATGGATATATAGCTCCAGTTGTTAATTATACAAATTTCTAACAGTTTTTTCTTAAATTTTCTGGTAAGTTCACCTGCCTCTATGAGAAAAGTTAGTGGTGTATGCATAGTAATTTTTATCGTAAATACAAATAATTGAATTTCAATGATTTTATCTGGTATGCAGTCCTTTTACTATTACCATTTCTTATCATTTGATTCCAAATTAATAATATTGGCTTTATTTGTGTATCTTTATGCAAAATGCAATTTATTTTTGCAAAATTATTTTGCTATTTTTCTGTCTGATGCAATATGCAATTTACTTTGAGTGAAAGATATCCTTCACAGGAGAATGTTCTTTTGCTATTATTTGTCATTTCGTATGAAGCTTGATTGTAAATGTTTGATATTAGAAAAATAGGCACTTTTACATGTGAAATATGTGAGTGAACTCTTACATATAAGCTTGACTAACTTTTATGAAATCGTTTTACCCTTATCTGAAAATTAACTTTTGTTAACATTTTGAAGAATGTAAAGTTGAATTTGCAATATAGTCCATATTTTGCAAGTGAGAATTGCTACTTCAGATTTATTGCTTTTGCATTTTCCATTTGTAAATTAAACTCTTGTTGTTAATCATTTCTACACATTGATAAATGTGAGATATGTAAATGAGCCAGCTTAGCTATAATTGGTGCAAGTAATTTCTTTCTGGGTGCTACACCTTTTGAATGTTCAAGCTTCACTGTATAATTTTCAGATTGACTTTATTACTAGTGATTTTTAAAATGTTATTATTTCTTGTACAGTTTTAGATTAATTAAATGCCTTTGTGCTATGTATAAGGTTAATATTATTTATAAGCTAGATTTATAAGTCATAAATTTAAAGTAGATCATTGATATTGCAAAATTAATCATCCAATTTATCCTTCCCAACTTAAGTATTGGAAGCAAAGTTCTAGGTGGAAAAAACTGAACAAATTAAGAGGGACTGGGCTAAAATGATTATGACTGTTAAAAAAACTCAAAATGCAAGGAGTTAGAATCCTAATATGCATTATAGATAGGTTGTTTTATGCATACCACTTCCAGGCTTCTACTCTCTTATATTTCGTCATTCTTTTGTGAGTCAACAATTTTTTTTACCGTTCCTCAAAATTTGTTCCACTTTATTAATTTATAACTTTATTCTTTTATTTTAAATGTCTCATACCTCTGAACACAATACCACAAAAGCTCATTAAGTTTTCCGTAATGTAACGGTTTTTTTGATTCATTTAAATTTATTTTGCTATAATAAAAATATAAGATGTTTATTTGATTAGGCCATAAGTGTTCTTCAAATGGTGAATCTGCTGAAAAAAATGTTGAGCTTTTGATCATTTGCTGTGTTATTTATAGTCTTTAAGAGATTCTGTATATATGAAAAAACGGGCATTTTCTTATCTAAAGTTATCTGCTTTCTTTGTTTGTCTGCTTACATTAATTCAAATCAAGTATTTTCACATTATTCATCATTTGTTTTATCTGCTATTTCACCTCCTGGTACATTATAAATATTTTAGGACAGTGTTTTGTATGTTTCTCTTATTCTTAATTGGTATAAATGAATTGCTTGTGTAATTATTATGCACAACTAAAGGTACCTGTAAATCAAATCACTTTTGATCGTAAAATACCATGAATGAAAATTTTTAGCTAAAATTAGGATATTCATTTTAAATGCATTAAAGCATGTACTAGATCTTTTTGCATCTATTTTTAATGCTATTTTTGTATCCGATTCTGAAACAAAAAACTCAAGGCTGGTATTTTTGACACAATCTGCAAAGAACTATTAAATAATGTGACATTATTTACTTTGAGAATTGAGTATGAAATTTTTTTTATTTGTTCATGAGGGATAATATTTTTTGTTCAAATTATTTTTATTAAGAGAATGATTAAACAATCCCATTAAAATCAAACAGTTATGTATTGACTGAGGAGAACCAAAGGTATTTGAGAGTTGTTTTACTTTTCTGAAATCGTCATAATGAATCTACATAAGACATTTAGTAAATGTATCCATAGAAATTGGTGAGTTTTTATACTTTTCAAAATAAAGGATTTTTTGTTTTAAATATCTCATTACATTACTTTAAAGAAGTTAGAACTTGGATAGTTTTTATATTTGCAAATAATCATTTCATTATTAACATATCAGCAACGTGCTATAAACTTTCAAGATGTGTAACCATATGTATGTGTCTAGTTACACCTTGTGTTTATAGGCATAATTTATGCTTATTTAAATATTGGTTGAGATTTTTTGCATATTTTGATTGGTTTCAAAAATCACTTTTTTGTTGATTTTACATATTGTATTCAACTCAGCTAAATAAAATTGAAATATTTTAGAGAAACTTTAGAGAAAGAAGCGATTCATTGATCAAATTAATTAAGTTAGATATCACAAAAAGACATATAGTTTAGTCTGAGTTGTGCAGCAGAATATATTTAACCTTTAGCCCTGAAACTTCTGAGCAAGGAGATGGTCATATCTACTGTTGTGGTATGTAATTTTTTCATTCCCTTTGCATGAGCATTTATCTTTAACTTTAGGCATGCCTGTGTTTTGCTTCCGTATTGCAGTATTTGATAGGTGTGGTTGGTAATTTCTCTTGTTTTTCTTCCCTATTATTCATTTCAGATTCGGGTAGTTAATGCTTTCCGTCAGGGTCTAGATGCTCGGTACGGCGAACGCAGTAATCCCACCTTTGCTGCGGTTCTTCAAAAGCAGTCTTCTCTTAGCAAGCGATTATCGCAGACTTCTTCCATTGAGTATGCAGATAATGTTCCCGATGAGCTGACAGTCCCTGAACTTGATGTTGAGCGCTTGTCCTCACATAGTCACACAGAAACTGCAGTGTAGTCCTAGACCCTATCCTTGCAAACTTCAGTCCTTGCCTTTTCACCACTGGGATGCATTTTCCTTCAAACTCCTCTGACCCACTTGTCTTTTCATCTCAAAAAGATGATGAGCTGAGACAGTTGATAAGGTTAAAACTATGCGATACATAAAGGGGAGCAGTGATAGAATAGGAGAAGAGATAACTTCCATCATGTTTTTTATTCAGTGGTGAAAAATATTTGCTGTGGACAAATAAAAAACCATTAGGTTGCTTTTCAGTAGAGATTATGTGACCTCTGATTTCTTAATGTAAATTTCAAAATTTTAGGGGTGATAAATAGCTTTTTTAACACCAAAAGTAAACACCCTGACAGCCTTTTTCTCTCAGTGAACTGAAGTGATAAAAAACTTCAGATAAAATACTGTGGGTCAACCAGAAGTGAATTAAAATCTCTTTGAATCAAAGTCTTAGGCTTTCATTACTTGCATTACTTGAAATTTTTGAATTTTCTTCCATTAACTTGTCACTGACAACCATTATACTCCCTGCTTTTTTGTCCATAATCTGGTCCTTTTCTCTTTTACCTATTTAAAATGTTCTTGTCCTAAATATGGAGAGAGGGCAGGAATGGGAATAACCTCTCCCAAACCTGATCCTACCCTTGCAGCTCCATTCCTCCTCTCAGGACCCTGTTATTGTTGTTGCTGTTAATATTGTGCTGCCAAAGGCTCCTAAGTGCTGGCTAGCCACATCATCTCCTGAGGACATGGTTAGGAAAGTATTTTTTGTGAGTCAGAAGACCTCATTGAAGGGAGGGGTGAGTGGCAGTGGGCACACCAAACTTGTTAGCAGATTGTGAAATGTTGCCGTGACAATAGTTCATACATTGTGATTGTTTAGTGAAGAATGGAAAAAAGACATTTCAGGTAAGTCTCATTACAGCCACAATTGACATCAATGCCAGAAGTTTTTGGTGAGCCATCCTAAGACTGCAGAAATTAAGTTTGGAGGAACTCATTGGACTTCAGTGAAAGTGGCAGTGTTTGAAGCATGTCATGCGTGGGATTAAGAGTTGTAACAAGTGAGGATTCTTTACGAAATAAACTATTATAATTATTATTATATTATTAGTTTATTATTTGAAAAAGGCAAGATATGCCAAGTGTCTTTTAAGAGGGGAGGCATCATCCAGTGTTTGAATAAAATGTTGAACAATGTTGATGATAGAATGTTTTTATTTCTTGCCTCCCCTCACTTAAAAGCAAAGTGCCAGAACTTGAATATGTAGGAGATAGGTCCAAGTTGACATTTTTTTAAAAAAGGGGAAAACTACAAGTAATGCATATGGTTGGTATGCACTAGTTGGATAGCAACTGTAATCTTCACAGCTCAAGAGAGCTGAGGGGTTTGTTATTGACTTTCTCTTGGTGTACTTCCCTGTTCCTCCTAGTACTAGGGATTATCCTGTTAAAGTTGAAACTGTTTTATCTATTATTGTAACTACAAAATAAAGAAGAGAATACATTGTTCTACTTAGAGGTGGAATGACCAGAAAATTTAAAGGAAATGAGCCTTTAGCAAAAAGGTTCATTAACTTCTTCATGGAAAGTGCACTCGGAAAAGAAAGAGAAGCAATATTGATTGCCACAGTGAGCTCGTGGTTGCTGTTAATTTTTTTCTCCTTTCAATTGAATATTTGAAAAAAAATTCAAAGTTGTTGAATGTTCTAAATATCACAATTTAAACTGAAAATACTCTTAAGAGCAGTTTTGTTTAGACTGGTATGTTCAGCAGTGTGTAGTTCACTATTTTAGTGAAATTACTGCTTGCTAAACTAAACTAGGCAGACTTGACTCTATTTATAGTGTGTGTGGTCATTTGGAAAGCATGGCCCCTTAAGCTTTCTAATATTATCAGAGGTATGTTTACTCCTGAGAAGAAATCCCTCTGTGCTATAGTTTACTCTGTTGTGTGACTGCCATATTCTATCTGTATAAAAAGGAGAATTATAGATGTCGCAAATATGCATTAGTTCATAAAAATCTTTCCATGGGCTGTTAAGTACATTAAAAAGAAAGTATCAACTAATTGACTGATAGAGATTTGCATCTGAATGTATCTAAAGAACTTAGTATCACCAGATGTAATGTAGTTAACTCACTTAGGATATATATAAGTCATCAGTTTTACCCCTACAGGCTGTACAACTCCCTGTATGATGGGTTAAAGAAAATTAATAGTGAATCTGTACTAGTCCAACTACTTGAGCCTTAAAATATCTGAATGTACAAGATTGTCAGCATTCATTTTGTTAGAGGGTGTTGGAACCCTTGTGCAACTCTGAATTACACTCTTTCTGCTCCCATTGCTCTTGTGAAAGTAGAGCAAAGGTTATCTGTTGTTTGTAAGCTTCTGTAGAAACAACCAAAGCCATCTTCAATCATTTACTGTTGAACTGACCACTAAATTTGATGGTATCTGTTTTTGCCCATGTCACTTAAAGAACCAAGATTTTTTATGGTTATGATTCTTCTTTAAGTTAGCACCATTAGTTGTCATCATTATTCATTTTTTTCTACTCCACAAATGAGTATTATGTTTAATTAAAATTTTATTTACATAAAGTGTTTATGGATATTAATTAATCGTTTTTACAAAATAAATTTTTAATGTCTCAATACTATGTTAAAATGTGGAGTGGTTCTTTATTTTATCCAACCTATGGCCTGTAATAGCTTTCTCCTCCTAGGTCTTACAAATCTTCCTACGTTATTTCTTTCAATTTCTGCTGTTAGTATTACAATGCAGAATTTTGTGCTAAAACATTTTCAAACTTTTATCATATAATTGTCTCTTAAATTTTTTTAAATGTGTGCTGTATTTGAAGCATTTTTATCTTTTTTCTGTGCTGAAGCAATTCTATTTTTCATTATTTTAAGGTGATAATGATATTTTTATAATGTATTAATTGATATTTATTGATGTCAAATTTTAATGTATATTGAGAAATTCATCAGATTTTAATTACCTACATTTCTGAAAATAATTTTTTAATGAAATGGTTGTTAATTCCAAATATAGTAATTGATTGTATGTTTTGTTACTGAATACATTGTTCAAAGAATAGCATTCTATTCTTTGAGGAAACTTCAGTTTTTACACCACTTTTAAGGAAGTTTATTTAGTTGTCACCATTAACTAGAAGTATTGAAAAAGAAAATAAATTGCCATACTTTCACTTGCAGTAATTAAATTTTGTTTCTTCAAGCAGATTTAATTCAACCGTATTAGGGTCATAACATGCTACTTCAAATCTGTTACTATTAGATTGAAGTTCTCATATAAATGGATGCTCCAATATCCAGTCACAAATTAAACAGGAAAATATATTTAATGCAATTTTTGAATCAGCAAACAAAAGTTTACAAATTTTAGATGCATTGGTGTTGTATTTATTCCCTTTGTTGAAACTAGTATATTACTTTAAATTTTTTGTAACTTAATGTTTTAAATTAAGTAGAAGTGGTGGTTGTTTCATTTTGAACTATTTTGTTTGAAGTGCAATATAAGAATTAATAAACTTTGTTGACTCATAAAACATTAAATGATTACAGCGCATGTTTACTCTGAATACAATTCAGAATTTCCTTGCATAATGTCTGAAGTCGTAAATTTTTCTACTACTTATCCTTGATGCATAATGGGCTAAGTCATTTTCTTTAACCAGAGTCAAGTAGACTTTCTCGTGTACATAACTGAAACATTCTTGTTGGAAAGTATATATAAATTATCAGTAAAATAGCTGTTAAAGTGTTATTAAATGACAGCTAAATAACCATAAGCCACATTTGAATAAAATTTTAATCACACTTGAATGAAGTTCAAAATTACTGATATCATGGATTTTTATGTTGTATAGACGTCTTAAATTAACAAGGCTTGAAAAAAATTGAGGCTCTCACTTCAGATTGTATTAATAACCAGGGCAAGCATGGCCTCCTTGTGTGATAAAATCTTGGAAAACTATGGAGATTTGGGCCAGTTATGTAAATTTATGAAAAACCTAACCTATTGTATATAATGCATCCAAACATGAAGTGGTTTGTTGCCTGAATTGACATTTCATGTTGCACTGATGAATATATAGCCAAATTTTAAAAGCTCTTTTCATTATCATTTGTATATTATCCTGTAAGCCACCTTGAATAGAAAACTTAACCATGTAAACTATTTGTCTCATCATTATTAAAAATTTTCACATTTATTGATAATTTTGGCATTTACTTAAAAAAACAAACTGCAGTCCAGATTTTGTAAGCCATTTTATAGATGTTAAAACTACATTTGAGGAAAGTAAAAATCCCAATTAAGTTAGGTATTTAGAGTCCATAATATCTAATTAAAATTAATTTTAAGAATCAATTGATTTTTTGAAGTGGCCATATAACCATATTCAATTAAAACTTTCATATTTGTATATAATTTTATGATCAACCCTGGTGTCAAAATTTATTGTCATAGTATCTGCTGTATCCTCTTAGTTTTAAATTTAAATGAAAACTTTTATAAAAAGAAAAGTTATATAATAATAATATATTTTATTTGTCCAATGGTCATACAATAATAATAATAGATTTATTGTCCTTATGACCATACAACAAATAGTGGTAGGTATTGGAGTCATCGAAAAAATAAAAAATTACTGCTTAAAACAATATACATATTATACAAAAGTATGACAATGGATTTCATGAGTACAATCCATGGGTAATACAAAATCATTCAGAAACATGTTAACCTATTCAAGTTTTTGATGTCGTATATTCATTGACAGTATAATAACATTTTGTTTGTAGAAAATTCCTAAGTGAATTTCTGAATCTGTTTAGATTATCTAAATCCTTGATCGCCTTAGGTAGCTTGTTATATAATTTGGCACCCATGGTAATAGCTATTAGCTTTTTATTGTGCTCCAGGTGAATGTTGTTTTTTCCTCTGGTGTCATAGTTATGGATGCAGCTATTTTTTTGTGTAAATGAAAAAACTTTTAATGAAAATTACTAGGCAATAAATATACACACGGGATATACCCAATTTGTCAAACAGTGGTCTACATGAAGTTCTACTTGTTGTACCTAGCATACATTGTATGATTTTCTTTTGAATAATAAAGACTTGATGTAATATAGTTGGTGAAGAGCCCCAGAAGATAATGCCATAAGTAGCTCTACTATAAAAATAGCTATAATAGATTTCATAACCTCCTGAGAGACTGATTTTAAGAAATCTTATACAATAGAAGGTAGGAGTTTGGATGCATAGGATGATATAGGATATGTCAGAAAAGGTGATATACAGTACAATGAAATATTGATATAAAATAAAAAAATCACTATACAATATCATCATCTGCTTATTCTCTGGTCATAGGTAAAAATCATTGATTTTATAACTCATTTTTTCTAACGGCAAAGATCTCAATTGGTTTTTAAACATGTTAATACTTTCTATGGGTTTTAATGCAGTAGGTAATCGATTATATAGATGGAGGCCCATTAAATAAGGGCCACTTGTTGCCATCTTACAATTCTGTTGTGATGTGTAAATATTTAAGCACTTTCTGGTATTGTGATTATGAATATCGTTATTTAATGTGAAATTGCTTCTATTGGTCTTCACAAATACTAGTAAGAGATAGATATAAACACTTGGTAATGGGAAGATATTAAGTTCCTTGAAAAGTGGGTGAGTAGGTGTATAATTAGGTTTGCCAGCAATGTAGCGAATAACACGTTTTTGTAGTTTGAAAACTTTGTCTAGTTGTGCTGAGTAGCCCCAAAAAATAAGCCCATATGTTACCCATGAGTAGAATTCACTATTGACTTTTAGAGTTTTTACACTGATGGTACCTTTGATAGTTCTTATCATGAAGCATATGCTGTTTATTTTTTTTAGTATACTATCTGTATGGATATCCCAGGATAAATTTTGTGATATGTTCATTCCTAGAAATCGAGTATGAGTAACTTGTTCTAGTGATTTATTACTTATCCTAATGAGAAGACTATTATCACTTTCATACTTTTTGATGAAATTAATCAATTATCTTTGTTTTATCAAAGTTTATGCTAAGATGATTATGGTACACCAATCATTTATTGCACTTGTGACTCTGTTACCAGAATCTATTAATGAAAACATTATCTGAGGAAATAAGGAGATTGGTGTCATCAGCATAGACAATTGCTTTAGTGAAAATGTTATTAGCAAGGACAGTAGGAAGATAATTTATGTAAAGGAAGAATAAAACAGGTCCAAGAATTGAGCCTTGTGGAACACCCGAGGATGGAATACTGGTGTTAGATATATATTTAGCTCCTTTGTAATCAAGGACAACCTTTTGATTTGATTTCTTATACCATATCTTTCAAGTTTCTCGAGGAGCAGTTCGTGTCTGACAGTGTCCAAGGCTTTAGATAAGTCAAAGAATATGCCAATCCAAGGCCGTAGATACAGTTTCGTAAATGGGGGGTTTAATGAAAAATAATTTCCAAGTTTTAATATTTTAATACATTACTATAAGTATCATAAAAATACATTTTATTTAAATAAAAAAATGTAAAATAAAAATTATTCTCTAAATTACAAATTCTTTTTTTTTTCTATTTTTTAAAGCAAATTTGGATATAATATATCTACATTTAAAGGCACACTGTGATGCACACTCATCAATGCCAAACCCGTTAGACGTTCATCTCCCGTTGAATTCCTAAGCCAGGTTTTAAGGCGTCTTAAAGAAGAATAACATCTTTCGGGGGTTGCTGTAGAGCAGGGCAAGGTAGCAAGAATCTTTAATAGTCTTTTTATACTAGGAAAAAGCATATCATCGCAAACTTCGAATGCCTCTAATGCCGTTTTTGACTAATCTTTTTCTGACTGCAAATTCCATTTACACTGACATATTTCAAATTCTACTTTAAGTCGTCCAAAGTCTTCACCATAAATTTTACAAGTCTGTTGGAAAATTTTCGGCTTTTCACTTTTACATTTAGTAGGAAGCAGTAGCTGCAGTTTAGCTATTAGTTTATTATGTGCTGAGAAGCGATCCTTTAATTCAGTTAAAAAGTGATCAAGAAATTTATAAATAAATTACGCCGGTAATATTCATTTGCATCATTTGATGGGGCATTTTGACGCATTGATTGTCTTCCAATTACTCAGGGTTTGATCATTTCACTCCCAATGCTGTGCAACATGCTTTCTGCCGACAGATATATTTCATTGAATGAGTTTTCACTGTTTATACGCATTGATTGTATCACATTAATGATTAAATCAACGTGCTCACAACATTCTACTAAATCCACACTTACTTTCTGAAGACTTTTACATAAATTTACACTATAAGAAAATATCTTGTTTAACACTAGAACCCCGGGACCGGTCATTTTGACCGGTTATGAAAATGACATCGCTACTGTTCGCGTTGTGGGTGTGATAGTGCGCCGTAATTTCATGACTTTTAATCTTTTAGTATGAATTGTTAGTGCCCAAAGTATAAACCATATAGTCTGTATTGTTCACGAGCAGTAGGCATTACTACCTTAAACCCCTGAACCGGTCACTTCGACCGGTAGATTTTTCCCACTCAAACTCGAAGAACGCAAACAGTAAGTAGTCACAAAACGTATACATAGAAAGACATAATAGATGAGTAATACAATGTAGCAGTGTAAGACAATGTAGCATGTGCTGTATACATCGGTGAACATCATTGATGAGTCCATGGTACGTCATATTCAGCACTGTATGCAGGCAGAGGCTCGGAGGCAGCTCGGCAATGACTCCTGGTGTGTTTCCCTTGGCGAGTTGGACGCATTTTTTGCTCACCTGTACATACGCGGTGCACTCGTTGCCAGGTCTCTGGAGCTTGCTGAGATGTGGTCCAAGAAGTGGGGTCCAGGCGTGTTTGGAGAAACAATGAGTAGAGACCGTTTTGCTGAAATAATGCGTTATATTCGCTTGGATGAAAAGTCATCCCGATCACAGCGCCTGCAAAAAGACAAATTTGCGCTCGCATCACGCACTTGGAATAAATTCACAGAAAACTGCTACTTATACTACGTGACGGGGACTTTCCTCACTGTCGACGAGCAGTTGTACCCGACAAAGTGTCGTTGCCCATTCCTACAATATATGGCAAACAAGCCGGATAAATTTGGTATCAAGTTTTGGCTATTAGCAGATGTGGATTCAAAGTACGTTTGTCATGGCTTTCCTTATCTGGGTAAGGATGAGAGCCGACCACAAAATGAATCACTGCCAGAATACGTTGTAATGAAGTTAACAGAGCAATACCTACACAAAGGGCGAAACATTACAACTGATAATTTTTTTACATCGCTCAAGCTTGCTAAAAGACTAAAGAATTGTAACACCTCCCTCGTTGGAACTATGAATTGAGTTAGGAGAGAAATTCCTGCAGTAGTGAAAGAGATGCGTGCACCCTTGTATGAAACAACGCTTTTTACAACAGATGATGCGACACTGACAGTTTACCAGGGGAAAGTAAACAAGAATGTGTTGATACTTAGCACCATGCACAAAGACATATTGTTTGGAGGCACTCACAAGAAGTTACCAGAATCTGTTTCATTTTACAACAAAACGAAGTGTGGTGTTGATGTTGCAGACCAAATGTGTAGAAAATATTCTGTACGCAGTGGAACGCGAAGATGGCCAGTTCACGTATTGTACAATATCCTTGATATAGCAGTGATCAATTCCTGAATCGTGTTTCAAGAAGTCACAGGGAAGAAAATTTGTAGGCGCAACTTCATCCTGCAACTTACAGACGAGTTGAGGGCAGCCACTGTAGCATCTAGACCAGGAAGATTGATCGCTGGTCCACACGACGATTTTGGTAATAGACAGGAGTTACCAGGAAGGAAGAGAAGGACGTGTCAGGTCGAACGCTGCAAAGAAAACAAAACGACCTATCTCTGCAATACCTGCAAAAAGCGGGTGTGCGGCTCATGCACAGGAGTAGTAAAAAAGATCGTTATCTGTGTGAAATGCAATGAAGCCTAATTATTACTTATCAAGTAGAAAATGTTTCCATCCTCCAAATGCACTCATTAAATTCGTTGAGCCAAGCATTAGATTTTCAAATCCTGCGCCAAGAGGGTAGGCGACCAAGGTGTAAGCCACTAATATTAGGTAAAATGGTATTGTTGAAAAAAAACTAAGTTTATATTGAAACGAAGACATTGAAGCCAAGAAAACCACAAAATCTCATCGAAAAGCAAGAAAAAATACGACCGGTCAAAGTGACCGGTTCCGGGGTTTTAGGTATGGGCCACGGTCCCGGGGTTCTAGTGTTAATGTCAATAATGCAACTACAAATTCTGCACTAGTTATAGAAAATAATAATTGATAAGCCTGATCAGAGGTTTCTTTTGTTCCGAATTCTTGAAGTTGCTGCAGAGCTTCTACTATTGTAGAATACAATTCCACAAAACGGGATACGGAGTCATGTTTCTCAAACCATCTCGTTTCGCATAAACCTAGAACTGTTTTATGAGTTAGCCTTTTATTTTCTTTTGCTATTTTCTCTAGAATATTGTTTCCCTGAGAAGACAGACGAAAGTAATTCACAGCTGTTTTAATAACGCCAATACAATTTCTAATGACTGACAAATCGCAAGAATATTCAATAACTACATTTAAAGCATGGGCACTGCAATGCACAAATTGTGCTTTTGGGAATTTTTCTGATATTAATGTACACACACCTCTGTACTTGCCACTCATGATAGCAGCCCCATCATAGCCTTGGCCAATCATGCTGTTCAGATTTACTCCAAGCTGCGTCAATGTGGACAGGAGGATAGTAGCCAAACCCTAGGCAGTCACATCAGTTACAGGAATGAAACACAAAAAATCTTCTCGGATTAAGATTTCCTTACTATCAATATATCGAACACAAATTGCTAGCATTTCTTTCCTGGATATGTCTGGTGTCTCATCTGCCAATAACGAAAAACATTTAGCGTCGTTTATTCGAGAAACAATTGCATTTTGTATTATTTCTCCGCAAATTTCAACAATTTCATTCTGAATGGTTGGACTAGTATACATACTTTTGGAGCCAGAGGATGTAGAAAGATGATTTAAAAGTGCATTATCTCCCGATTTATCAACGTTCAACATTTTGCACTTACTATTAAAATTACTGTAGTTTAAGCCATGTCTGACAAATATTGCCGTTCTTCCGTTTTGTTTTTCACTTCGGCAGAAGAAATCAGCACAACTGTATCCTGGGAGACCAAAGACTATTATTTCTTCTTCTTTGAGCCAGTGCTCACAAACACACAAGATATCTGGATTGGTTTCACCTAATAAAGTTTCCGTTTCACCTTATTTATTACGTAAACACTGCACATTAGTGAGAAGAACACTAATGGTACCTGGGGCAGTAGGAGTACCTAGTCACTTTTTTTGGGTTTGATAATACCTGAACACAGTTGGGTAATCACTCGTTAGGATGATTCTCCTCACTTATGTTTGCGACTTCTTTGCCACCATTTTCTCTTATGTTGCTAGTTGAGTCATCATGAGCAGGGGATATGTTACAGTTTGTAGATTTATAGAAAACAAACCATCTCACTACAACATCACTAGGCCAATTATTGCTTTTAAACATTTCTTCATGATGTTTATAGTCAGCCCCTATTTTGAAGGAACAGTAATTGCTATTTGAGGAAATTCTATTGCAACTAAACTCACTTCTTGGAAACTGTGATTTTAGATAAGATATAATGTCGTCTTCGGCAGTATCATGTTGAACATGACTTAAATAAATCCAAGTATGGCGGGGAATACCTAAAAATTTTAATTGCGGCATATTCTTGTCATCCGAGCCAAAAACCATATTCTGGTTACTTCTTTGTCTTCTTTTATACACAACAGTTTTGAAGTCGTCATTAATGGCTGCATCCTTCTGATCATCGGCGTCATGATTGGCATGAGATGATGTAGGGAGAAATGATATTGATGGTCCCTTCTTTCTTGGTTGTCATTGGAATGGAGGGTTTCTTCACTTAATTTTTATTCGTCACTAATGGATTGTAAGACAATGAGTTCTCTTTAAGAAGTTCATATGTAAATTTAAATGTCTTGGTTGATTCATCTACTTGCAGGCCTGACCCAACAAAGAAATCATATAAATACAAAGTATTACTGAACGATAAATGGACAACTGAAATTGAGCATGTAAATAATGAACTCCCTAGCTATGTGCATAACTTTTCGAGGCTAACTTCAATGTTCAAAATGTTTACCAAATCAAGACAATGGAAAGTTTTATGAATAAATTTTGCTGTATAAATTATAATTTAAACATTTCTAAGCATTTGGGATAATATACCTCATTGATTTGTTAAATATTTTTAAAATATTACCTGCAAATAAAGCACACTATACTCAAATTCTGGCTAATGGAGTGGAAAGGGTGCATGTTTAATGCAGAAATATTCCAAAAAATCTAAAAAAACCAACTTAGGCCTCAAGAACATTAGTCCATTTTTTGATATGTTTGAGTATTTACAGCATTTTATGTTTTTTAACTGTCATTGCTGCTTCTATTTCTAAGTCACACCTAACATTAGCTTACTCTTAACAGTAACAGGCATACAAAGGACTTTTCCTTCTTGGCTCTATTCTATGGTAGAAAAAGGAGTAAAATGGCTTATTTTGAAGAAGAAAGAATAGGAAAACGATTAGGGAAAGTTTTTTAACTGAAAGCAAATATTCAAATGGAAGGATCTGAGTTGGGTTAAGCAGGAGAATATGGTAGGTGAACCAGCAGTATATGTGGTATTAAAGACTCATCCCCACTTTTATGATGACATACGGAATCATCTATTATGAGGGCGATTTATATCATTTTTAAAACTATGAATAATAGCTTATATATTTTTAAATTTTGTATCATATGATCAATTAACACATTATTGACGAGAAATGATGAAATATCAGTACTATTTTATAGAGCAATTCTGAGGTTATTTTTGACTGGTATGACAATGCCTGTATAATTTAATGCGGTAATATTGAAATCGATAGAATTGTACCTGTACAACTAATTTAACTGCTATTTTTGGTACTCAGTCTAGTGCAGCGTTTCCCAGCCTTTTGAACTATGCAAACCATTTCAGCAACCCTTTCAGGCCCTGCTTACCACCCATTACTTACACTGACCTACTTATTGTATCAACAATTAAGAAAAAGGGGTACTTGGTTAGGTAGTTTATTTGACCATTTTTAAGTACATATCAAGCAGGCAAATTCCAAATGACATGAGTACTCTCAGCTTATGAGGTAATAAGATCAGTAAGTGTAAGATATGGATGGCAGAGAGATGGAAATGGGAGATTTGAAGGAGTGGGAAGATGTTCAAGTAAAAATGCCATTAATGAAAATATTCAATACCTGTGATAGTGTACAACGTGCTTAATTTTTCCCAAAATAATTCCAGCTAAATATGAGGTGCAGCCTAAAAATAAACTAATTATCAAAACCTCCGAGGACCATCAACAATACCTTCGCAGACTGTAAGTAGTCTGCGAACCATAGGTTGGGAAACACTGCTGTAGTACCAACTACCATAAAGGTGACTTGCAGGGTATCATGTAGATGTAGTTCAAGAAAGTATGCTCTTTGCAGAAATAATTCACAAAGAAGTGTGAAAAAATTCTATTTAAAAATATCATAAAATAAAGGCCAGTTTAGATAAAGGGTCTTGCATATTTTATGAAATATTTATCGGGATATTCAAATGTTTATTTGTGCCAATACACTACTATGTAAATAACTTGAAAATTTCAGCTTCCTAGCTCATCCCATAGTACCTAAACAGTTATCTATTTGTATAAAATTTAAGTATTTTTAACGACAACACAAATAAAAATTTCTATAATCCCTATTTAGTTTTTTCACAAATCTTACCTTTAAAAAAAATTTCAGTTCCGTAGCACATTCGGAAATACATAAAACTTGAAAATTTGTTTAAACAATTGCGATTTTTTGGCGTCCGCATTGTTGCACTTTTTCATAGTTTTCATTTTTTCTAGTTGGCTTGGCACAAAATCCTACGTAAGAAAAAAATTACGAATCTCCAGCTCATCTGGAAGTGCCAAAACATTAGTATCATCATATTTGTTATACACCCCTCTTCCTCTGTAAGGAACGTCTATAGATAACACTTGTAGAAGGTGCTTGTATACTGCAAGCATTTCATCTCACCTTGAAAAAACATGAATTTTTCAGAGAGATATTTCGTCATGATAAATATTTCTTTAGTTCAAAAGGTTTCTCCTCTGGACCGATATTCGTTTTTTCATTATGGAACAATAATGGAGTAAAACAATCACTAATTTTTGCATTTTTAGTAATATTATATTTTCCCACATTGGGTTAATAATGCCACACATTTCTGCAAAATTTTAAATTTATAGCACAATTAGAAGTGAAATAACATTTATCTAATTGTTTAAATTTAAATAATTTCTAACGGCCGCAATAACGATTTCGTGGATACATTAAAATGTTTATTCGTTTATATAGACTAAACTCTAAATGGTTTAAAAATTTCAGCTCCCTAACTCGCCGCGTAGTGTCTAAACATGTACCTATTTGTTTCAACTTTACGAATTTTTAACTGCCAAACAAAGTAAAATACCAAAATTTCTATAATCTCCATTTCGTTTTTTTACAAATCCTACCTCTGAAAAAAATTTCAGCTCCGTAGCACATTCGGAAATACATAAACCATGAATATTAGTATAAACAATTGGGAATTTTTGCGGCCGCATTGTTGCACTTTTCGAAGATTTACGTTATTTCTAGTCTGTTTTGCACAAAATCCAGCCTAAGAAAAAAATTCGAATCTCCAGCTCATCTGCAAGTGCCTAAACATTAGTATCCTCCTATATGTTATATTAGTACTTGGTGCTTGCATTCTGCAACCATATCATCTCACATTCATTTTTCAGGCAGATATTTCATCATTACAAATATTTTTTTAATTCTAAAGATTTCATGTCCGCAGCGATTTCGTTTTTCCCATATGCAAAAATAATAGATTACAACAATCCTCAAAATCTGCAATTTTAGGAATTTTATACTTTCTGCATTATGGGGTACTAATGCAACACATTTCTGCCAAATTTTAAAGTTGTAGTACTTCTAGAAGTCGAATAATTTATCCAATTGTTAAATTTTAAACATTTTTAATGGCCGCCGCAATATTTTTATGGAGAGATTCAAATGTTTATTTGTGTAAATTCACTCCTCTGTACATAACTTGAAAATTACAGCTCCCTAGCTCATCCCGTAATGTCTAAACAGTTATCTATTTGTTTAAAATTTCGGAATTTTTAACTTCCAAACAAATTAAATTATCAAAATTTGTATAATTCCTATTTCGATTATTTACGAATTCTACTTAAGAAAAAAATTTCAACTCCGTAGCACATGCAGAAATACATAAACCATGAAAATTTGTTTAAACAATTGCGAATTTATAGCGGCCGCATTGTTGCACTTTTTCATGATTTTCGTTTTTTCTAGTCGGTTTTGCACAAAATCCTACCTACTAAAAAAATTTCGAAACTTCAGCTCATATGGAAGTGCCCAAACATTAGTATCCTCCTATATATATGTTATCATTATATATAGACGTTCCTTACAGAGGAGGAGGAGGATGTAACATACATATAACATACAAGTAGTTGGTGCTTGCATACTGCAAGCATTTCATCTCACTTTGAAAAACATTCATTTTTTTAGACAGACATTTCATCATTACAAATAGTCTTTTAATTCTGAAGATATCACCTCCGCAGTGATTATAGTTTTTCCCAGATGTAAAAATAATAGTTTAAAAATATTCTCCAAATGTTGCAATTTTAAAAATGTTACACTTTCTTCATTATAAGGTACTAATGCTACACATTTTAGCCAAATTTTAAAGTTGTAGCACTTCTAGAAGTAAAATAATATTTTTCTAATTGTTTACATTTAATAATTTTTACCGGCCGCAAAAATTCATATATGGTTAAATTGAAATGTTTATTTGTCCAAATTCACTACTCTGTACATAATTTGAAATTTTCAGCTTCCTAGCTCATCCCTTAGTACCTAAACAGACATCTATTTGTTTAAATTTTAAGAATTTTTAACAGCCAAACAAATTAAAATATCAAAATTTCTATAATCCCTATTTCGTTATTTTACAAATTCTAACTCCTCCTCCTCTGTAAGAGTCGTCGATATATAATGATAACATATAACAGGAGGATACTAATGTTTAGGCACTTCCAGATGTGCTGGAGATTCGAAATTTTTTTCATTGGTATGATTTTGTGCAAAACCGACTAGAAAAAACGAAAATCTTGTAAAAGTGAAACAATGCGGCCGCTAAAAATTCGCAATTGTTTAAACAAATTTTCAAGGTTTATATATTTCCGAAAGTGCCACGGAGTTGAAATTTTTTTTATAAGTAGAATTCTTAAAAAAAAACGAAATAGGGATTATACAAATTTTGATATTATAATTTGTTTGGCAGTTAAAATTTCTTAAAGTTTAAACAAATAGATAGCTGTTTATGTACTATGGGATGAGCTAGGAAACTGAAATTTTCAAATTATTTACAATATAGTAAATTTGCACAAATAAAAAGTTCAATTTTACCATATATGTTTTGCGGCGGCCCTTAAAAATTATTTAAATTTAAACAATTAGAAAAATATTATTTTATTTCTAGAAGTGCTACAACTTTAAAATTTTTTTATTGTCTAGCATTAGAACCCCATAATGAAGAAAGTGTAAAATTTTTAAAATTGCGATATTTGGAGATTGTTTTAAACTATTATTCTTACATGTGGGAAAAACGAAAATCGCTGCAGAAATGAAATCTTTAGAATTAAAAGACTATTTGTAATGTTGAAATTTCTGTCTAAAAAATGAATGTTCTTTTAATGTGAGATGAAATGCTTGCAGTATGCAAGCACCAACTACTAGTATGTTATATCCTCCTCTGTAAGAGTCGTCGATATATAATAGATAACATACTAGTAGAAGGTGCTTGCATACTGCAAGCATTTCATCTCACCTTGAAAAAACATTGATTTTTCAGACAGATATTTCATCATTACAAATATTCTATTAATTCTAAAGATTTCACCTCCGCAGTGATTTCCGTTTTTCCCACATGTAAAAATAATAGTTTAAAACAATCCCCAAATGTTGCAATTTTAAACATTTTACACTTTCTCCATTATGGGGTACTAATGCTACACATTTCAGCCAAATTTTGAAGTTGTAGCACTTCTAGAAGTAAAGTAATATTATAGTAAATTTGCACAAATAAACATTTCAATTCTACCATATATGAAATGTGGCGGCCGTTAAAAATTGTCTAAATTTAAACAATTAGAAAAATATTATTTTACTTCTAGAAATGCTACAACTTTAAAATTTGGCTAAAATATGTAGCATTAGTACCCCATAATGGAGAAAGTATAAAATTTTTGAAATTGCAACATTTGGCGATTTTTTTTAATCTATTATTTTTACGTGGGAAAAACAAAAATCGCTGCGAAGGTGAAATCTTTAAAATTAAAAGAATATTTGTAATGATGAAATGTCTGTCTGAAAAATGAATGTTTTTTCAAGGTGAGATGAAATGCTTGCAGTATGCAAGCACCAACTACTAGTATGTTATAACCTCCTCTGTAAGGAACGTCTATATAGAATGAAATATAACATATAGGAGGATACTAATGTTTAGGCACTTCCAGATCAGCTGGATATTCGAATTTTTTTTCTTAGGTAGGATTTTGTGCAAAACCGACTAGAAAAAAGGAAAATTGTGAAAAAGTCCAACAATGGAGCCGCTAAAAATTCGCAATTGTTTAAACAAATTTTCATGGTTTATGTATTTCCGCATGAGCTACGTAGTTGAAATTTTTTTTGTAAGTAGAATTCCTTAAAAAAACGAAATAGGGATTATACAAATTTTGATATTTTAGTTTGTTTGGCAGTTAAAAATTCTTAAATTTTAAACAATTGTATAACTGTTTAGATACTACGGGATGAACTAGGAAGCTGAAATTTTTTAATTATTTACAGAGTAGTAAATTTGCACAAATAAACATTTCAATTCTACCATATATGAAATGTGGCGGCCGTTAAAAATTGTTTAAATTTAAACAATTAGAAAAATATTATTATACTTCTAGAAAGGCTACAACTTTAAAATTTGGCTAAAATATGTAGCATTAGTACCCCATAATGGAGAAAGTATAAAATTTTTGAAATTGCAACATTTGGGGATTTTTTTAAATCTATTATTTTTACGTGGGAAAAACAAAAATCGCTGCGACGTTGAAATCTTTAGAATTAAAAGTATATTTGTAATGATAAAATGTCTGTCTGAAAAATGAATGTTTTTTTCAAGGTGAGATGAAATGCTTGCAGTATGCAAGCACCAACTACTAGTATGTTATATCCTCCTCCTCCTCTGTAAGAAACATCTATATAGAATGATAACATACATATAACAGGAGGATACAAATGTTTAGGCACTTCCAGATGAGCTGTAGATTCGAAATTTCTTTCTTAGGTAGGATTTTCTGAAAAACCCACTAGAAAAAACGAAAATCTTGAAAAAGTGCAACAATGTGGCCGCTAAAAATTCGCAATTGCTTAAACAAATTTTCAAGGTTTATGTATTTCCGAATTTGCCACGGAGCTGAAATTTTTTTTGATGTAGGATTTGTAAAAAAAAACAAAATAGGGATTATACAAATTTTGATATTTTGATGTGAAAAATTCTTAAAGTTTAAACAAATAGATAACGGTTTGGGTACTACAGGATGTGTTAGGAAGCTGAAATTTTCAAGTAATTTGCAGAGTAGTGCATATGCACAAATATAAATTTTAATTTCTCTATAAATATATTGCGGCGGCCGTTACAATGTTTACAATTTATACAATTAGAAAAATATTTTCCACATCTAGAAATGCTACAACTTTAAAATTTGGCATAAATGTGAAGCATTAGTACCCTATAATGGAGAGAGTATAAAATTCTTAAAATTGCCAAGTTTGGGGATTGTTAATCTATTATTTTTACATAAGGGAAAAACAAATATCGCTGCGGAGGTGAAATCTTTAAAATTAAAAAAATATTTGTAATGATGAAATATCTGTCTGAGAAATGAATGCTTTTTCAAGGTGAGTAAAATTGCGTATTTATGCTAATTAATGCATCAAGTTAGGGTAGGAAAAAACCTTTTAGTGGATAGAGGAACGTAATAGGGTCATGGTTTCCTGCTGTTTTATAATGTGCATTTGCTAAAACTATAACTATGTTTGGTAGGATTTGACTTAAATTGATAAATGTCGATAAACATCGAATTTTGAAATTATTAAATTCGACATAAATGAATTGTCGTCGATAAGTGTCGATGTTCAACACTACATTTTCTATGAAATTTATGCATCATGATTTTAAAATTTTGTTTTCCGCTCTTAAACCTAACATATTTTACCACCAAACATCCAAAATGGTAGAGACAGTTTGTATTTGTCATAACAATGTTCACAACATTCGGAATATACTTTTTAATGTCACTGTCTAAAGGGCACAACTGAGAAGTCATGAGATCTAAAGGTAAAGGACAAAATATTATGATCCGTTTAATGCGGTTTCATTACCCTAGGCTAGATTCGATAATCCATACATGGTTTAGGTACAGAACCCCTAAACCCACAACCTCGAAACCCAAAACATCGAACCCACAACCTCTAATGGACAGAACCTTGAAGGGACTGAACCTCGAAAGGACTGAACCTCGAAGGGACTAAACCTCGAATGGACAGTAGCTCGAACTGACACAATCGCGAATGAACTGAATCAACAAATGGATACAATCTCGAATAGCAATATTATTTTTATATTATTTATCATTGTTTATTGTTATTGATATTTTCACAAATGGTATTATTTTTCTAGTGTTATAAATTTAGAATACAGCATTAATATAAAAGAAATAGCTGGAATATTTAGGTAGCTTTTAACTACATTGGATTAGTATTCTCCACAATATACACTATCACATAGATATTAATAAGTGACATATTTTTAAAAATTATGCATATTATATTTAAATATATGGGGAAAAATATAACTAAATATTGTAAAATATTGTTTATTATCGTTAAAATAGCTAATTTTTCATTGCATCACAACATAAAATATTTGGATGGTAGTCAATTTAACTTTCATCAGTAATCTGTGTTGTGAGCAATACCACCAAGATATTGTTCCAGGTTACGCTTATCATATTCCGAAACAAGTTTTTTAATATGTTGTCACAGAAATGTGCTTCTTTTGTCCTTTATTATGTATTCCTGCCTCCAATAGAGCGATATTCAGCTCTGTCAGACATTGCTCCTTTTTTAGACACACAATAAACTTCCGAATAATAGGGTGGGATGAGGTGTTGAGCGACGCGAAACTCCTGTGCCATCCCTCATTTCTGTTATTTGTCTTAGGAAGGTCTTGAAGTGTCATCTCATACTGATTCCATAGCTTGACATCGTACATTGGAGTTCTACGAATCTGTCCTCTCTGCAACGGTCTTCCAATCCAGTTATCTTTGAAATAATCTGTCAGTGGAGTGAGAATGCACCCATTATATTCTATTTCAAAGAAAGGCATATTCATTAGATATTCGAATGTCATTTCAACATCTTCAATGTGAACAAATGCCAACAAAGAGATCTTACGTACATTGAAGAAAAATCCCGATTTTCAGTACTTTGGTAACATTTTCTTAAATCAGATGATCCTTGAATTTACCGCCAAAAACAGTTTGAAATGAAATAACCTCTTATTTCAGTATTAGGTAATACATCTTTAAAACCCTTAACCTCTGCTTGTTCAAAGTCCGTCATAATGGATTTAGGAATGAGTCCAGGTTTCCTCTCACAGATGATATGAAGGGCCTTCAGGTAAGTTTCCAAGGACTAGTTTGGATAAAGAGCGTAGACTAATAGTATAGCTGTCCCGAATTTGATAGCATGAATACTCTAAAGCTGAGCAAAATGAGGTGATATTGTTTTAAAAGTCTCATCGTACATCCAGTGATCCGCTTCTGCCAACGCGTCAAATTTCTTTTCCGTCGCAAAGATTAATATACCTCAAGTAAATAGCAAAAGCCTCTCGAAAATATTTAGCTGTATCCGGACGTTTCACCCAAAGCATTTCACTTCAAATTTTCCTAGAACTACATTTAGTTGGGACTAACTATAAATAAGGAAATTGTTTGATAGAAGGATTTTCATATACATATGGAAGAAAATACATAATATGCGTAATTTTTAAAAGCATCTCACTTATTAATATCTATGTACATTGTGTCAATTTGAGGTACTGTCCATTCGAGGTGCCGTCCATTTTATTGCATCCTCTGCGTGACATTATCTGCTATAGCCTACTTAGTCATGCATATCTTAATGGTGCTCAGCAATAAATAAATCCGTAATATACGAAAATAATTGCTGAAACCTTTTACATAAAATATTTTGCTGCAAAAATTAGCGCATTAAGCTAATTTCAGTGGTTGGATTGATTATTCAAAATTTTGTATCTGTAGCTATTTGGAAAATAAGACTTTCCTTTTGTACAAACCAACAAACTCTTCAAAATATATAATAGATAGGATTAATTCACATTTACTGACAAATTTGTCGACTTCTTATTTATTTTCAAGTAATCATAATAAACAATCGATCAAATCACTTTTAAAATACCGTTATTTCACTCAAATTAAGTTCCAGTGAAAGAAACTGCATGATAAAATGTGTTCATGTCTCTCAAAAACATTTAATTCTTGGAAAGGGATTGGTTCTAGGAATGCATCCGGTGGAAACACGTTTGAACCAAATTTAACTTAACCATAAGTTATCACATTCAAAAGCTGATTTTGGGAGTCTAATTTTCCATGTAAGTATTTTAAAATCAAATCTATAAAACAAAATTAGCTCCCGGATTTTGAAATACATTTAGGCGATTAAAAGTATGTTAGGACGACATTGAAAGTGTTGTTTTAATGTAATAAGTTCAATTTGCTTAATTGATCCATACAAATGTTGTTATTGTTAGGTAGCTCTAACGTTTGGTGTGTGATGGCACCCGTTATCCAGTGCCCGCCGGGAGGGAGTTGAAGAGCGGATCTTCTGCAGATGTATATCAGGAGGCACAGTTCCACAAGTAACTAAACAGTGAGAGAAGTGGTAGTGGCGACAGGTTGCTCTTGGCTGTGAGTGGTGGCCCATGTTGGGACTAACAACGCCTCGAAGCACGGGTCCGAGAAGATTTTAAGTTCTTTTAAGGACTTGGCCTATGAGGTTGCTCATGTCTGAGAGAAGTCTGGTTCCAATATGCGGCTTACTGTCTGCAGTGTAGTCCCTAGGATTGACCGCGGTTCTGAGGTTTGGAGTACGACCGAATATCGAATCATGCAATCGTGGATCACTCTGGTGTTCACTACATGCCCGAATTGGCTCAGAGAGTAGTGCGTAGGATTCTTGAGCACAGTAGGGATTTTTTAGGCTAGAGAGTAGGGCAGAGTGTAGGTCAGTTTTGGGTCAGGGGATAATTGATGTGTTCGTAGAAAATAAGAATCACGATAGATTATCTAATGATAGAATATACCCCGAGAATTAGGTAAATGCACGTAATATGAGAGATAAGGAGGAAGTTCATAGTAACATGCATCGCCAATTTCTCAATAGGTCATTGATAGAATGTTCCATAAGGGTGCAATGGGTCGCAATTTCAATTTTGATGCGATGCCAAACAATTGTGGGAGTGCATGTAGTTTTAGAGTGGAAGAGAAAGTCAAGGGTGAGATTAATATGCGAAGTGATAGTGAGAAATTAAACATTGTCATACTGAACTGCTGCAGCATCCATAGGAAAATTGCTTTCTTCAAGCATATTATTCACAGTCTGCATACCGACGTCGTGATAGGCACAGAAAGTTGGTTAATGGATGAGATTCTGAGTCAGGAGATATTTCCTAGAGACTATTGTGTCTATAGAAAAGATCGCACCAAT
Source organism: Tanypteryx hageni (assembly GCA_028673005.1). NCBI lineage: Eukaryota > Metazoa > Arthropoda > Insecta > Odonata > Petaluridae > Tanypteryx > Tanypteryx hageni. Next base: position 179,040,896 of record CM054120.1, on the reverse strand, counting down.
AGATCAGGCGCGGGGGTTTTCATAGCGGTTAGCGATAATTACGATAGCAGTGAGATTCCAATAAGTGACTATGATATCGAGAGTGTTTGGTGCTGCATAGGTAAAGAAGGCTCGAAAAAGGTGTTCATATGCTCATTTTACAGGCCACCTAACGCTGGTTTAGATTGTATTTTAAATCTCAAGAAGAAACTATCAAAGCTTAGACTGATAAATCAAGATGGAATTGTTATAGTCGGTGGTGACTTTAACTTTCACTCAATTGATTGGGAAAACCTGTCTCAAATCTAGAGGTAATCCTGTGAGGCATCATCACACATCATCATCACATCATGTTTTACAATCTAAAATGAGTTTTAATTCCTTTCCGTTAAATTCATCCTTGACAAAGTCTTGCAGTATTTCATTTTTTAATGGCAATTTACAAAAAATTCGACAAATTCTTCTTACTTTTTGTATTACATCATGATAGTTGTCTTGCAGATGTGGAATATTGATATCATCATCTATTACTAGTTCAATAAAATGGTTGAAGGAGTCTGTTTTCGCTTTATCATCATCAGTAGGAATATCAGTGTAACTAGCATTCTCTTCATATTTGTCCTATTCCTCTCCTTCTTCATCTAGCATTTCATTATCATCTTTCTCTCCATATTTCTCAATATGGACTTCACTTTTTTTTGTACAGAATAGAGGAAACAGCAAGATGAATGCCATGAGCAACACATTGTTGATGTTCAAGTGTAATCTCTTTTCCAAATTTCACCGTAACTGATGCATCATCTGCCGTTCATCCTATTATGTGTTGCTCTACGTTAAGGCCATAATCATTCTGCTTTTTTATTACAATTTCCACTGCTTCCAACAATTTTGATTAATCCCAATGACCAATACTGGTCTTGTTGATGAACATTTATATTCATATAGCTTTTATTCTGAATTGAAGTATATTGTCATGGCCATGAGGCGGAAAGCCTGTTTGGCCACCTGGTGAACAAATACGAAAAGTAGAGACAAAAGAAGATCTCTGAGTGGATACCACTCTCCATTCATTGGGTTTCCCAGCCCGAGGGCCCTCAGCCCACAGTAAGGAGTCAGGGGCAACCCCGGTCGCTCTGCAGACTACCACACCCAGGCAAACCCGAGCCGTCAATTTGATGTGGCGAGTTTTCAGGGATAACCCCGCACCTTCCACACGAACCATGGCTGCCTCGAACCTTTACACCCTCTGAAGGAGGTCCCCAACCACCCTCTCCAGCTCCATGATTCGAGCCCTCATGGCCTCGCAACCAGCGGCACAGAAGAAGAAGGAAATGTGAGTCCTCGGTGAAGCCATCCTAAACTCTTACCTAATTTATATATTAACGCAAAAGAGTTACAATATAAAAACATAAGCTGAAATGGGATAAGGCTAAATAATATGGTCTGTTTTAACATGGGGATGCTCTTCGTGAAACATACGAGAAAGTGTCAAATGCAGGTATAAAGTGAAAGGCATAAACAAGACAAACAAGGTTAGATCACGCACAGGAGATGGTAGTACACAACAACAAAAAATATAAATGCTATGGAGCGTAAAAATAAAACAACCTTACAAATGTAACTAGAATATGTTAATACACAATAACTACTATGATATAAATATTATTTTCTAAAGGGGAGAATGAAATTTCTAACAAAAAACTACGAGATTTAAGAGTTAACTATTACGGTAGAGAAAATAAAAACTATAATGTAGATGTTATAACAAAACTAATTAGGTAACTTACACAAATGTTAAATAAAATGAACTGAAGGATAACAATAGAATAAAGTAAATTGTTAATTCCACTAAACACTACAGCTACTGTAATGCTACTGCTACTCTAGTCGCTCGAAGATTTGTAGGAGCTCGCAGGAGCAAGTGAAAGGACACCGAAATCGTTGATAGGTTGGCATGGGACTTGCTAAGACCCGAGGTCAAGGCCACTGTGTCGGGGAAGCCCGCTACGGTGAGAGGATTCCAGAAGCCTTGTCTGCTTACACCAAGGGTCAGCAGGTGAATTGGGATGTCTTTGTCCAGCATGCGGCCTTTGCCATCAACATGGCAGAACAGGGGACAACATGATACAGCCCATTCCAGTTGGTTCATGGGTGATTGCCCATGCTGCCAGAGGAAAGCACCTTCCCATGGCCGAGGATTCAGGAGAGACATACCAGCAGTTTCTCGACTGGGTGAGGGAGGGACGGCAACATGCAGCTGAGAACACCTGCAGCAGGATAGAATGTCAGTGGGTCCAGTACAACCAACACCACCAACAGTCTCGCCCCCTATTAGGTTGGGGACTTGGTCCTTCTGCGTCGAAACCTTCGCTCTGTGAGGAAATATGGCAAATTCAATCCCAAGTACATCGGGCCATATCAGGTAATGGGTGAGAAAGGTGCTGTGACATACCGAGTTGTAGACCCACCAGGATGCCAGACTCACCGCAGATGGAGGGCTTTTCCTGTGCATGTCTTGCAGATGAAAGCCTATTGGGAGGGCTACTACAGTGGAGACAGTGATAAAGGGGACCTGCCACACACATCTGAGGGTGAGGACTCCAGTGAGGGGCAGTCATCACCTCTTAACAAGGAAGGGATGGAATTGCCTGTGAGGTCTGAAACAGAAAGGGGCAGTGGTGCTCAGGAAGATGGAAAATAAAGACGACCGCACTGCGAGACTCGTTCCCCATGAAGGTGGGATGATTACGTTTAGACCGATGAACCACTCGGGGCAAGTAGCCTGTCGGGAGAGGCCTAGTGTGGTCGCCATGAAGTGGCAAGCCTGTTTGGCCACCTGGCAAACAAATACGAAAAGTAGAGACAAAAGAAGAGGCGGGCACACCATTAGCAAGGTTGGCGGCAGTGTGTGCGGTGAGGTGCAAGTGTAAAACAAGCGTGAAAGGATGCAGGGATTGCTTGTGACGCGATAATATGTTGTAGTTGTTATGGAAGAGGCTGTGAATGTATTATGATATATTTAAGGATGTATTATGGATGAAAAACTGATTTAATAAATAAAAGTGATTTCTTTCCTTTAATATTGTCCTCGTCTTGTTTTATTTTGAGATTAACAGGAAAATATCTCATCATTTTTATCATATTTCTCTTGTGAAAGTACTATTCTACTGGCTTCATTGATTGTGAATTTACTTTGTAGTGATTGCAATGCGGTTTGTAGCTTTTAGGAAATAGTCCTCCATCCATTTTACAAAGTCCATGTATGTTAATGTAAGTTTTAGAATGGATTTTCTCCGAGTCATAAAAAATTTTGTTTATATTTTTAGAGATAATACCTTCATGAATTTAATATGCTTCAATGCCAATCGTTGAATCCTCAATCATAGGGTGTATTGCGATATCCTCGGAAGGAATGATTGAAGAGCTAAACCAAGGTTTTTTGAGAGAACCTTCTTGACTATTTTACTGGAATTGAAAGTTTTCCCTTTGAACATGAATCAGATATGCCTTAACCATAGTGAAGCTATTACGTATTCAGGTATGTTGCCCACCATCCGCGTTTCTTATACTTGAATAATCTGAGGACTCCCTTTCATTCAACATGCTTTTCGCAGACCTCTACATAGAAGATAATAGAGCATTTATTTTTTTTTGTGTTTTTAGAAAAGTCACCATCGCCCTGTAGCAATGTTTACTCTAAAAGTAATGTATACTTGGAAATTTGCGTGCGCTGGTAGGAAAATTGTTGTACATTTTAATATTTTTTAAATATAATATTACTCAGACATTGTTCACAGACCCCTGGGGTTACCAGTGTATGAACCGCTGCCCTCCATCATGATGAACATCTATTGCTACCTGGACATTATTGCATTGAGTCCTCTGTAACTCCTTACATAATTCGACTGTTATGTACGAGTTTGTAGTTCATGATAATTAACATATTTCTGCAAGTCCAAATGGGGTGGAAAATATCTTTTACAATTCCTTTTACGTGAACTTAAACCGGTCCAGTTAGCAGACGACGTGTAAAACTTCTTAATTACCACTTTTCCCTGTAGCTGTGTCGGAGATTTAATAATACTCTTATATTACCCTCTATATTCTACATATGGTAAGACAATTTCATTGCGATGCAAGGTTTTATTTGGCCGAAAACTAAAGATACATTCGTGAAGGCCTATGGTTTCAATAGAATAGTAGGGTTACTCAATAAGGCCGCCAGTTAATCCCACCCGGTTTCACTTTCACTTGGGTTCCAGTATAGGCAGCGCCATGCTTATTACCAGCCATTCCTATGCCGTTTTAGTTCTGGTACCAATACGTAGGTGGCGCCGTGGCGCTGGGCACTACTCAAACCAAGTAGTGGTACCCATAACCGCTAGATGGCAGTAATACCGCATATCCTGATAAAAGTAACATATGTATAAAAAGGTACTGTTTAACCCTAACAAAACACAATCCTAGTGTTAAGTGTTGTATACTTATTAACTCATTGCCCAATGAAATAAAAGACATAAACAACATAAATATATTTAAAAAACATGTTAAATTGTATCTTGTAAAAAATGTATTTTATAGTGTTGATGAGTATTTACAGAAATAGTAATAGGGTTTAGGTATATATAATATGTATATTATTACTAATTTCCTATGACCATCCTATGTATATTTTTGCTGACCTATTCCATGCTTATTATGTAAACCAACGGAATCAATAAAAATACTAATTTACTTTGTACCAAATTTCAGTGGTAGCAGATTTGCACCAGCGCACCCGCTCCAGGGTAAAAACGATGACTGAACTAAAATCAAGAAGAGATCTTTTCCACCCATGTTTGATGGAATAAATTATTGAATTGACACTATCTTTAGATATGCACAAGAATTGGCTGTAGGCCTCAGAATGATAATATTGCATATGTGCATCAAGCCCAAAAAGTGAAAATATCGATGGTAAGGACGGAAGAAAAAAATCGTGATATCGACGTGAATAATAAACCCCAGCGAAAATTAACGTTTTGAAACCACTGACTGCCCACAAACCTCTCTGAGTGATATAATGTCGCTCGATGCCCAAAACGCGCATTACACTTTCACAAGCCTCACTCTCGCGATAAAAAATGTGTTCGAGGACGATTCCTATAGATATTTGAGATGATTCACAACTTAGTTTAGAAGATCAGATTACGTACTTTAGGTAATGATTTTCAAGATTAAAATGTCCTCAAAGGCTGTACCCTACCGTGAGTTCATCTGATAAAAAGATAATTCAATCGTGAACTGTAAACAATCCAATATTGACCCTGGTTTGTATCTCTGTGAAAAAATCACGCAAAGCAAAACTGAAAGAATTCACTGAGAATCCCAGAGCTACTAAGTATTTCTTTACGGTGAACAATGCAATGGATCGGACTAGTAATGCCAAATGCTTGATTATAATTAAGACCCGAATTTATCACATGGCAATAAGTAATCTTACCTTCCTTTGGAAGCAGAAAACTTGAACAACCGTAGAGCATCCACGCACATAACACTTCCTTCTTTCCATTCTCTCATAGACGAACACAATGAAAACAAATTCTTCACACAGAAAAGCACCTAAATTACGCACGACATAATTGAATTGCGTCCGCTCTAAATACACTTTGTAAGCGCGTTACGGAATTCCCCTCGGTTTGAAGAAGCCGGTATTCATCCCACCCTTTGATCCCACATATGATGTAGAGTTGCCAACTTTTTATCTTTAAAGATGGACATCTTAAAGTTTTAAGAATATAAAATAAATAGTGATATATTAAAAGAGGAGGGAGACAGAGATTTCAGTATAGCGGACGAGTCAGTTGTACGGAAATCGTGAGAACGGAATTTTTTTAAAGTCAATACATGGACTGGAAATGAGCTCACTGCCAATTTAGTTGTGTTCAGCTTCAGTGTTACCAAATATATTTATTATTATTTATATTATTATATATACAAAACATTACTAGTTAATGGTAAAATTTACAGAAAGATGGACAAATCGCGTCCATTCAGAGGTTAGGGATGGCCAATGGACAAATCTTGCGAAAGGTGGACGGTTGGCAACTTTACTATGATGTGGGAAAGTAATAACTGGAGGCTGGGAGGGGAGGGTTCATAGTTTTGGCACCTACTGATAGATGGCAGAGAAGACCGTCAAAGAATCACGTATAGGAGTGGCATCACTGCTTATTACTAACTCTTTGGGTATTGCAATTCGCAGTGTGTAGGTTTTTGTTTTTAAATTGCGTATCGCAAGCGAAGTGTGAGTTTGTATGTTCTGCTCATTAAATTTGAGTAATCCCTGGTAGTAGGGATAGTGTCACGATGTCGGTGAATGTAAAAGTTTTACTAACTGTGATATGGATATCGTTCCTATCGTTGGTGCATTCTACATCAAAAACTTTAATAAGCTCGCAATTGGAAGTTATATGGAAGGATTGCAACTTTCCTCCGAATGAATTCAGAGAAAATGTTTACTCATTGTGTTCTTTGACGGAACAAGACCCTCACGATGCTCTTGCAGTGAAATTCCAATTTCGTAACTTTGTTTGTATGGAGTTACTCGAATTATCACGTCAAGTATGCGATCCAAAATTAGCTCCCAAGCTTCAAAAGATTGAAGAGGTAAATAAGATTGATAAGGTTGACGAATTTTGTGGCAAATTTGATTTTTCTGAAACTAGACCTGAAAATACCACTGCCTTGGCCAATGTGTCTATTAGTAATTTGGCTAACCATGACATTTGTGTTCAGTTTTGTGTAGCCGGTGTAAATTTGAACCCTCTTTGCGAAGCTATCTTTTTGGCGAATCAGTTGTTAATGGGTCCCAATCCTGGACCACCGCCAGCGGCAGAAACAAGACATAAGGAAAAGCCTGTAATTGGTGAGAAAATCATAAAAAATCAGAATACAAATGACACCCACTCCAACTTAAATGCCATCCAGAAAAGTAATGTCGACGAAAGTTTTTCCATTAAACAAAGCAATGGAAGCAAAAGTAACGAAACAAAAACTAATGATGAACGTAACCCCCAAATTTACATTGCTGAAAATAATATGGAACAAAATACGACAATTGCTCAGTTAAAGGACAAAATCCAAGCTGCAAACACTGAGCAACATAAAAAACAAAAAGAAGTAAATGAACCACCTGCTGGCATACTTTTATCCTCGGTATCTTCAGATTATTCTACTGAAACAGAATCTCTCGCTAAAGGTAATGCTAATGTACCTGCGGATGAACATGAAGTTAAGAGCGACATATTGTCAGAAGATGATAGTGGAGATGGAGAAACTAAAGGAGTTAATGCAGAAGATCGTATACCTCCAATTGGTCAGGAGGAAAACTCTGGAGGTAATTTTTTATGGACTATATGATGAGCTTATATACTACCTTCACTTTTCCATAATTTTAGTCACAATAAATGTTTTACGTTAATGAAGGGTCATTGTGATCGTTTTTCAAAATTCAAGCACAATTAGATTTTTATCTGATATTCAGTTTTCATTTAATTAAATAAATTGTATTTCTTTTAGGACATTTAAATTATAAAGATATATTCTGTATTTCTATCTAGTTCATAGTTTGGTAAAAGTGGACTCTTTCATTGATATATCTTAACTCTTTTTTCAGCTGATGATGAAAGTCCTCGAAATGTAGCCAGTGGTAAGTAGCATTCTTTTATGTAAATTTGATGTCTTAGTATTATATTTCAAAAATATTTTCAACATAGTTAGCCAGTTTCCTATCACATGATAGTGACATTTACTTTACAAAAGTAATTTCCATCGTTAAATACATTTGTATTATTTTATTATTTTTTGCAAGTATAAAGATAGGAATTTTATGAAATCACAAGTTATATGTGAGAGCTTGTTCTATTGTTGGATGAGATATAATGTGAGTGCATTATGTCAGATATGTTTAAAAAATAATTCAGTTTTATGAGATTGCAAATATAACTAGGAAAATATTAGTATGGTATTTTTGTATAGTCATAGAAAAATTTTTGAGTGCATTGAAGACATTTTTAGGAAAACTGTTTAAGTATTCCATATTGTTGCTCTGTAAAGAAATAACCTACATTTTGGGACATGCTGTATCCAAATTGATCAAAAAGCAACCTACAACCCAAAATATTAATGGTAAGAATTTAACTTAAACCACTCATAAGAGGGCAATTAAATTGCTTGTACGTGCATATTTGTTGCTTTAAGTAGCACTTGAAACAATTTAAAAGCTTTTTATAAAAATGTCATTTTCACTATGTAAATTTTTCAATGCTCAATAGTTGTGATCTCATTGGAAAGTTGCAAATTTGAATGACTGTTGTGCCAAATTATGTCTATTCTCTCAAATCAATTTAAAACCAAGTTTAAAGCTTCTGGAATACGTAAGTTTTCTTTCTTTGTAGTCCTGGCACAAATTATTTTTGCATCCAAGTCATAGGTTAAGTTGTGCCCCTATCTTCCCTTAGATTGTTTTTTAAAAGTCTATAAATTAATAGCGTAAAAAATGAGATTTTTAAAGCTAAGGTAACAGCCACCTTAATATGTGATCATCAAATTAAACGTCCCGAGCTACAGATTTGCAGGAAAATTATAACATTGAAATCAGTCATACCGTTGGCGAGATATTGAGGTTTTTTGTGGCCGGCTAAGCTCTGCTCGACGTAGTGGCACTGGAACTGCTAGCAGACATTAGTAGAAGGAAATATACCTTTCAGTCACTGAGCTTCATGGTGATGTGGCAGAAGGCTAGCTACCAAGACAATATTTAATCTAACAAACCAGTCAATTTATTGATGGACAACTACTAGTTTTTATATATTAGTACTATTTAAAGTTACATAACTGTTATTTAAAATTTAAACCATAAAGGTCATATTCCTCATTATAAAGTTCAAGAAAATTATACAATGAAATGTACTCCCAGTCAAATAAAGGTTATCTGCTCTGTGGATCATGGCTGCATAGGGCTGCCACCTCGATGGTTTTTGTCCAGAGACTCCTGCTTTTGCAGTTCATCTTCAGTTTTAATAACATCTCCGGTTACAGGACGGCCTGTTTTTGGACAATTTTTCCACAAATGTCCCGTATGATATGTTAAATGATCCAATATTCCAATATTAACATAGAAAAAAATGATCTTACTAGTACTGACTTGCACAGGATCATGAAAACTTTGAAAGACAAAATAACAAGTAGCTTAACAAATAGTTTTTATTTATTTATTTATTTAAAACTTAGTGCTACAAGTTGGCGATCTGCCAGGTGGTAACATAAAGAAACCTCGTAGGTCTCTCACACATCCAACAACGAGATCTAAAGACAAACAATAAGACAGCAATAAAAAGATCTATAGTAATGACATAACAAAAATATTACCCATAAGAAATATCACTGCAAACAAGAAAATTCAAAAGTTTCAAAAAGGAAGGAGAAATATTTTTAAAAAATCACTTATGGCAGTGAAGTAAGACAAAGTCTGAATTTTTGTCACATTTGCAAAGGTCAAAGTTCATTTCAGAAGCAAACGAAGTATATGAAAGGACACTGGGGTATCAAAACAAATATTATGACTTTGAAAACAGCATGTTTATTTACTTCAGTATTTTTAATTTAAAACAAAATTTCGATGATGATTGAACCCTTTCCAGTCGTATGTCGGGGGAGCCCCGACATTGTAATTTTCCTGTTCCACTCGTATGTCGGGGGAGCCCCGACATCATTTTTTTATCCCTGCATTTGTAATGCTCGCACATTACAATGTAATTGATCTCCACTACTTCTTCAATACTTTCTGTGTCTCTGCAACTATGTATGGTTTTCCCTTTTGTGGTTTTATCAATTTTGTAATGATTATAACGCAAGCAGTGGAGTCAGACACCCACAGTTGAAGGCGAAGCTCGTGATTGTCAACGAGTGGATTTGTTGTGTTCAAGTAAAGTGAAACGCTCTATTTTTCCTGTATCTATTATTATTGGTCTTCTTGTTCTATTTACATTGTCTGTCCCTTCAATACTTATTTGATTTCTGCAGTTGGTTTCAAAGTTAAATAACACACCAATTTGTTCTTATAAGTTTGGAAAACTATAATGTTTCGTTTATATTATATTTTTAAATTCTTTGCAAATTTTTTGTTTTTGTATTTTTCTTACATCTTCAAAAATATTATTATTTGTTACCATGTATTTAGGTCATGGAAAGTATGACATGTCGCATTACGGACAAAGAAATAGTGGAGGTTTTTTATGACTTGTTGACTGACAGTGAGTGGAGTGATTGTGAAGACTGTGATTGTGATGTTTTTACCAGCGAAGTTGACAGTATCATTAGTGGTGACATTGAAAACAGTTATCATGACAATGGTGGTGAGGAAACATCTAGTGATAGTAATGTGGATAGTGATTCTTGGAAAATATACCATGATCCTAATTTTTAAAAAAATAAGGTTTTTGGCAGATTCTGGTTATAAGCCACCACCAGGTAAGAAACCTGAGAATGAAATAGATTTTTTCCAACTATTCTTTAGTGATATTTTATTAAGTGGCATCGTAAAGAAAACAAATAAGTATGCTAAAAATAAAATTGCAAAGAAAGGCTCTTGGAGTTCAAACACTGGAAAAATTGGAAAGAAGTCACTATAGATGAACTAAAAGCCTTTCTTGGTGTTATACTGAACATGGCAATGAAACCTCAACCATGTTTGCAGGGTTATTTTAGCAAAGACTGGATAGATAAGTGCCAATTTTATAAAGACGTTTTTAATCCCGATCGCTTTATGCAGATTTTTTGGATGCTGCGTGTTTGTCCACCACCAACTGTTTTTCCTTCAGGGGAACATGCAAAAAATTCAGAAAGTAGTAGAATACCTCAATTGTAAATTTAGGGAATTCTTTGTGCCTGGGGTAAAAGTATCAGTAGACGAAAGCACTGTTGGTTTCAAAGGTCAGATAATATTCAAGTGTTACAACCCAAACAAACCTACAAAATGGGGGCTTAGAATATTTGTCCATGCAGGGTTCATTGTTGCTCTAGAGCCTTACTTTAGGGCACCTACTACTGCTCCGTTAGCTTGCCCTGAACTCCCATTTACAGCAATAATTGTCTTGCATCTCTGTGATAAACTACTGCAGTCCACAAATAATGTAACCAGATACCATGTTTTCACTGACAGGTTTTACACAGGGTACAAACTTGCAGTGGAACTAATGAAAATTGGATACCACATAACTGGGACAGTAATGCCCAGCAGAAAAGGTCTGCCTGATCATGTAAGGAAAAGTCAGGCCTAAAATTGAAAAAGCACGATGTTGCTTATAGGAGAAATAATTTCATAAATATGCTGTTGTGGAAAGATAAAAGGCTTGTGGTAATGCTGAGCACTTGGCACAACATAACTACGCAAAAAGTCCAAAGGAAAATAAAAGGAAATGTCATAGAAGAATTAGAAAATCCGACTATAATAGTAGATTACATTACATTAAAAGTATGGGGGGGGAGGTAGATAGAGCAGACCACTACAACTCAAGTTACTCGTTTACTCGCAAAAGTATGAAGTGGTGGAGGAAGCTTTTCTTCTGGCTTTTGGATGTTTCTGTAGTGAACAGTTTCATACTATTCAATGAACATAAAACTCAACAACAGGAGATTAATCTCAAGCCACAGGCTGTTTAGAAAAAAATTTGTAAAACAGCTAGTGTCAGGTGTGAGAAATGTCTCCAGAAAACGTGGTCGGCCGACAAGCTGAGGTGCTGAAGAACGACTCAATAGATGTCCGCATTTTATTTATGGAAATAAGAATAGTAATTCAAAAGATTGTGCTGTCTGTTCAAACCGAAAGGTAAAGGGCAGTAGGAAATAAACTGTTTTTCTCTGCAATACATGCATGGTAAAGCCAGGATTACATCCGGGAGAGTGCTTTGAAAAATATCACACTATGCAAAAATTTCGATAGAAAAAATTTAACAGTAAATATGTTGTATACAAGAGTTTATTATATAAAAATTGAAAATTTATATATTACTAGTGTATATTTAGAAAAAAGAATGAGATTTTTAAAAATGAAAAAAATCAATTTTTTTATTTAAAAAATCATAAAATGAATTACCAATTTTAAAACTATCTATTAATACTTGAAAAATGTTCATATTTATAATGTAAGCATGTTTAGAAAAAATAAAATATTTTGAAAAATATTTTTTCTTAAGTTTAATTGCAAGCTGTGGCAGCAGATGGGCAGAATTTGAGTGGACAGGGTTAAAGGCTTCTGGAAAGTTGTTCATTGAATTGAATGAAGATATACTATACATTGAAATAGACTTTGTAAAGTCTATTTGAGAAGAAATAATAAAATTTGATCTACGAGAAAGTTATGTTCTTGTAATATATGACCAAAACAATGTGTCAGTGATTTAGCACTTAGCGAGAGCACTATAACAAAACCATACTAAGTGAAGCTCACTATAATGAGGGATGCCTGGAAATTTTTTGAAATATTCCGACTTGAAATTTATCGCAGAGCTGTTACCATTAAATTTTGGTAAGTTGGGCATGTAACAGCAGATTATTCATGGAATATGTAGTAAGGTAAAGGATAAAGAAAGTTAAGGTATCATTTGTTACAACAGTAGCAAAAATAGCTGTCGAGGTATGCTGGCAATTAAAGCAACAATATTTACCTGTCATTTTGTTTGAGTCAGTTTAGTTGTGCTAGAGAAGAATAGTAGAAAAAGCCATTTATTGAATGCTTCTTATGTGTATGCAAAGATTGTTAAAACATTTCATTTTTTATTGCTATCACTCTCTTCATATTAAAACACATGCCAATGATTAGGCTCTTGAAGAGATAAAACACAGCTGCTTAAAAATTCTATTTTGTATATCTGTTAACATGCTACATCTGAAAGATGAATAATAGACAATAAAGCTGCCTTGTGTTGTATTAAAATCTTTTAGACTTATTTGAGATACAATGATTAGGCTGTAATGTATTCCAGCCTATTATCTCTCAAAAACTGTATCATGTCTTCAGTGGTGGATTTGGAATTTTCCCACCCCTAGGCCAAATTATTTTTCTGCACCCTTTTTGGCACTTTTTCCTAAAAAAATCGGTCATATATATGATTTGTCTGTCCATCCGTCCGCCTGCAAATTATTAGAGTTTAATTCATCAAAAGTCTACGTAATATTAATTTTTTTATTCACACCCTGAAATTTATTTATTACTTTATTTATTTTTTATATATTTTATTTTTATTTATTATTATTATTTTATTGCCACCCCTAGGCCATGGCCTACTTTGGCCTTATTTCAAATCTGCTACTGCATGTCTTGGATAAGCTTACGTAATTTTGGAAATTGAGTAATATTAATTTTTTATATAAATCAATTATATGGATAACATTGAAAATTATAAATAGCTTGATTAGATCCATTGAGATAAGCTTACAGAACAGTTCTGTTCATTTTTTGGTCCGAGGGCTGATTTAAACAACTTTCCTGTTTCCTTTACTTGCTATGTATTATGACTTCTAGAGAGAGCTTACAATTAGTGGATTAGTTTTGTAATTCAGTGCTGAATATCATGTAACATGCAGGTGTAAGAGGTGTTTTGGTGATGTGACATTTATGAGGCAGTCGTCTTTTCTCATCTCTCTATGCAATGTAAATAAGAAAATGGCTCGTGTAAGGAGAGGCATTAACACTAGTGATATTGAAGAAGCTTAAAAACCTAGGGAGAGCGACAGTTGTCCATGTTAAAAAAAGTCTCACCCCTATTCATTCATCATGATTCTACCTTCTGGTAGGTTTTAGGCCTACCCGACTCAATCTGTGCTATGCAAAGCCTTTCTCTTCATGCTCTCATAGCCAATTCCTTCTTCTGATGCTTCTAATATACCCTTCCTCTTCCTAACTCTCAACCTCTTTTGTAAAATTCTTCCTTCTATGACTTCTTTCAGTAAACTGTTTTCTTACAAAATTTGGCCCACCCATTTCTTCTGTCTGTCTCTTATTTTTCTCATTAAGATCCTCTCTTCTTCTACTATATTCAAAACTACCTCATTTGTTTTTATCTCTGTCCAACTAATTTTCTCCAGTGTACACCATACCCACATCTCAAACGCCTCTTAACACGTTCGCTGCATTTAATTATTGATGATCTTTCCCTAGGAGCCAAATTTTCAAGTTTGTTATTCTTAATTAAATCCACGTTAATGTAATAAAATTATGTTTTTTCTACAGGTTGGTCTTTATTATGCCCTACGTTGGCATTTGAAATGAATTTGAGTTTATTGGGAAAAATTCTGTCTCGACCGGGATTCGCACCCGGAACTACAAACAGGAAATCTAGCAATCCGGATTCATTTCCTCTACTCCTATAATTCTACAGATCCTTAATTTTCTTCTTAAAACTATTTGTTTATTCAGTATTAAATATCCTATAAAAATATTATACTAATTTTTAATTTTTGTCTTCGTCAGGGGCGCTTGATGCATGCTCGCTTTATTTCCATTTCTCAAATAGATCGATTATACTCTGCACCTACTTGGTTATCTCCAAGTCTTACAAACGCAAGCAGTATATTCTTATAAGGATGCTGGAAGAGAATAAGAATTTGTTTAGAAATTTACAATTATTCTACTCTGTTTTGAATTTCTGCTTTGCAGTCCCCCTTCAGTCACAAAAGCCACGCTCAGCCTTGTGAAAAGTAAAAAAAATATTCCCAAGACCCTTTTCTCTGCTTATATAGGAAGAGGGATCAGCCACTTCTCAAAGATCTTCAGCCCCTTTGCATTGTCCGTTTACAAGCTGTGCCAACACAGTAGAAAGAGAAAGCACCCAAACTAACCTCTCTCTCTCCGAGGCGATCTCGCAGGAGTCATAAACCCTTCTACCGTTATCCATTCCTTTTTCTGGTCCATATGTTTTTGAGAGTTCTCAAAAGCAGATATAATTACAAATAACTTTCTATATATGTACATAAAAATTAGCGTTG
The DNA here is from genome assembly GCA_028673005.1 of Tanypteryx hageni. Taxonomy (NCBI): domain Eukaryota; kingdom Metazoa; phylum Arthropoda; class Insecta; order Odonata; family Petaluridae; genus Tanypteryx; species Tanypteryx hageni. Next base: position 179,025,890 of record CM054120.1, on the reverse strand, counting down.
AAAATTACAATTTTATTTGCAAAAACGAAATTTATAAAGAATATATAATGTAAGTACAGTAAAACCCCGATTTAATGTTCCCGCATTTAGTGAAATCCTGGATTTAGTGAAGATTTTTTCATGTCCCGACAATAGCTCCATATAAACAATGTATTATTTTCCCGCATTTAGTGAAACCCGATTTAGTGAAAAACCCGCATTTAGTGAAAAAGTATTATGCACTCGTACTTCAATTTTTATTTGACGCTTCCCGCATTTAGTAAACTTTTTCATGTGCAAAAAGAAATCACAAAAGAAACATATTGTACGTAAAAATTACGATATACGCTCAAAACATTGTGAATGGCTCATCACGCGCAAGCGGCTACATTGTCTGCTAAGACAGTAGTGGCCGCAAGGAAACCGTAAATCCTACAATGTAATGAATCCCGCTCGTATGTTCCTCATTTCTGGTATCACGTTCAGTTACCTGTTGTCATAGTGTGCTATATACTCGACATCGTTTACGAGAAAATGCCCTTTGAAAATCGCGATCCGAGAGTCAATGAAATAAGAACTTTAAAAGTCCTTTCCTAATTTTCATGGAGCGTTGGTCTAGGGGAAACGAGTTGGATTTCAAATATTTTTGCCGGAGTTCGATTCCCGAAGGGACCAATATTTTTTTCTCCGGTTTTTTTAAATTTGTTCGCAATTTCCAGCATATCGTCGATAAAACTTGCAAACCATTTTTAAAAAATGTATTCAATGCATTATAACTACTATTTTCTTCATCGTAATTCTTCACCGTAATTCTTAACGAACATAATTTTACGAATCACCCATTCGCTTTACCATCTCGTCATGTATTGATCATGATTTAAAGTTCTTATTTTGATGACTCTTGGATCGCGATTTTCAAAGGGCATTTTCTCGTAAATGACGTCGAGTATATAGCACACTATGACAACAGGTAACTAAGCGTGATACCAGAAATGAGGAACATACGAGCGGGATTCATTACATTTTAGGATTTACTGTGTAAACCTGAAGCAATTGTGAAAAATATTCTTTCTACTATTTTTATTTTTATTCCTTAATAATGGCTACTAGTAAAAGGAAGAAGCTGACAATTACGGAAAAAGTGAAAATCATTCAAGAAGTGGAAAAGAACCCAAGCATGCCTGCGATAGAAATTGCACACAAATTTAATCTTGCACCGTCTTCATTGTTTTGTATAATGAAGAATAAACAATTAATACTTGACGAAGAAGTGAAATGTGGGGTAAAGCCATCAAAAGAAAAAATATCAAATCATCACCATATGATGAAATGGAGAAGATATTGATAGAGTGGTTTGAGGGAATGCGCTCCGCCAACCTCCCAATCAATGGTGTACTGTTGAAGGAGAAAGCAATTAGGGTAGCAAGTAGGCTTAGAATAGAAAACTTTAAGGGTTCCAATGGATGGCTGGACAGATTTAAGAAGCCCCATGGACTTGAATATAAAAGTGTTTGAGGCGAAAGTGCTAGTGTTGATGAAGGAGCTGTTGACTACTGGAAGAGTGTAACATTGGTAAGGTATTTAGAAGGCTATAAGCCGAATGATATTTTTAATGCAGATGAAACGCATTTTTTTCAACCTTCTTCCATCAAAAACTCTTGCTACTAGAGGAGACAAGTGCCATGGTGGAAAGAGAAGTAAAGATAGGATAACTGCACTTTTATGTGCAAATTCAGAAGGCAGTGAAAAGTTGACGCCTCTAATAATAGGTAAATTTGCCAAGCCAAGGTGTTTTAAAAATGTACGGGCATTGCCATGTAAATATGTCAGTAATAAAAATGCATGGATGACAACGGATATATTTAAAACATTTTTGAAATCATTAGATGCAAAGATGGGTGGTGCAAATAGAAAAATTCTTCTATTTATTGATAAATGTCCGGCCCACCCTCCAGATACTGATTTTCTTCGCAATATTAAAGTGGTGTTTTTTCCAGCTAATTGTACTAGCCATCTGCAGCCACTTGACTTGGGCATTATTCACTCCATGAAAGCAAAGTACAGGAAGGCTTTGGTGCAGAAAGCAGTATCATACATTGAGATGAATAAACATTTGAAACTGAGCGTCCTTCAGGGTTTGCATATGGTAACAGCTGCATGGAATTCAGTTACACCTCAAACAATATCAAACTGTTTTCATAAGGCTGTGTTCAATTGCAACAATGCTATGGAAATTGATGTAGATATCGATGTGATTGACCACTAAAATTGGTTGAAAATTGCACCTGACATGGACACAAATTTTGAAGAGTTTGTCCGGTGTGATGATCTTGAGAGTACGTCTGGTCCTCCACAAGACGTGGAAGAAATCTGTAATACCAAAGAGGCAGAGGAAGAAGAGGCAGTAGTACAAGAAGAGGCAGTACAAGAAGAAGAATCAGTTCCCACACTTGGTGAAGCGGTTCAGGCACTTGAAGTGGTGCGAAGATATTTAACTTCTTTTGATGTGAACAGCACTACTACAGTCAAACTCGGCTATAACGAGCTCCACGGGACAAATAATTTTGCTCGTTATAGCCGTTAAACTTAATATCCGTGAAGGCAAAATCATGCATGCGTATGGTGAAATAAGACATAAGAAGTAAAAGTGAATATATAAACAGAAAGGTTATTTAGTAAATTTATGAAAAAACCTAAAAATGAGAATAAACTAGAAAATTTAAAGTAAACATACGTACATATAAAATGTACTCACAGCTGCATCCTTAATCACTCCCCTTTTTACAAAAATAACTTTGAATAGTAGCCTGTTTCATAGAATTCACTTTGAAGTTTCCTCTTATTACACTTAGTGCACTAAAAACACCATCGGAAATGTCAATGTTTTCAAGAAAATCATTTAATGTTTCCACGGCATCCTGAGTAAGGATTGTGTCTTCGACACATTCAACATTGTCTTCATCACTGTCTGCTGTGCTTTATACTGTCTCTATTATTTCACTCTCCGTAGGAATTCCACTGGTAATCAAATCATCATCAACATGAACAAAATTGTCAATGTCATTTACATGGTCAAAATTCGCAATTCCATTTTCTTTAAGCCATTCTGATCTTCATCAACGTTATGGTTATCAATCGAAAATTCTCCCGATATTAAACCAGACATTCGAAAACAGTTTATGATCGTTGTAGGTGAAACATGCATCTGTCATAAAATGAATTGCATCCAATACAGAGTCGTTGCCATCTAAACCTCTTCCCCTCCTTTCAATCAACTGTAGAACAAAAAATCGCTTGAAATGGCATTTAAAACTTTTAATTATCCCCATGTCCATTGGCTGCAAAATAGAAGTCGCATTTGGAGGCAAAACACCAGTTATACATTGGATAACTCCTGCATATGTGGGTGCGCAGGACAGTTATCGACAAGGAGTAGAATGTGTCTATTTTTCCTCCGTAACTCGTTGTTCCACTGACTTACATATTTCTGAAAAATATTGGAAGTCATCCATGCCTTTTTATTAGCTGCATATTCAACGGGAAGCTTCTTTACATTTTTGAAACAACGTGGCTTTTGTGACTTACCGATAAAAATTTTTTTTTGTCAGTCCCATTTATGTTTGCGCACATTAAAACTGTTAAACGATTCTTAGGTCTTTTTCCACCAACACATTTGTCACCTTTGAATTTAAACGTTGCATCAGGCATCATGTTGTAAAACAGTCCAGTTTCGTCGGCATTGTAGATGTCTTCTTCTCTGTAACATTTTCGACACTCCTCCTAAACACTTTTCATCCATTCACTTGCCGTTTTTGAATCTGCTGACAGGGCCTCGCCACTGACTTTCGCATAAACAATGTTATGCCGATTTTTAAAACGATCGAGCCACCCATTATTGCATGTGAAGTTTTCATGTCCTAACTGTTTTGCAAATTTATCTGCCTGTACCTTTAAAATGGGGCCATTGATGGGGAAACCAGCATTTCTCTGCGTCTTAAACCACTCCAGCAGTGCTTGATCAACAGTACCCAAGTCACACTTCCTCATTTTCTTGTTCGTTGTTAGGTTGTTCTCTAGTGCAGATAAAATCGCTTCTTTGTTTTTCCGTAAGTTTGAAACCGTAGACGACGATAAATTAAATTTTTTGCACACTTCAACATTTTTTTCACCACGTTCTAACTCTCGAATAATATCAACCTTTTCGCGAATAGACAGACACTTCCTTTTATGTACGGACATGTTACTCGTTCAAGGGCAAAATCTCAGCTGATTTTTGTGATCAACACTACGAACTTTCTTTGCAAACTGCGAGCATACCAATTCCAGGAAGAGTTAATGAGGAGACGGATTAAATCTGGGATTTCCCATCTTTACGTGGGAAAGGGTGTTGGGTGCATTCGGCTGAGCGACGGGGGCGGGTGCCATTGTACATGCCCTTAGCCCCTTACCCCCCTTCCAAACACAACCTCCTGGCTGTAAAAGAGCTGTGGGTTGGGAGGAGAGGACAAAGGACCTCCGGGGGTGCCACTGTACCTGCAAGTTGGTAATTCTTGGTTTGGACGAAGGGATTATTTTTTAACAACAACGCCGCGGTCTTTAACCTCCCCGAGGGATAGGGTGTAGAGGCTGGACTCGAGAACACAAGGTTACATATCTTGGGTCACTATGAGGATTGAAGGGGCTGACCGCCATCGCGTTTGAGACAGTGAGAAGTGGTCGAAGTTTGCTCGATATATCCGTGAAGCGTGCTCGTTATATACGTGAAATATTTGTATGTAAATACTCGTAAACTTATCTTGGAGGTAGCATTTGCTCACTATAGCCGTGACCTCATTACAACTGTGCTCTTTATAAACGAGTTTGACTGTATATCAAAAGTAAATTATTTGGAGCGAGAAGTTCTGAATGTTCAGAGCACCTGCCAGAAGAAGCAAACAAGTTTGCTGGACTATTTTAATAAATAATTTTCTTGTAGCTATGTATGCTTGGTTTTTGAATATTTTTGATATTTTTTTGTGAAACTCCAAATATATTTTAATATTTTCTCTTTAATGTTGTATGATGAAGCTTTTTAAAGGAGGGATGAAAAATTGTTTCAAGATTTGTCAATTTTGAAAATACTTTTAAAATTTTGAAATTATTTTTTGTAATCATATGAATGATTCATTACAGAAATTTTCATATTCAATAGCAATAAGGCTTGTTTGTCACTGGAATTTGTTTATAAATGTTTATTTTAAAAGTAATAATATAAGTATTGTGCATACAAAATTGAAAAATGGATTTTTATTATAGAGACCATTTTCAGTGGCCTTATTCTGGTATTGTATAATGGAACTAATACACAAGCAAAAAAGATAAATTTAACTCATTTTAATTGAAAACCTCCATTTAATGAAAACCTCGATTTAGTGAAATATATTCTAATCCCCCAGCGATTCGTTAAATAGGGGTTTTACTGTAATACAGTCACATCCCGAAATTCAGTCAATACATACATTGAATATTTATGTGAGATTTAATATATTTACAAGTACAATAAAATACATAATCAAATAATTCACAGTAATATAGAAGTTAAACATTTTATTTACAGAATTTTTCATTTACTTTTGCGGTGGTATTCGGCAAAACATTCCACGCAGAGTGTGGGAGTTTCTGTACAATCAGGGCAATAATATTGTGTGTCCTTCCTGACATCACCATTTAGGCAGTTCTTGCACTGCCTTCATAAAACTTTCCCCTTCACATTCATTTTGAAAGATTTTGGGAAATGGTCAACATAATTCCCTGGTCAGGATTTAGTTGCTTATTTGGTAGGAATATTCAACAATTTGCTTATTACTGCCAACTGAAAGCTATAAAAATCTAATTTCGATTTCTTGCTGAACATATTATACAAATGAAAGGAATTATAGCATCATTTGAAAGACATGGATGCCTAATTTTTTATACCATCTTAGGGTCTTACTTTCATATGGATAATAGGCCATCATCTGGTCATGTTTATCGATGCCACCCATGAATTTGTTGTATTTGTCAACAACATTCGGTTTCAATTTCTTCACCCCCCTTCTATTTGTGACCTCAACAATTTTCCCATCAAATTCTGAAGATATCATGAGCGCATCCCTCTTATCTTTCCATTTTAGTACACATTTTTTTTGTTATCCCGCTCAATAATTTGTCCTTTCTTCAACTTAGTGGTCACAACTTCCAGCGGGTTATTTTTCCTATTCTCCCTAAGCGTGCCTATGCAGTAGGTTTTTTCATCCAGTAACTCCTTTGCTAGATCAACGCTGTTGTAATAATTATTCAAAAATAGGGAATGCCCCACATTTGAGTGCTCTTGGACCAAAGCATGGACCACTTTATTTACATCACCCTTACCTCCTAGATCCTCATCATCTTTCCCTGAATGAACAATAAATTTTTGAACAAGACCACTCGGTTTGGTTATCATATACAATTTGATGTCATTTTGTTTTTTTTTCTTTCAAACATTGTCGAAAATATAACCTTCCACACCACCAGACCATCGATTCATCTTTAGACAATTCCCTAGAAGGATTATAAATGCTATCCATCATTTTGTTGAATAAATCTATCAAAGGTTTCACTTTATATAGTCATGAAGAAGGTGATGGGTCGTCTTTGGTGAGATCTTTTGTGAAAAAGAGGGATCTCATAATCCAAAGAAAGCTATTAGGGCCCATAAACGTACGAAAACATGGAAGACTGAAAAGAGGTCCAGTTTTCCGGTAATCCTGTAAACGATTGATTTGGATGGTCCCCATATGAAAGAAAGCCCTAGGAAGGACTTAAACTCTTTTACATCCATGTCTTTCCATTTAGCTATCCTTGATTGAGGAGATGCTAATTCTGGAAATATTTTGGGTGCATTTGCATTCGTAGCTTCCACTACTAGAAAGTAAAACTCTTCATTCACTAACAAATTAAAAAATTCTATTGGGTCCTCAATAAAAAGAGGTAATTTCATACCAGGAATCCCGGTGAATGCAAATGGTGAAACACCTGATGGAGGTTGAGATGTCCATGCAGGCTGCAACTCTTCCTCTTCGTCAGAATCCTCTTGAGGATGGCCAACATAAACATCATCTGCATCGGTGTTTGAATCTTCGGAGGCAGTTATATTACCTCCAAGATCTTCCGATTCATCAGAATCAATTTCTTCCAGCACATCCTACACTTCTTCTTCCACAGTTTTAATTCTCTTTCTTTTCTTTCTTCCTCTTACTCTTGAAGGACAAGGTTAACTTTCAGCCATGGCTAAAACTGCTTTTCAATATTTTTGTATTCACAATTCTAAGAGGGAAATATAGATGATTTAGTATTTTACAATCAATATAAAAAGTCATGAAAACAACAAAATCGTAGTAATTAAAAATTATATTTTGGGTATACAATTAAGACCTCCAGAAAAACCAGGAAAATTTCACAAAAAAACTACACCAAAATTAATCCAAAAAGACTGAGAAGGAAAAAAGATTGTCTATTTTAAAATCAATGTAAAAAGGCCCAAAAATACAATGAAAACATTGTAATTCAATATTACATACGTTTTGAATATGCACTTAAGATGAGAAGGCACAATCTGGGAAAAAATCACGAGAAAAAAAATCTCCAAAGATATTCCAAAAAGATTCTTAGAGGAAAATAAAGATGATATGGTATTTAAAAATAACTATAAAAGGAATGTGTTAATCTTCTCACATCTTCTTTTCTCATTGTCCATGTCTTGCACCCATATAATGCTACACTCCACATCAGAGTTTATTACTTATCTCTTTTTCATGACTTGATTCAGAATACCTGTCAGCAACACTCGTCATCTTGTAAATCATTCCTGGGCTCTTGCTATCCTTGTCCTTATCTCTTTCGAGCTTCTTCCATCCTGTGACAATACTATCTAAATAATAATCTAATAATAATAATTCCACCTGTTCCAGCCTTTCCTCATCTACTGTAACCCTGAACTGGGTATTCCCACTCTTGGGAAATCTCTTTTAATTGTAGATGCAAGGGGTGCCGGTGGTGTAGTGGTTAAGATGCTGGCTGCTACTCGCCTGCTGCTCGAAGGGGCAGCAGGCACGAATCCTGCAAAAGTAGGATTTTTTCCAAGGTTGCCTGACCCCGTTTATATTACCAATTTTTAAAATAACATATGGTGATAAGTTTGTGCCATCTGCTAACACTGCCAGCATTACAGTAATGTACATTTTTTCATTCCCCAAAGTTTTTATAATGACATTTTTTGCACATTTTTCATTTACTGTCTAATTAGAGGTCATGTTGAAATAAATAGGTCTTGTCTGCATTAAGGTATGCTCCCACTGGTTCACACTGCGGCATGCCTCCGCATGGTTTTTCGACCCATTCATACTCATGCATGCAGAGGCACATTTTCTGCTATATGAGGGTTCATGCCACTGTCTAGTTAGTGAGTTTTGTGATATTGTGAAAGACGGGTGCTTGCTTGTGACAGTGCTTAATGAAGAAATAATAATTGTTGCCCTGTTGTGCGAGGAAGAAGAGAAACAGCAACGATTGTCATCGTAAAACTTGTCGGTTTTATCAGAAAGAGCTGTAGTTGCTCACAAGGGAAATAAGTTTCTCTTCGTATAGGGGCAACAAGCATGAACTGACTCCTGGAAATGGCACGAGTCATGTGGTGATGGAAGCAATCGACTCCTGCCGAATGTTAATGAAACTCTTCGACAATCATAGGCACATGTGCAAGACCCACTCACATTAAGGCACAGCAAAGCATGCCCTTGCACGGTAGCAGAGAATAATGTTTATGCACATACCGCCACAGAAGAGTTGCAGAGGCGTGCCGTGCTGCGGCTATAGTGGGAGCGGGTTCATTTAATAACATGGAAAGAATATTCTGTGCCATGCCACGGTGAGCATCAGTGGGAGTCTTCCTTTACCCATTTGGCTCAGAAAGTATTCGTCAATTTTCCACAATGCAGTTACATGGTTCTGGAAAACAATAAGTTTGTCCATGTAGTTAGAAGGTAAATGTTGGCTAAGAGAAGTTCTTCATCGCATGCAAAAACCATTACGATGCATCATCCATACGCACCAACCATTATCAGCTTTTAATTCTTCCTGTAGGGTGATTAGTCATCAAGATAATTCATGAGCTTTCAGTTCATGATTTTCCATGACACTGGTTTTCTGTCCATTCTTTGAGTATGCACAAATTTCACAGTACTTCTTCTAATTCATGAAATCTACCTCATTTGAGTTTTCGTGTTGAGTTTACACCTTCAATTTTCTGTTTTGCTTGCTTCCACCTTTGCACATTTGCCTCCATCACATTATATTTTATCTCGGCCTCAATATTGTTTGTTTCTTCAATGTAAAACATCACCTTTAGCTTCAACTTTTTATCAAAACTTCGTCTTATACCTTGTGATAATTTCCCTTTTACAAAGGTGCATTTTTTCTCTGAATGATGTCATTTCAGTCTTAAGATTTGGGGTAACTTATTTAAAACCGATAACTAGTTCTTACTTCATATTAAAACTTAGTTATGTTTGTACCAATTGTGTGCTCTCATAGAGGTTATACTCTTCAAACTGCAGATGTACTTGTTCTCTGCCACTGGTGCACCAATCAAACAGTAACAGATATGTTTCAATTGTAACAAGACATGCATAAAATGCCTGCAATCTTAGTGTAGCCATTTTCAATGCCATATGTATCAAATTTCCTAGCCAGCCGATTACAAGTTTTGACATAGGTTTGTCGACACTCCCCTTCCACCAGTTCCTACAAGGTGGAAACTTCAAGAATATGAATAAATGCATTGTATTAATAAATTTAATGTATTGTGTATGTATAAATAAATGCGTTTTGTGGACATAGACTCTGCATCAGGGTGTTTCGTGCGGCATTTAAAACTTTGTACTCAATTTTAAGACAATCCCTAAATATTTTGCCAAAATTTTTGGAAAAAAAGCTCGTCTTTCTTTCGGGTTAATCCGGTATCTCACTAGATGGCGAGCATAAATAAATGAACCATAAAATGCAAGCAAAGTAATAGCCAGATTGAGATAATTGAGTAAATTCTTTTATAACTAGAATTATTCTTAGATGTATGTAAAAAGAAATCTACATCAGTGGGTTGTTTGGTAACAGTAATGTACTTCTTGTTTTTATAGGTATCAATGGACAACCTTATGATAAAGCATATCCAGATACATTTGTAGATGCCCAAGATTCACATTTTTTTGCATACTTTTTGACAATGGTGGTTATCTGCATCGTTGGGTATCTAGTTTTTCACAACAAACAAAAGGTTAGTTCCTTTCATTTACTATCTACTCTAAGGAGCTTAGTTTGCCATAAAAAGTGTTTAAGACCTGTTGTCATTTAAATTTATATTTGCTGAACCCATAAAAGGTTTAAAGTGTTGATGAATGTTATGCAAGTGATGTAAAGAGTTCAAAGAGGTGGGAAAGTTTCTATCAAGTTTTAGGAAGCGTAGATGTTGTTGGAGTTGCATGCTAGGAAATAAGTGATACAATTTCAAGTGGTAATGTTTATTACAATATTACAAAGGGAATGTTGAAAAAAATCATTGAACTATATACGAGTTTTACCCTTTCTTAGAATAAATACTTTGGTAATATAGGAAAGAGAGAAAATTGAAATTTGTTTGGATGAGAGTTATACCTATCAAGGAAAAGTTTAATGCTAATAGGAAGATTAAAGCAGATAAAGAAGCACAAGGTTATATAAACAATATACCCAGTAAGCAGCTGGAGGAATCAGGGGTGGCAGTGGCAGGGTGGTTAGAGCATTGACCTTCCACGCATTGGTCCCAGTTTCAAATCCAGCAGAGGTCGGTTTTTTCAACTAGGGATCATCCCGTCCCCTACTTGTATGATTTGAGGAGATTGCGCTATTCAGCGCTCCATCCTTCAAAAGGGACGTTAAGCAGTCGTCCTCCTTGGTGCTCTTTGTAAAGAGTAGGCTAATGCCGGCACCAGGTTTCCCTCCCTTGTGTGTGTTTAATGTGGAAGGAGTAATGGCTATAATAATCCAAGAGGTTGATTAGCCAGAAATTCCATACAAACAAACAAGCTGGAGGAATCAGTGTGATTCATTGCCTGTTGAGTTTTTTAAGTTGTATACAAAGTGTTCATATCAATCAACACATTAGGTTCATCTACAGCCAGTGCTCAAATTGCACCAGAACATCATTCCAGTTGTTAAAAAATTAAGCTAGAAAGGTTATAAAAAATAAGTTGAAAATAACACCATTTCTGAGCAAGATCAAATTCGCTAATTACAATCTGTGTCATTTTATTAAATAATGTTTATTGCTACCAGGGTTAAAGTGAATGTGATGCAATCTGATCTCACTCACTCATATGCCTGATGAATGAGCCACTGTATTCGTGATGATTCGTATATATTTGCCAACTTAATGGAACAAGTCAAAACTTATTAGTATTAAACAGTGCTCAAATTGAGCGGGAACACCGTTCTACATGGTACAAAATGAAGCTCATAGTGTTCCCATTATTAAAAATCAGATCAGAATGTACTGTTACTAGCATCTCCGTTGTTAAAATTTTCCAATTCGAGCACTGTCTACAGCCATTAAGTGGTTTAAAGCAATGTGAGAAGTGGTTGCAGTTGATGAATGACCGAAAAAAGAATCAATTTTCAGAAGTTGATTCAGTCTTTCTCCTTGTTCCATCTCTCTCTTCTGAATTTGTATCCAGAAGGTTTCTTCGGCATTATCTAACTGAAGATTTGGGTAAATTTTGTGTTACTACACACACATAGGGCTGTTGCACTGAAATGTGAGGCAACAAAATAAAATCCTGCCCAAGACGATCACATTGATAAGTATTGGGTTGTAACATAAGTAGTGTCACTTTTTTATCATTTCAAAAAGAAATTTTAAACTTTGATTATTAGAACTTTGATCAACAACATAGTCACCCTCTTTTTTGATAACATAATCCCATCTATAAAGCAATTTTTCAATGCCCCGCTTATAAAAGCTAGTTGTCTTTGAGTCAAAAAAGGTAGTGAGGTTGGAAGTGACCTCATCAGTGTCATACTGTTTTTCATTCAGTTAGTTCTGTAGGGATAGAAACAGATGATATTCAGATGGCACAAGATCAAGTGAGTATGGAGGGTGCAATGGGACTTACCATTGGAACTCGCTTATTTTTCTACTGCATCACCTTCACAACCTAGGGTCGTGCATTTTCATGCAAGAGAATGACACCATTGCAATTCAATATAGCAGACCTGTTTTAGATTAACACTTGATGTAAATGCTCTAATTGTTGTCATTATAGCTTGGTAGTGATGTTCTGATTCAGTTCCAACAGCTCAAAGTGCATCATGCCTCTTATAATCCACCAAATGCACAACATGATCTTAGGGTGCAAACCACCTTTTGGAGTAGGTTTTGGGGTCTGGCTGCACCCCAGTTTCTGCCTCATGTAGAATGCTCTCATACAGTACCCACTTCTCATCCTGTCACAATGCACCCTATAAGCAGCTCACAATATTGTCAAGTATGCAGGAAGGCATACAATGAGACATTGCAGCAGGTTGTCTTTTGTCAGTTGATCTGAAACCCATATGCCATGCTTACTGACTTTTCCAAGCTTCTGAAGGTGCCTGTGAAGTCAGTTGTGAGCAATCAAACTTCTCAGCCATTTCTCAAGTGGTTTGACGTGGATGTAATTCACCCAGAAATCTGAGTGTGTCATTGTTGAAGTCGACCAGTCTTCTGGATTGGAGGTGATCAGACAGGTTGAAATTGCCTGATTTGAACTTGACGAACCAACGCTGACACTTAAAAATATCACGAACTTCACCATAAATGGCACAATGTTTTCAGTAGCATTAGTTGCATTATTGCCTTGCTTAAACTCCTATAGCATGCACTGGTGGATGTGGATGCCATCTATGGTTATGGTTGGCTGTCTGATAATTAGGGTTTAGAATAAATAACTTAATTAAAGAATTGTGGTTTAGAATAAAAAACTTAATTAAAGAATTTAATTAAAGGTTTACAAAGTATCACATTTGCAATTTTCACTTTCCACATTTTATTTTGTGAATACATTAGTCCCTCTGTATTTGCGGCGGTTACGTTCCTGAAAAACGCTGCGAATATAGATACTAAAGGCTTACGGGATAAATGAGGTTAGGAGAACAGCTACCACCACTTTATAATAACATTGTTATTGTTTTTTAAACTTATATTTAGTATTAATAAGCATAGCCTGTAGTTCTCGAATCTTCTCAATGTAGAATTAAGAAAAAATACACGGTAGATGTAATAACGCACCCAATGTTTTGTTTCGCAATATTTTAAGGAAAAATTGCGAGAATAATTCGAGTAAATATAGTAGTTTATTTATGATTTATTTCATTCACAAAAAAACAAGAAACAAATGATGTCTCATATCTTTAATAACGATTTTGATATCCCTTAAATGACAATTGCTGCGTTGGAAATGTTAGTTGGATGAGGCTCCCTCCTGTGTATCATCTATTGGTGATTCAACAGATGAATGAGGAGAACATCAAGCATTGGTGGTGCTACTTTTGGAGACAGCATTGAGCTTCTCTTAATGTAGCTTGTGACTGGCACCTGATGCAACTTTTTTTGAAGGTCTTTGTAAACCTCTCTATAGGGATTTATTAAATCTTTCATACCTCTTCTAAATTTAATGCTTCGTTCCATGAGTGGGTCAACATCAAACACTGTATCCATAAGTTCAGACACCTGTTTCATTATCCCTGCCAATGTTTTCAAATTCAACTTAGACTTTGTCATCACATCCTCCTCCACATCATTAAACTGAACAAGTTCATCGAGGTCCTCTTTAGTTAACTCTCCACTGTGCGAGTCTATCATCTCTTCTGGTTACAATTCCTCAAACCTTTCCCCTCCAATATCATGTGCTATCCTTGCAATCATCTTCACTTTTACATCAAATGAAGGAAACCCATCGAAGTTAATAAGAGATTCCTTCCACAATTTTCCCCAACATGCATTTATAGTTGAACCTCTTCAATTGACTCTTATGTTTTGTATGCAGTGTACAATGGTATAATTTTTTCTAGGATTCGGTGGCAGTCATAGTGGGGTCGTCACATTCCATTTCTTTTAAGATGTAGTGGAATGTGCAACAGATTTAGTAACTCTTGAACGCAGCAATCACTCCTTGGTCTAAGGGTTGGAGAAGTGAAGTTGTATTTAGGGTCAGAAAGATAACTTTGATGTTCGAATCTGCAAATTGCACACTCTGCGGATGACAAGCATTATCTAAAATAAGGAGTTGAAATGCCAAATTTTTTGAAGCTAATATTTTTTGACTTGATGAACAAAACAATTATGAAAGCAATCCATAAAAATTGTTTCAGTGACCCAGTCCTTGTTTGAATGCCAGAAAACAAGTAGTTTGTGTTTATTTTTCCCTTTTGAAGCACGAGGATTCAGTGAACGATAAATCCACATCAGCATAACCATGCAATCCATGGACACATTGGCACAGAGAAGGAGAGTTAACCTGTCTTTAGCTGCTTCCTTCAGTGGCTGATGTTGCCCTTAAGTGCCCATATAAGTGAAGCGCTTTTTCACGTATAACCTAGCTACTCAATGGAACTTTTTTTTGCATTTGATCTTTGATTCAAATATTTAGGGTATTTTTCATCTTCTTGATGACATGATCTCGAGCATCGCAGGACACTTGGGCATTTTTAGACACACTTCTACTAGCCCGTATACTTGCCTCCTTTTTTTATTTATCTCACAGTGGATTTGTTGCCCTACCAGCGGGCGCTACACTTTCACCTTGCAACAGCTTTTCTGACAATTCAACTTTTTCACTTAATGACATAACTTTTCTTGCTCGTCTCACTCTTTTATCGGCACTCATTTCACTTCCTTTGTGTTTTAGGGCTATGATATAAAATACTATGAGCAAGCACAAAAAATTTTTGAAACTACAGGTCCTTTATAGTCCGGCATCATTCTACGGTAATAATTGTATTAGAGAGAACGTCAGGCTGCTAACAAAACAACACACAGCTCCGAACTGAATGCAGAAGATATTCTTGAACAATTTCTTTACGAAATGGAAACCCCCGGGATGAATGACCACAGTTAATCTAGGGTAACAAATCGTTCCTACTTGGAAATAAAACCCAGGGTCTTGCCTTTTTTAAGCAGGACAGCAAATATCCTGATTTTTTATTACACTTGTACACCGTGTGACGTTCGATATCTTTTGTGAAATCCATTGGAAAATTCCCTTCCCTTTCTCTTTACTTCCTCCCATTCTAACCTACTTAATTCCTTTTCAAGTGGGAAAAAAACTAAGCTTGTTTCGTTCTCACTCGGGTTGGATAAACATCTTCTTATTCACCTGAATTACAGATAGCGAAGCAGAGAACAGCTGAGTCATCACTCCATGGAATGTTGATCATAACATGTAATTTTATCTCCTGTTTGCAAATTATTACAATGGAAAAATATACATATTTCCAGTACTTAGCGTTTGCATGAAGTTAGGAATGAATAAATGCGTAGATGGGCGTAAAATATTACTGTGTCAGCTTTTATGCAGCATGTGTACTGCATGACATTGTATCGCACGATGTTTTAACCCTTTAGCTGTGTCAAGATAAAAAATTTTTATTCCCTGAAATATGCCAAAACTCCATTAAAAAATAATATGTTATAATTGAATTTTTTTTCATTACTTATGTAAATGGGTTTGAGGCGTACATATATAGCAATGAAATGGAGGACATAAATTTTTTGTTGTTAAATCTTAACTTTTTTGGTAGAAAATTGTTAATTTCGTGTAAATATTTTTTACGTTAGACTTAAGCTAAAATCGGCAGTAATGAACTCTGATTATGGATAAAAACTTACCCCAAATACAAATTTATAGCCTATATACAACATTTAGGATGTTTATCTCATTATTTGCATTTAATAGTTGCTAACATATACCCATTTTTGTTAAAAGTACATAACGGTACCAGCAACTAACTGCTGCTATTGGACAGAACATAGATATGCGTCACGGATGCTTGCCATGTGAAACGCATTTCCTAGCGACAGGCTAATTCTGTTTCTGTTACCTTAACACAGTGGTCTTCAAGGTGGGCCCATAAGGGTGGTCGGAGTCTCTCGCAGAAGCAGCGAAGCATTTAAGTTTAATTTTATGAAACATATAAAATCATAAATTTTTAAACACTTTTATTACCACTGAGACCGTATTCGGTAATCTCATCTAATGACAATCCCACTAGTGTGTGCCATTTAGGAAATAAATGCTGAAAAGCAGCCAGTGGTTTCAAATCCTCAACGGGATACCTTCACTCAGATATTTGATATATTATATGGGGAATGCAGCGAAATGAAAGAGAAGCGATATTAAGAGATGCTAAGTATACTCTCTCTTCCCATGGACAGCTCTTCAAATTCAGATGCCCTTAAAATGTTTACATTCATACGGACTTGGCCAGACAAAAATTGGCATTTGCAATGATTTAAAGTCTGTGAAAAAGGACGCTTTTTACTTGGCTGGAATATTTAAAAAAATTTAATGAAGTTAACTTACGACTTCAAGGAAAGCAAGTGACACTCATTGATTGCAAAAATATTATTTCAGTATTCATTGACAAATTGGATTTTATTCAGAACAAACATCCTGCAAAAAGAATATTACCAGTTTCCAGAACTACACAACATCAAGGATGATCTTACAGTCGAAGACATAGACAAGTTTGCAGATCACCTTTCTGCCATTAGAATTGATATGATGACTTGTTTTCGCGATGTAATAGACTTGATAGTGGAAGCCTGGATGGTGACCCCGCTCATCACAAATGTGTGTGATGTGGATATTGAATACCAAGAGGAGATAATAGAATTAATTCATGATAATGAGTGTAAAGCCAATTTCAACCAAGGTGGATATGTACAACTTTGGCAGAACAAGAAAATGCCCTCTCTGTATACATGCTTGTGTAAGAAAATATCATTGCTCTTGTTAGCTTTCCCAACTTCATATCTTGTCGAGAAGGGATTCAGTAAAGTCTACAATCTCCTGTCCAAAAAAAGAAACTGCTTACAAATAACAAAGAGATCTTCTAATGACCCTTACAAACTTGAAGCCAGACATTGATTCCCTAGTTTGTTGGTACCAAGCGCAAAGTACGCATTGAAATGTATGCCAAATGCTTATTTTAACATTGTTTTGGAATTAATAAACAATTAAATTTGATGTCTTTTTAAACATTTATTTTATTAAAAACTTGATTGTTAAGTTGACACGGTAGGTGAGCGCAGTGGCATACTGAAGAGGGGGAGGGGAGTGCAGTTGCCCCCAGGCGCCGAGTTCAGGGGGGTGCAAAATTATCAAATTAGCACCCGTCGGGTTGAGGTGCAATTTGCACATCCTCCCCGTAAATCGCTTTGCTACTGGGGGCGCAAAATTATTCTTTGCTCCCGGGCGCCAAAAGCATTCACTATGCCACTGGGTGGGCGGTGAACTTATTTCGAAGGACAGCATGTGGTAAAAGTGGGCAGTGACTCAAAAAAGGTTGAAGACCACTGCCTTAGCATATGGCTTATTAAAAAAATGCTATTTGGTTTACCAGGAATGTCGTAACTTAGAAGAAACCATAACAAAGATTCTTTTTAACCTTTTATTCACAGATTAGAAAATAATAAAGGTAGTAAATTATAAATAGGTATTTTAAATTAGCCTGTTGAAGGGTGTTTTTTTCACAAAAAAATGTTTTTTTCTTTTAAGCATAAACAGTGTTATAAATAAATTTTGAAGGACTAAATGCAAAATTTTTGGTACTTCATCAGTCAGTACACCTTCAGGCTGTGATATTCATGGAAGCAGGGGTATACACACAGAGCTATGCCGCATTCGACACACATAAACCTTGTCGTCTTCCTCTGCTGCTTCCTCTTCTTTGTGTTCTTGCACACATGACACTCTTTGCATCTTGGATCCCTTTGCTTCTGTTTGCGGGACTGGCTTAGGAAAATGACAGGCTATGAGGTGAAGTGGTTTGTCTCTGGATGATGGTCTGTCACCTTTTTGTTCATTCCTATGCATGGCAAACTTGAAATAATTGCCTCAAAACTACTGCCCTGAAGTCCAACATCTGAGGTTTTTTCCCAGTCTTCACTTTATACATTACATATGCATTGGGCACACAAATCAATCAAATGAAAAAATGTCTTCTTGTACCTTTTGATTGATTTCCTTATGCACTCAAGAGTACTAAGTCGCATGTCACTTTCCTCTACTGATCCCATTTTTTTATTATAATCCAAAACACAGGCAGGTTTCTTTATTATCCCTTGTGTTTTTGGATGTGTCTTTGTAGAATCCTCCTCCTTATGATTGTGAATTGAGGTGAGCATGTATACATCACGTTTATCATGCCACTTCACAACCATGAGGTTTTTTGTGTTTCTTGTTGCCACCTCTCCCTTCTGCGTTTTTGTTGGTAGATCATTGGGCATTCCGTTCTTATTTTGCTTCACAGTTTTGCAGGCACTGGTACGTCTCCTATGAAGATAGTCAAATAGAATGGGACTGCTGTACCAGTTATCGACATAAACATTATGGCCTTTGTCAAGATTATTTTGAAGAAGTGTTGTTACGACTGACCCAGACATTCCCAATACTTCTTTAAGATTTATTTCCGTATCTTTTCTCATATATATTATGAAATCCAGAATAAACCCAGTCTCTACATTGCACAGTACAAAAAATTTCAGACCAAAGCGGTGTCTTTTGGAAGGAATATACTATCTGAAGCTCAGCCTTTCCTTCCATAACATCAGACTTTCATCTATGCGCAAATCCTTGAAAGGATACAGCGTATTTATAACTTTTTCCCTCAGAGCATCTATTATTGGTTGGATTTTGAATAATCTGTGTCCACGAGGCTGATGTTCATTATTTGAAAAGTGGAGCATCCGTAGTAACAGTTTGAACCTATCTTGGGACATAATTTTTCTAAAGAATGGTATTCCTAGCATTGGATCTGTTGTCCAGTATTCATCAAGTTGGTTTTTCTTTGAGTGCCTACACAGCATAAATAAAGCAAGGAACACACATAATCTCAGATACTGTCGTGTCTACCTACCTTTGTAGTTTACTCTTGCTAATAACCTCTGTAGCAGCTTTTACTTTGGAGAAAAAATTGTTCGTCTCGGCTACAGTTCTACCCACCAACTCACCATCAAATATATGTTTGAAACATTCACTTTCGGTCACCTCATTACCAAAATTACCACATTCCACAACCAGAATCATCAAAGTCAAATACTTTTGGAGTAAGCTTGTCTTCCTTCCATTGGAAATAGTCCCATCACAGATTTTTCGTCTTTGGTAATGCGACATTGATGATTGAGTTCCATTATCACCATCTTCTGAATCACTTCTGATGCTATTATCACAAAAATATTTATCAAGATCCTCAATTTCAGAGTCATTACTATTATCACTATCGTCCTCTTTTACAGAGATCAATATTTTGCTGATCTCTGCATCACGCATCTTACTAACACCGTAAGCAGCCATCATAGGTTTACACTGTAAGCCAGATGCTTGGCAGGTGAATGGAGAGAAACTGCTAAAAAAAATTTCGTTGTTTACCTTGATAGAAAAAGTACAGAACAACTGAGAGAAGATGTCAGCCTAATACACGGTAGATTCTGGACTATAAAAGAAGTTCCTTTTTCCTATTTTATTTATTCATTTAATCAAAATTTTACATACAGCACTCGCCATTTTAGAGTAAAATATATAACAAATAATGAGTACAAATAAAAACAGGAAAAAATACAGAGAATAATAAAAAACAACACAGAAGAGAAAGGGGAATATAGTGTTACAAATGGAGCACAGAGAAGTCCGAGCTGAGAATGAGGTAAATGAGCTCTAGAACCTTTGATAAATGATTTATAGGAAAGAATAAACGGATCTATATGGGAAGGAAGATAATTAAATAAAGTAGGAAGACGGAAAAATAGAGAGCGCCTAACAATAGATAACATTGTGGTTGGGATGTGGAGTATATCCATTGAGTGAGTTGTTCTAGAGGGTACTCGTAAACCTAAAGAAGCCAAGAGTTCTGAACTATCAAGAGAGGAAAGATTAGAGGCTGCAGCCTTAGACCAAATAGGGGAAGCATAATTCACAACTGAGAGGACTAATGTGGAAAAGTATAATTTAAGGGAAGCTGCATCCTTTATGTCTGTAAATCTGTATAATATTCCTAGTAGGGACATAGCTTTGTTTTTGATTGCAGTTGTGTGTGCTGTGAAGTTTAACTTATTATCAATTAATATCCCTAGGTTCTTCTGAAGGACAACTCTGGGTAGTAAAACGGAGTTAATTATGTAGTTAAATTCTAGAGGATTTTTACGTAGTGCTACAGTCATTACGGTGCATTTGTTTGGATTTAATCGAAGAGAAGAATCAGAACACCAGTTGGTTATGATTTTGACTGCCTGTTGAAGTATTAAACTGTCTTCAGCAGAATGAATTGGCCTTAATATTTTGCAGTTGTCGGCATACATAAGTATTTCGGATTGAGAGGGACGTAATTGAGATGCTAAGTCATCAATAAAAAGGTTAAACAAAAAGGGGGCAAGAATTGCCCTGAGGAACACCTGAAGGAACAATTGACCAATTTGAATTATTACCTGAAAGCATGACTCGCTGATATCTGTTATTTAAAAAACTATGTAATAACAAAGGAAATTTCCATGCAAGTTGAAGCGGTGGCTAAGCTTATGAAGCAGATGGTTATGATTCAAAGAATTAAAAGCCTTAGAAAAATCAAGGAATATTGTATCTAATTATGATTTATTTTCTAAGGCTTCCATGGAGTGCCTTTGAAAGACAGCTAGATTTGACAAGCAAGAGTGGCCAGGAAGAAAGCCATGTTGCTTGGTGGACAGGTGCGGAGAAGTGAAGTAAAAGAGGCAGTTTAGAATAATTTTTTCACAAATTGAAGAAAGAATAGAAAGTAAAGAAATTGGTTGGTAACTTGTAACATCCGATTTGGAACCTGATTTATGAATTGAAATAATATTTGCACGTTTCCATTGAGGGGGAAAGAGACCTAAGGAGTAGCATCTGTTGAAAATTATACTCAATGAAATACAGAGAGAGGAGGCACAGTTGCATAAAAATACAGGACTTAGTCCATCAGGACCCAGAGAACGATGAGGGTTGATTTTGCATAGGAATTCATAGACTTCACATGGAGAAGTCTGTAAGTCAGATATCGTTAAATGAGAAGCTATGTGAAGTGAGTATCTTCAAACTCACCGGAGATGTTGTGAGGGGAAACAAAGCATTCACTAAAAAAATTGTTAAATAGCTCCAGTCTATTGAGTCCCACAGCTAGATGAGAGCCATTAAAAACTATATCTGGTATTTTTCTATTATTACGACGCCCTTTGACGAATGCCCAGAACTGCCGGGGATTTGAGGAGATATTAGAAGAGATTTTGTTAATGTAGTTAGTATAGTCTTTTTCTGATAGGGACTTACATAAGCACCTTAAATTAACAAAAGTATTTCATGTTTCTAAACTGGGGTGAGTTTTCCAAAGTTCCCAAGCTTGATTTTTGTTTTTTAAGGTCAAAAGAGTCTCTACTATACCAAGGGGGGAACCTTTTTGATTTTGGCTTGACATAAGGAATGCAGTCCTTAATCACTCCAGCAATAATATCCTGCAGATAGCTCACTGCTTCATAGGGAGTTAAGGAATCCAATATGCCCCAGTAAAGTGCAGCTAGGCAGCGATTGAGGTCATCCCAGCAAACTTTCTTCTTAGCGGGAAATGGTCGAGATGGAGTGGGAGGACCCCTGGGTCGCCTGAGGTTGCCTCATAAGCGGAAGGCTATGTCAAGTGACTCATGGTCAGAGTCGAAGATATTTCAGCTAGGCGTGAGAGAATGCAGAGAAACTGAGGAGACAACGTAGTCCAGCATTGCCAAATCTCTGGTAGGAAAAAGATTGTGTTGGGACAGCCCAAGAGCGGTAATGAAATGTTCATAAAAAAATTCATCATGGGGAGATTTGGTTTCACCTCTAAGAGAAGACTCCCACTGTATAGAGAGATTAAAATCACCAAGTAACACTACAGGACCAAGCGGTAGCACTCGCATAATAGAAGTGAAGCAGTTTTCTAAAATCTTTATATCATTCGATGGGGGCCGATAGAAACAGCCAAGAAACACTTTTTTATGGGCAGATGAGCAAGATGCATTGCGTGCGAGAGAAATTTCAGTCCACAAGATTTCACAAGGAGTTTCAAGGTCATTTCTTCGTTTTGAGGAGTAACATGATTTAATTGCTAAAAGCACGCCACCACCTCGAGAGGATCAGTCCCTGCGATAAATTTTGTGGGTATTGGAAAATGCAAATTCACTGTCCCTAACAGAAGAATTATGCCAAGTTTCCAAGTGACAAAACCGTTGCATACAAGTCACAAGTTGACAATTTGTTTTTAACACTTCTCGCATTTTGGTAGTAAAAACACAAGGGGAAGCCCTGATTAGGCCCTGGATTTAACTCAATATCACCACATTTGTAAGGCGCTCAAGTTGAAATTGAGTATGTACAATCGTGCCCATCAACAGGTTAATAATAAAACATTTTGTGAAATTTATACAAATTTTTAAGAATGTTGCCCCTTGGAACATAGGCAACTTGTGACATTACATTTGCAAACTTTATGAACAGATTCATTCATTTTTATAAAATTATACAGTAAATTATACAGTAAATTCTAGATTTTAAATTATATCTTATACAATATACTTTATATATTTTATGTTACATAATACAATTTACATTATTCTTTTTATTATATGACAATAAGTCCACAAGACAGATGGCAGCAGTCAGGTCAATATCCGACACCTTCACAAAACAGTATCAATTGTTTAGAACAGGAGCACCAATTCCTATACTTACTAATTGTGTGATATTTTTCGAAGCATGGGATCACACATAAGGCAGGTATTTCAGGGCAGTTGTTGCAAAAGTATATGGTTTGCTTTCTTTTGCATAATCCCTTCCCTTTCTTCTTGCACTGTGCTGGTCGAATTCTGCACACAACGTAGTCTGGCTTATGCTTCTTATCCTCATAATGGGATGGGAAATGATTTTCTCTCAATCGAATACTCAAGGTGGAGGGAGGCCTACTAACTTGTCGTGATTGAGTGTTTCTTTCATATCCTTCTAAAAGACTGTTATTACACTGTCTAAATGTTTTTTGTCAATTTTTTCCTCAGAATTCTGAATTGTGTAGCATATACAGTGGACGCTTCTTATTGTGATCACTTTGGGGCACAGCTTATTTGATAACCTTAAGCAATTGATAACAGTGACCGATGAAACAAGAATGCAGCTGTTTAGCATTGTTTATTGGTGCAGAGCGGAAATGTGTACATAAAAAGGTGGAAGTGGACAGAAAGAAAACATTAAAATCAAGCAATATAAAATGTTTTCATTCTGCCCTCTCAATAACGTCTCAATTTTTAAAAATTGTACACAAAAGAGGTTGCGAAATTTTTAACTGCACTGCTGCATTACGTTGACTCATTTTCGGTAATTTTTCATAGCGTTCTAAAATGGCAAGTTTTTCTTTAAGGGTTAGATCGTTACGTTTCTTTTGCACTTCCGCCATTACATACACACAGAGGAATGACACCGACAACCATACGAACTGTACAAAGCAACAGCAGTAACTAGACATGCAAAGTGTCGGAGCTCAAGAACAAACTGGGATGTTACGTAATTACTTCCACTGCACATGGGTCAAGGCTGCGATAAGGCCATAAGGCAGAAAAGCAATAACAAAAACCGAAGCGCTGATTAGAATAAACGTCGTTTTTCTATGTATTAGTATACATCTGATTGGGACTTCATTAAAGTGTTAACATTACACGAATGATAACATTATCCGTGGTTACAATAAGCAGCATCCACTGTATATGAATTTACCAACGCTGTTTCAATTAAAAAATGCCAAATGCATTGGAACCATTTTTTATTCCTCCTGTTGAAGGAGTAAGTGGAGCACAGTTGGTTGAATTTATCGACTCCACCCATGTACTTATTGTACTCTATCTCTATGTTTGGCTTATTTACAGTTTTCTTTCCTTTTTTAGTATTCACCTTGACTTTTGTAACACCTGCATTTCCCACAGTGGACAACATACTAACTTTAGTGGTATCTTGCCAAGTGCATGCCAGCATTGTTCTATCTTCAGTTTCCCACATAATAGGTAATTCTCCTCGTTTCTGTTTAATGTTTTTAATTTCAGGCAGTAATCCTCGTCTATTGGCACGAATAGTATCACAGGCTCCTGTACTCAGCAACATCATATAAGGAAACACTAGAATAAAAATTGTCCATATATACATAATGTCCCTTATTTTCGAAACCAGTAATTAGGGATTGCACTACTCTTGATGCTAGGCCATCAACCAGGACGTTTTCAGTTTCTTTTCCAGTATATACCTGAAATTTCATCAGAAAACCTGTGAGTGAGTCGCAGAGAGACCAAACTTTTATTCTCCATTTTGCAGATGGCTTGGAAGGAAGGTATTGTTTAAAAAAAGTCTGCCTTTAAATTTTAACATTGATTTGTCTATAGAAGGTTCCCTATTACTTACGTAATGTTTGATATATAGATCCTTCACAATATCTAAAATGGGCCTTATTTTATAGAGTCGATCAGTTTTATTTCCCTCATATTTGTTATCTACGAAATGTAAAAAGGAACAAATTAATTGATATCGATCCCTAGAGAGCACTGGTCTAAATCCTGGTGTCTGAAACAACCAAAAAAGATCTTTAAAATAAGAAGCAAGTGTAGCTTTATGGACCGCTACCATACCAATTTCTAATGCTACAACTGCTTGGATGTCATTTGCGGAAACATCTTTCCATTGTGTGAACCTCGACCTCTGGGTAAGGGACCCCATCTCGTTAATCCTAGCCTCTGCATACCTGTTAGTTTCCATAGCAGTTTTCTGAAATATTGTCTTTGGAAAAAACTTTAAAAATCACAACTGGGGATAAATTTTCAAAGCCAGTTACACTGTGCATTCCCTCAAAATCAGGACTGAAACTTAAATCTGATTTGGGTCCTCTTGAAACATTCACATTATTCCATACATACGTTGAAGCCTCCAGTACACTTGACTGTCCATGGATTGGAGTCTGTCTGCCTTCCTCTTTGTCTTCATCGGATGACTCCATTGCTTCTTCATCATCGAAGTCCACTTCATACTCAGAGTCTGATTCTTGAAGCGGAAATTTTTCTTGTTTCTTCTCTCTTCCTCTTCATGCTCATGACTGAGCTCGAATAATAAAAAAAGATAGACTAATAGAAGATTATAATAGGGAGAATAATAGAAAAATTAGTAGATTAACATATTTTTGCAAAAGAAAAAACTTACCTTGAATAATTCCACGTCTTCTCTCTAAGATGATGAGGATCTGATGGAATGGTGGAAATTGTTTGCTAAAATTTACTGTTGTGGAAATCAAATTCTCAGAACTCGACTCAACTCACATGACTCGCAAAAATATGTTACCACTTCGAAAAACCAGAAAAAACTGAATGGAAAGAGTAAAATCTCTAGAATATTTCAGAGGCGGTACAAGAGAGGCAAGGACTAGCCAATTGGAAAGAACTAAGGCAATAAACTGCAGTCAACGGTAAACCAGCTGCAAAAATGATAGCATAAGTGCGAAAATAGACAACTTCCAAATTCTGCATATGTTTGAGAAAAAGTATGTGTTGAGGTTTATGGAGCCTAGCAGGATAACATGCAGGCAAATACAGATCAAAAACGATAGCCACAATACCCCCAATAAAAAAGAGGCACCCATGGTTTTCGCTGGCACGTGACGGGTATGGGCATGTGTGCCTCAAGTTGTAAACCCTTGTTCAAGTGCATGTCCTTTGTCGGCTTCCATTGAATGGTAAAGAGAACCTTCGGTAAACTCTAACCTGGGTCGAAGCAGTGTGAAAGAAAGGTCACAGCTTGCTCATCTGCCTTTTCATTCTTGCAACCCTCGAGTGAGGCAAAAGTCACGCAATTATTTCAACAAATATTCATCACTATCGCATTTGCTCATTGTTACTCTATATAAGGCCACTTTTTCTTCATTTGCCTATGCATAAACTATAAGTCTCCACAATAAAATACGCAAAATATACTCGACCATTTCGAAAGCATCTGGGAGACTTCTACTGCCGGCACATTGAGGATTTTCCTGAGAGGTTTTTTTTTGCATACAACCTATAGAATCGGACATGCAAATACTTCAGTCCTATAAGTAGTGATCTTTGGAAGCTGAAGGGCGTAAGCATTGTGGCATCGAGGAAAAAGATCTTTTGCTTGATAGAAATGTTTCTGTTTTCTTTTGTTCGAAGAAAACGTAAAAAAAAACACTTCAAGGGGTTAAATGACCAATAAACATTAATAATTTAAACATTTTATAAAAAATAAACAGTAAATAATATTAAGGTACTAAATTATATATGAAAATAATCATTATAACCTGCCATAATAGCTTCCTGTGCATTATAATATGACAAAAAATATGCACAATTTTCCTGGAGAAAATCAACCTGACAAATTATGGCTAACAGTATTTGTATTTAATAAATTTTCAACAAAATTTCTGCAAAAAAGTGCAAAGTTGGGTTGTCTTAAGACAATTATATCCTCCAACTGAAATGTTTTTATCGCACATTGATACTAAATTTTTATTTCAAAATGCCTGGTTGGTTACACTTAATTTACAGTTTAAACAAAAATAAATAAAAATATTACATCATTTAAGTACATATGCAGAGATTAACTGTTTACAATTTTAAATTTTATTCACTGTAATTGCCACTATTTTCTTCATTTGAAACAAATTCTATGGTTTCCTGAGATGTGTGCTGCCACAGAATATCATCCTCAGAACCATTGATACGAGGTGTTACCCAAAAGTTCTGGGAATTTGTGCATAAAAAAATTACTAAGTCCTAATTTCCACCGTCCCCTTCAAAGTAGTCCTCTTGGGCTTTTATACAGCGTTTCCAGCATTTTTTCCATGATGCGAAGCATCCTTGGAAGTCCGCGGGTGTGAGCCTGTTAAGCACCTCTTGCGATTCTCAATCGTGTCAAAATGTCGCCCTTTCAGCCGGAGTTGCATTTTGGGGAACAGGAAAAAGTTGCAGGGGGCGAGGTCAGGAGGGTAGGGGGTGACTGTCATGTTTTTGGAAGCCAGGAACTGCCTAATAACGAGTGACGTGTGGGCGGGTGCATTGTCATGGTGGAGCACCCAGTCATTGTTGCGCCATTTGTCTGAGTGTTTGTGTCAGACATTCTCCCTTAGCTGCTTCAAAACATCGCAGTAAAACTTTCCATTGACAGTTTGACAAGGTGGGAGAAATTCTTTGTGGACAATCCTGTCGACGTCAAAATAAATGATCAGCATGGACTTGACATTGCTGCGAACTTGATGCGCTTTTTTCAGCCATGGTGAATTTGGCAACTTCCACTGTGACGACTGCTGCTTTGTCTCAGGGTCATAACCATAAACCCAAGATTCATCACCAGTTATGACCTTGGAGATAAAGTTGGGGTCATCTCTAACTTCATTTTGAAGCTCCCTGCAGACAGCAACGCAATGGTCTTTCTGGTCATTGCTCAGCAGTCTCGGAACAAATTTTGCAGCAATGCGTCTCATGTTCAAATCCTCCGACAAAATGCATTGACACGTCCCGTACGACAGTCCTACGATGTCACAAACGTCATGGATTGTTTGCCTTCGGTCTGCCAGGATAGCCTCACGCACTTTTGCTACGTTTTCCGGAGTTGTGCTTGTCGAAGGTCAACCAGAACGCTCATCATCGTCGACAGACGTCCATCCATCCTTGAAACGTTTGTACCAAAGGAACGTTTTGCTTTGGCTTAAAGCATCATCACCAAATGCTTGTTTAAGCATTCTGTGTGTTTCTGGTGCCATTTTGCCGAGTTTGAAGCAGAATTTGATGAAAATTCTTTGCTCTTTAACATCAGCCATTTCAGTTCGAAACGAATTTGCAGAACCACTCAAACACGACATTACAAAAATGCACAGAACTTGCAAACACGTGCACTCAGCTAGCTGCCATGTTGCACACTTATTCACAATGGATACTGCCAGCACTACCTAGCGGCAAGTGGCCGTACTGCAAGCGGTTCGTGTGCGCTATTCAAATTCCCAGAACTTTTGGGTAGCACCTCGTATCATTGGAAATGCAGCATTTGTTGAAGCCATAAACAACACTTGGGGTGGAAATCAGGTCCAAAGCTTGGAGTACCCAATCGCACATCTGACCAAACTGATGGTTTTCTTATCCTACCTGATGGAGTAAGATTGTGGTCGCTATATCAAAGCCAGTCTGTGTACTTCTTCCTTAAATAGCCTTTAAATGACTTGTTCATAACTGCATCTAAAATTTGTAATTGGGAGGTCATACCTGTGGGGATGATAACCAAATCTGTGTTCATTTTAGCCATTTCTTCTCTGATACTCTGGATTGGGTGTTCTCAATACAAGCATTGATATTTTTCTGAACAACATTCCATGCTTTCTTCTGCAAACAACTTGAAGCCAGTCCACAATAAGTCTTTCCTCCATTCAACCCTTTTCTTGCACTCCTACTATCATTCCAGAAGAGAACTTTTCTTTTGGCATTATTTTTCTCTTAAAACTGTTGTATGGTATAAGTTTTGTACCATCCTCCAGAACTACTGGCATAACTGTAACTCGAGATTTCTCGTTTCCGGTAGATTTTATTCTCCTTTATTGTGAACAGTAGCATTCATAGGCATGTCAAAAACAGGAATTTTATCTGGATTATCTATTAAAATAGGATAATACCCATGCTATATCCTTAAGGCATGGCATTGAAATGAAATGAGTTTTTCACTGAAATGCTGAGGTAGCCTCTGCGCAGGGGTGGATACAGGGCTAGGCGACCGCTTAGGGCCTTGTGCCTCATAGGGACTTAACTAGGAAAGAAATGTGTTGATGGTGATGTGTGAGCAGTGGCACTCGAAACATCATCTAGAAAGCTTTTGCAGGTGTTTATTTGAAGAATAGCAATGAACGATTAAAAGAAACATCTGGAGAGAGGCAGAAAGAAACATTGAGTGTATGCAGTCACGCACAGAATGCCGTCGTGAAGAGAGTAAAGGTTAAAAGGTTTTGTGGATGTGTCTGAGATGTGGAATGATGGACAGAAATAGACCTCGACTAGCTCCACCTCTCACTTGAAAATCCAAGATTAAAACAAATTTAATTCCATCGCTCTTTTCTGGACTTAAATTGTATGTCGGACGGCGGAATGTGAAGTTCTTGCTAGATGTATCGTACAATCTACATCGGACAGCGTTGAGTTAATAAGTCAGCAGCTTAATATTAGAAGTGAAAGAAATGTTTACATAGTTTGAAAAGTCTCAGCACAAAGAACTAGTCATGCATTTTAGATGATGAAGACGATCATTGTAAAAGAGAACTGGTGTGTTCGAGGACTTGATCAGTTGGATTTTGCTGGTCCTCCTAGTTGGTTCGTAGTTCCTGTGAATCGCAAATAGCTAAGTGGTGTTATCGCAAGGCATTTTATTGTATTCGTGAATCATTATCATAATTAACATAGTTATTTTAATCTAAAATATTTAGTTTAGTATTATTACATTAAGAAGAATAATTAACCCCATTTAAGCATTAAAATTCCAGGGAGAGATCGGGATAAAGATAGAAAGTTTGAATCAAGAGCATTTAAAAGGAAAAAGTGTGCTCTTTTGGAAGAATCACAACGAAAGTATAAAGGATCTTTGAAGAAAATTTTTAAGAGGGAGTGCAGTAAAAAAACCTATTCTAGTTGCAATGTATCTTATTGATGTTAGCTGTGAAAGTAGAAATGAAAATCTTAAAGACCCCAACATAATGGTGTGATGGCTATGATAGTAATGCTCCGTCAACTTCTACCTCAGCAGAATTAGTTTCTGTTGGGGAATAGCCTAGTGTATTCACTAATTATAGTGATCCTGGTGATGAGTAGATTTTCCCTTTGACCCATAAGCAATTGAGCAATATTGTTCGAAAAGGTCCGATTCGCATCTTAAGAAAAAATGATGACTTTCCGTTAGATGATAAAAACCGACATTTGAGGTCATTTTACTAAAAACGTATTAATCAATGGTGAAAAGCATATCCCAACACATAAGAGTAGAAAACCGCTGCTGTAAAACAAGTGAAGATTTTCTAGACATTCATTGTGAAATTGCTAGTTGTAGAGTTAAGAACTATGGCTCAATGTTGCTACTACAGTGAACCAACTGCCTCTAATCCATTTGAAGACTGGCCCATGATCGACATCAGAAGCTGTAAGTATATATATATAAATAAATAATTCAAAATTTGTTTGCGTGTTTTGTTCATTAAAATATAAACTCGTATTCAGAAATCATAAGTCGTGGGCCTGCAAACTCCAATCGTCTAGGGGCCTCGCACAGAGCTAATCCATTCAGTATCATCATCCTCCTACTCCATCCATAGCTTGCTTTAAATTCCGTTTATGTTATCTTTCTCAATTTCACTTCCTTTACACTTGATAATTTTGTTACTACCAGAAATCCTTGATTATGTATCTCATTAATGTACTCGATGACATCTCTCAAGTTCTACATAACACCCTTTTTAAGGTCTTCAAAATACCTTTCTTGTAGAGTGTGCATTTAGGAGTTCATTCTTTTGTTTTCGTCAATGCCTCGCATTATTCCTAGTTACACAGAATTTTTAAGTGGCTGCACTATTATTAGTTTTATTCTACCTCGCAAACCACCATAATTTTTACATTAGCTTCATAACTCTTTCATAACCCTTTGTTAATTTGGCCCTTTCTGTTCTTTGTATTTCAATATAGTCACTCATTTTTGTCAAGAGTTAAATCACCAGAAATAGGTCAACAAAAAATTTTTTTAACTTAACACGTGCACCTTCGAAGCTACACTGCATCCCTGAAGGAAATAGGAGGTTGAGTAATATTTAGCAATGACCTTAAGCATGCAGAGTGTAGGTGGCTGCTGTCTTGGTAGAACATTGAGGGCTGAAATTGAGTGGGGTTGAGAGGGAGAGGAGGATTAGTAGATATATTTTGGTTACATTTATATTGTATGAATTTTTCAGCTTACATTTTAGAAATAATCATAATAACTTAATAATCAGGCAAATATGGTATGTGTTGATGTATGATTTATTCCTTGTTTGTTTCGGCAGCAGTTAACTTTGAACTTTTGGCATCTTTTAGCAGCATTTTCATCCAGTTTTTGTCATCCATCATTCAAGTTTCTATTATCTGTAAAAATCAATGTTTGCCATTTGATAAAATCATGTGAAAATTTAAAATAGAAATTGTTGTATTATTTATTTATTATTTCTAATATTCTTTGTCTCTCTGTCTTACTGTTTATTATTTTGTAAAATCATTAAATTATTTCATATGCTATAAAGAAAGGAAACAACTACTATGCCATAATTTAATAAATAGTGGCACACAAAGGTAGAATAAGAGGAAAAAATGAAAGGTTAAATCTTTGCCATAGTCTCCACTCATTATTAATACTTCATATATGTTGCAGAGCAATTGAATGCTTAAGAAAATCTGAGTGTATATCACATCTCATAAAATGGAAGTGAATTAAATGAAAGGGAATGCATGAACATTTACTGTTGTTGTTTTAAGCTTATTTTCTTAGTTGTTGATAGAAGAAAGTAGGGTAAAATAATATTTTTTTTGTAAAACCAAATAAAATTTTTATAATTCTTTTCACCCAAGATCATAGCTCTTGCATTGGAAGGACGCAGGATGCAGGGATCTCGCCGACGTCCTAATACTTCGAGCTACAAAAAATTGGATAGTAATTTGGAAGAAGCTGTGACTTCAACATGCTCATCATCATCTGTTACTCATGTTATATTTTGATGAAATATCCTGTTGGCCAATAATCATACAAATTTTAAATTTTATTTTGGCAAAACTGCATAACAATAAAATACAACTTTCAATATATTTTAATATTTTGATTTGATGCAATACAATTTGTCATCTGAAATTTTTAGTGCAGTATACTTTCGATTAACCAGTTTGATAGAGGATCTAGGGTGCACAGATTATCTGGACAATGTAATTTAATAAACTAAATTAGAAAGTGTAAGGGATTGTTGTGTGGGTTGGGGAAGTGAGAACAGGGAGATAAGGAAGTAGTGGGAGTACAGGGGAGAGATGGACAGATTGTATTGTAGACAAACAACGTATATCTAGCCAAAAGATTTGCTTTGTCATTAAGTTAGTTCCAGCTGTTATAAAGGGTATTGAAAAACAATCTTTGCACAGGGTTACCTATGAAAAGGGTCAATTAGCTGAAATGGAATGTGAAACAAGGTCAACGAACAATTCAGCATGACAAGTTCAGTCTTATGACTTTCAATAAC
Source organism: Tanypteryx hageni (assembly GCA_028673005.1). Taxonomy (NCBI): domain Eukaryota; kingdom Metazoa; phylum Arthropoda; class Insecta; order Odonata; family Petaluridae; genus Tanypteryx; species Tanypteryx hageni. The sequence goes on along the minus strand of CM054120.1, from coordinate 178,993,271 downwards.
CATTCAACCCCTTGATGTTGTTTTGAACTCATGATTCATCAAAATAAAGTAGAATAGTGAGACTTTGGTGTTAAAATGCACAATTGTCAGTCTACCTTGACAAATGTTTTTGCAACTATTGTATCAAGCATAACCAGAATTTCTCTAACCTTTGTTTCACCATATATTCCATTAAAAATCTGCTAAATTTTCAGCCAGTCTTGCTGAAAAATTTTGTTATTTTGTACATACTTAAGTAGAACTGATTAAAGGGTGACAGCATTAAAATATTCTTCAAATCAAAATGTTAAAAATGCAGTTTTGTCCATTTTCATGCATGGGTTTATGCTAACTGGATAATCCTTTTCTCGTTGATCGAGAGTATACTGTATTGAAAGGAATAAAGGGAGAAATTTTTGGGGTTTTTTTAAGCAATAAATTGTGCTAACTTGAATATTACTCCATTTATTTTGTACTTTTGTCTGTCAACTTAAGTTCCTTTTGTTTATTCTTGGTTCATCGTCATTTATAGTGTATCAGATTTGGCAGTAATTTTGCTGTGTAATATACCTTGAATGCAAATTTGTTTTTATTTAGGCTAACTGGTATGAAATGGTTGTTTTCACCAAAGAATTTAAATGAATGTGATCAGTTTTGCTTTTAATATTTCTAATAGCCAACACTTCATTATCATATATGTATTTCCAATTATTATTTTTAAAAGGTACTTATTGATTGAGCAACAATGTTTAATGCATGATAAGTTATTCATATATAATGTTTATCATTGAAGAAAAGAGAAAGTTCTGTGCCTGAAATTCATTCCTACATTTATTTATTCTAATAAATTTGTCATTGTTTTGAAAGTAACGATAGATTTTGGTTTCTTTGAGGCAGCTTAGAATTGAAAATTTTTGCTAATTAATGTAAACTTCCTCTGTATTAAGTGAGTTGCGCACACCTGCTGTTTGTTTCCTAGTTTAAGTGTTAAAATTGTTCTTAAATGTTAGTATTTGCATTTTTTAATAAAACACCTAATTAAGCCATTGAGGCTTTAATGATGGTTACTTTCACTAACTTATGTTTATTTTTTATGCAGTTGTAACATTTAGAAATTTTTTCATCATTATTTAATTGCGCTTTGAATTAAAATTTGTTTTATTTTCAAATTTTACAAAACCAAAAATGTTTTATTTATGACAATCATATCTTATTTGTATTCAAGTATCTTCTTTTTATAAAGAAAGGTGCATTTCTGGATTTTTTTTCTTTCAGTTGGTGGTAATAAGTTCCCATCAGAAAAGGCTTATTAATGCATTTAGTATATATTTAGTTGTTTAACCCTTTGTATGCCAGAGCTGATGTATTGGAACTTAATACTCATGCCTAAAATGACACAAGTTACCACAATGAATTAAAGCATATAAAACAAATTCCCACTACCAACATTTATACCAAAATCATTGATAATTTAACAAATTCCACTTGGGAAGGCTCAACTTTGTGAAAAGATTCCATAATGTAAATAAAAACGAATGTTGTAAATTTACATCATTGATAATTTATCATGGAAAATTCAACACAAAATTAACCCTAGAACTACCAAGTGATTTTCACTACCATGGACTACCAAGGGGGGGTCTCAGAGGCCCACCATCTAAAATACAATAAAAAGTAATAGTAACGTTTCGAACCTATTGTTATATATTTAAAAACATCATAGGAATACAGCTAGCTATACAGTTTTATTAATTTATTTGAAATTATATGTACATAAAGACAAATATTTACATTAGAGCAATTCTTTTACAATCTTCCTCATGTTTTCAAGATCATATTAATATTGCAGTAAGATTGTATTTACAGAATTAATAACAAATTGATTAGAAAAATGGTTTAATCTGATTCATCTGACACAACAGTTTAAACAAATAGCATTGCTTCACACTGCTTTCTATGCATATGGTGCTTATAAGTTAGGCTACCTGCATGTACAGGCATGCAGCCAATGACTAAATAATTTGCAGAAAATTGAAATATTCATACATTGCTGAGAAATTTTGGGTAATTATTTTACATAAGTCTCTGCACAATGTAATAAAATATCCAGATTTTTCTTTGTTTATAAAAGAGAAACATGAAAAAACAAGTTGTGGGCCTCGGCCCCCCTTGTTAGTTCTAGGGTTAATCTACAGAAATCCACAACATTACATACTTAAAACCAGACCAAACACAAAATGCATAAAATCCCATACCCTTCCCTATACACTCGGGTTAAATAGGATTTTCAAAAACATAGGTTTCAAATTTATATATGCATATTGCAACAAACTGCAATAATGTAGGCCTGGAATAGCAAATGATTTTTGTGTTGTGCCCCAAGAAAGTAATGTGAATCATCAGAATTTTTCTTTGCACGCTACAAGTTTACTACACCTCGAACAAACTTCATATTTTATACAGAAAATACAAGCTTATGCATGCCATTTAAAATCACACGCATGCCACTTCGGGCCATATATTTGCCATCGCTATTCTAGGCCATGCTAAAGACAAAATACTTGATTACAACAAATCTAGAGTTTATAAAATACAATGTAGTCAATACAACAAATTCTATATAGGACAAACAAAAAGGAAACAGTACTCTATTTAAAGAACAGTTATCACACTTTAAAAACAGAAATTTTGACAAATCTAGCGTTGTCAAATATTGTAGACAGCCCATCCCATTTACATTAAAGACCTTACATGAATAAAACATACAATGCACAAACAAGACGCATGCGAAAGTATATACATTCACTGACACAAAGATAAGATTGAAAGGTGCATTTAGGATAATAAATACTGGTGTAGTCTGATTTTCTGTGTGTGTGTGTAAGTGCCGAGTCCCTGGCATGGAGTCACATCCGCGAACTCACACGCATAATACTTTGGTCCCTGGAGTGAATTAGTTTTCCATAAACCGATAAGTGTGATAGAACCATTATTTATTTCTTTGTTTCTATTTATTGTTTGTTGTTAAAGGTTTTACATTTTCATTTAACGTCACACCAAAGGCAGCTCACACTTATTTTTACATTAGACCAGTGGTTTTTAAACTTAATACATCTTCAACATCATCTTAAGGCAGCCAACCTTATTCCCAGGTTGGGAATCTCTGCATTAGGCTGCTGTTGGCCTAAATAATACATAGTGTTTGTATATTTTTTCAGTCATGTTGTATGAAGGAAATCCATCAGCAGTATGGGCTGTATAAGAACTTTCTCATGTGATGTATCATTCAAAACTTTTTGTAAGTTCACAATGATAGATGTATTTTTTCATTTCTCAATTTTTATTAAGTCCTGCGCGATTGACCACAGTATGCTTCGAGATCGATCGGACAATCATGATCAACCGGTTGCTAACCCTTGGGTTAAACATATGCATCAGCAAGATTTGGTTAAGTTTCTTGAACAACCATGTATTAAAAATGCCAATTCTCTTAGAATGATTTCAACAATTTATATTTGCCAAAATTACTGTGAAATTGGAGCATTTCAGACAAATCATAAACAAACAAATACTGGGATAAGAATTGAGTGTAATACTCTTAAATATATTTATAGGATTACAGTTAATAATAAGAAGAGGCACAAGCGAGCTCACATCTGAAGGGTTAATAATAAAATTATTTGGTAGGTATTAGTGAATGTTGATAATTATACTACTTTCACTGAAATTTATCCACTTTTTATATTAATGGCTCAACTTAAATGAGTAAACTTTTTTCTCCTGAAGCCAGCAGGTTCGTTAAGGTAAAAACTTTTTCATCAACTGCTGGTCACAAGTGAAAGTGTTGGTGAACAGCCGATGCTGAGGCACACTTCCCACGGTGCGGCCAAAAATCCTCCGACGAAGCAAAGACCCCACAATGGGGAGGGAACCCAACAGCGACTGAACGAAAAGGAACAAACCAACGGTGTTCTAGGAAAATAATGATGTGCCAGTGATGTCGATGAAACGTACTTCCTCAAACAGTTTATGGCCAATATGTATTTCGGTCGCCAAGCGACCATCTTCAGGGCCAAGGTTAGTGACTCCAAGTGAGTGAGGATGATCGGTCTCGGGTCTCTTTTATATCCGATCGAGATCCGGAGGGGAGGGGGGGGGTTTCGGAGGAGGTAATACAGGGACTAATTTCAATAGTACGCTATCAATGTTTCCAGGTTCGAGATTTAATCTCGTGTGTCGGTGTTTGCAAATTTCAAGGCTTTCTAATGCGTCTAACTTGGCATTTGGGCATCCTTTAAGCAAGGTTAGGTTTTCGATATCCATGCGGTGGTTTCTTTCTATAATATGTTTTGCGACGGCTGATTTTTCCGGTCTCCCATATTTTGTGTGTGTTAATGTTCCTTAAATCTAACTGTGGGGTTTCGTTTTGTCTGTCCAATATAAGCCTTGTCGCAGTCCTGGCATTGTATTTTGTAAATCCCCGATTTTTTCAGTGGTGGTATTTTTTCCTTTGGATTACCCAACAAGTTTTTGACCGAGTTTTGATTGTTGAACGTTGCCTTGTATCCGATGTTGTTCAAGATTTTTGTTAGGTTTTTAGTAATTTTTGGAAAGAAAGGGATAGCGATATATTTTTTGGCGTCTACTTGGTTTTCTTCCTTGGTTAAAGTCGCGTCTTTCTTTTTAGCTTTGTTTTGATGTTTTTTGATTAAGTCCTGATTATTTTTGTCTAAAAACGGGATTTCATTATTTTCCTCCACTTCGTACGTAAAGTTTATGGACTTGTGTACACTATTAAGTTCTTCTACGAACGTGTCAATATTATACTCTTTTGTGTCGAAGATTGCGAGGATGTCGTCTATGTAGCGAAACCATATTTTAGGAAAATATTTGAACTTTTTTCTACATTGCATTTCAAAATAGTAGAGAAAAACATTTGCAATGAGTGGGGAGAGTGGGTTTCCCATAGAAGTCCCCTTTGTCTGTTTATAAAATTTGTGGTTAAAAACAAAATAATTTTGATCCATACATAATTTTGTCAATAATAAAATGTCCTGTATTTTTGTATCCTCAACATCCTTATTTTTAGACCAGTCCTCAAGATTTTCGAGAGCACATTCAATGGGCACACTTGGAAACAGTTGTTCTACGTCAAAAGATACTAAAAGTTCAGTCAATTTTATTTCTACAATTTTCAATTTTTCTATAAGGTTATACGTGTTTTTAATGCCATAAGTTTCTTCGATCCCTAGGGTTTTAAGTTCTTGGGTGAGCCATTTGGCTAATTTGTATGTAGGGGAGTTTATTGCTGTGATAATAGGTCTCATTTTTTCCCCAGGCTTGTGTATTTTGGGTAGACAGTATAATCATGGTAAGATTGGGTTTTCTGTCTTTAGTGAAAAAGAAAGTTTTCCATTTATTGTATTTTTCACCTTTTAATCATGTCTTTAAACTGTGTACATAGTTTATTGATGGGATCTTTGGCAACTTCAATATAAGGACCGGTCTTAATTGTGTTTTCTGTTGTGGTAATGTAGTCGTTATTGTCTAAAATGACGGTTGTATTACCCTTGTCAGAGTTAAGAAAAATGCAATCCTTTTTCCTAAGTTCGTTGATGATTTTATATTCAGTTTTATGGTTGATAGACTGACTCAGATTTTTATTGTTTAGGTTCCGTTCTATTTCAATTTTGCAGGCATTTCTAACATATTGTTTTGTGGTGTTGTCCTTGTACTTTAGCCCTGTCTCTATTTCCACGATTATGTCTTCAATGGGAGGTGTTTTGTATGGTAGACAGTGTTTCAGTCCTTTGTTTAGCACGTTCATCTCTTCCGGTTTAAAAGTGGTCTTTGATAAGTTAATAACAAAACTTTTCATTTGTGGTGGTTTAGTTTTTTGGAGTCCTCGGAGTGCTCCTAACTTCCGATTGATTCTTAGAAGTTTGTTTTCGAATTTATGTTGAATGACAGTGGTCATGTTTTTACCTTAACGAACCTGCTGGCTTCAGGAGAAAAAAGTTTATTTGTATCATTTTATCTTGCCAGCGAAGCTCACCTTTTTTATTTTTATTTACCATGACGATCCAGTATAAAGAGCTTAATAGATTACACGCCATTAGGCAGAAAATTCCTTTTATTAATGCAGACATTCTTTTTTTAAAAAACTGCAAGGAACACTAAATCTTTCCGAATTTTATAAAAATACGGGGTCCTTCACATAATCCTATAGCAACGAAAGCCATACAAATTGCACGTCAAGCATGGCTAAAATTAGAAATCAAGTCTAAATATGCAAAACGCAGCACACTCGAGTTACAGGCTTATAATTTACACCTTCAAATTACCAAAGGTTTGGACTGCATAAATTACCAAGCCTTGAAATTTACAAAAACCGACACGCGAGATTAAATCTCGAACCTGGAAACATTGATAGCGCACTATTCAAATTAGTCCCTGTGTTACCTCCTCCGAAACCCCCCCCTCCCCTCCGGATCTCGATCGGATATAAAAGAGACCCGAGACCGATCATCCTCACTCACTTGGAGTCACTAACCTTGGCCCTGAAGATGGTCGCTTGGCGACCGAAATACGTATTGGCCATAAACTGTTTGAGGAAGTACGTTTCATCGACATCACTGGCACATCATTATTTTCCTAGAACACCGTTGGTTTGTTCCTTTTCGTTCAGTCGCTGTTGGGTTCCCTCCTCATTGTGGGGTCTTTGCTTCGTCGGAGGATTTTTGGCCGCACCGTGGGAAGTGTGCCTCAGCATCGGCTGTTCACCAACACTTTCACTTGTGACCAGCTGTTGATAAAAAAGTTTTTACCGTAACGAACCTGCTGGCTTCAGGAGAAAAAAGTTTATTTATATCATTTTATCTTGCCAGCGAAGCTCACCTTTTTTATTTTTATTTAACTTTAATGAGGATTGAACCTCATTAAAATACAATTTCAGGTCTTAAGTGAAGAATATTATAAATTGTAATGATAACTAATGGATGTAAACGTTTTTAGTATTCTCTGGTAAATGGGGTTTCAATGTCAATGCTAATAGTACCTCATTATTTCAAATTCAGTTTTGGCATATAAGGAAATATAAAAATCAACTCAAGAATTCAACTTCCAAAATAATACTTCAAAAAGATTAACAAAATTAATAGGTTATATAAATATGTTTCAACTGCTGTAAGCCCAAAATAGAACATTTGGAAAATTGAGAAAAATACTGCAAAAATGTGAGTTCCTGAAGAAAGAACCACAATCCCACAACCTTGGAAAATATTTAAACTTGATTATAAAAATACCTAACGTGTTGGCAGTGGGACCTTTAAATCCCACCCCCTTGGGATCAGATCTCATAATACTCCACACGAGCGACATGATATTGGTTTTGAGGGGTCGTATTGACCGAGCCAGGAAAAAAATATTTTTAAATATTAATATTGAGATTTATTTAAATATAATGATATATACAAGATGATATAAGATATTTAATGCTGTGTGGATACACTTTCAAAAATACACTTGAAAATAATTGCCTGTCTGCATTCATTATCCATCATGAATCCAAATAGGAATTGCCATTAAAAATAATAAATCCATTGTAGGTTAGAGTTTGCTAAATAACTAGACATTAACTAGTTTATATCGCAATTGCTCACAAATAACAGCATGAGGTTAGCCGAAAGATGTGCATTGTGTTAGTCCTCGGGGGTCCTCAATTTCCTCCACCAAATAAAAAAACATATTGCTCCCACTCAAGCGGGAAAAGAAATTGGAAAATCTGGATTTGTACTCTTTAGGGAGATTTAGGAAAATACTGTAAACAACAAATGTCTCAATGCTGCCGTTTATTGGTTAAATATCAACAAATAATGATGTTTACGAATTGTAAAAACAAACGTAAATACATAGCTTGGAATAGATGGTGTGGTCAGGGGGAGGTAAGGCGTGGTACTAGTCTTTGCCGCTGGCAGGGAGAGGGAACTCCCGTGTTAAAAACGTGATCCTTGCTGGCTCAGACTATGTAGTACAGTCGGCATCCGATTTGGCACTGCTGTTGCATCGTGATGTATGACATTATTTCAACAGCCAATCGAATCTCAGTACAGGCGGCTAGCAGACGAATTTCAGTAGCCAATAGCAGCTCGGTACTGAAAGCAAAGGCACTTTTCAAAATTCTTAATACCAATTTATTTTTATTATTTTCCGATGGCGTTAATTTATTTAGCAAATCAAATTCTTTTATGAATAACGTAACCACAGGAGTAATGGGTGAAAATAGAAGGAACATCAATTTAAATTTAAAGTTTTACTGCAGAAGAAACATTGTACATAGACATAACAGATAGAAAATGGAACTGAACCACATAGATCAATTTTTGCCCAATAAATATAGCAAACATGCACACATTTAAAAACGTTACAGCGGAATGTTTGTTACAGCCAAAAGAATAATTTTGAAGGAAGGCAAAACATGTTTCAAAGAGCAACTTCAAAAGCTGCAGAAGCTAGCCACCAGAGGTACACCATCATAATTACTATATGCAAAAGGAAACATCTTAACTAAATAGGAATAGAAGTGATTTGTCAGTCTCAATGAATCAATAAGCATAGGAATCAAAACAAATGTTGATTGAAAGAGAAATGAATAGCAATGGACATTCACGTTAGTCAACATTAAATATTTTGCCAATAACACACACCTGATAAAGTAGGAATGGACCAATGTAAATTCAACTGATCTCCTCAGGAACAAGTGCAATTAACATGAAAGAATTCCATGAAAAGTAAAATAGCCACTATTTGATATGCCCAAATCATTTCATTAATTGTAACTGTGCTCAAACAATAGCCAAGGCAATACAAGCTGACAAACACCAATTGCAGTGTACCAAAACCTCCAATGGATTACCACTAATATTAAGCATCCTGCCACCGGTACCAATATATCACTTCCAAGGTAATAATATCAGTATCACAACACAAGCACCCAAGGTTATCTTACAACATACTGAGCAATCCAACACCAAATACAGCATAATGGGTCAAGTGAATAAAAAATAAGCAAATGCTTATTCTTAAGATTTTTATCACTTTTTAAGCAAATGCTTGATTTGGGGTGAATAAAAAAATAGCATTTGCTTCTGCTTATTTTTAGGATTTTTCTTGAGCATTTGCTTAAAATTGTGTGAATAAAACCGAGCTTTTGCTCAATGCTTTAAGCACATGCTTAAACTTTTTTAAGTGAGGTATATGGCTTGCTAAGATATTTTGAAGTATGTGTTCTATTTTCATGATAATTTATCCTAAATATAAATATGGCAGTTTATGGTGACACAATAGGTTAAAAAATATGACAAAAGTTTCAACAACCAACAGTTATAAAAATTTATATCGTTTCTCTGAAAAAAATGTCAAGTATATTTCAAATCTGTTACTCGGAGAATATCAAGAGAGACGTGGTGGGGCAGTCTTCCAAACAGAAGATAGAAATATTTTTAAGGTACTTAAGTGATCCTGGATTTCAAAGAGGAGTCGGGGAAGAACACCACGTACAATGCACAAATGTATGCAAGACAGTAAAATTTGTGGTGTCCAAAATCACTGTAAAGGCAAATTACTGGATAAAATTACTATAACTAATTGAATAAAAATGCACCCATGAGTTTCTGTTTGAACAGGGAAGGGGACGTAATTTTACGGTAGGTAAATTTGTGGATGGCATACTGACTGAAATGAGGAAATATTTGTTGAAGCAGTTGGCAATTAGTGTTAGATTTGTTATCAAAGTGTTATCATTGGATATAGCATCTATGGTGAAGTGTCTTTTGGAAGGGATGGAATTGTTGATAATTTTCCAAACGGCTTTACTTTTAACACCAGATCTGATGATTACATTGATATTATGACCCCGTTTGGTCTCTGTGATGAGTTTAGTGTAGTGTTTCTTACATTTTAGATAGTGTCTGATTTTGATGTTTGTGTTTGATGGTAAAGTTGTCTAAGCTGATCAGATAGGGAGATAATTTCAGGGGTTATCCACTGATTGGTCATGTTGTTTCTCCTGTCAACATATCTTTTTAAAGGAAAACATTGGTTAAAGTGATGTAAAAATATTTGAAGGAAGTTATTAAATTTATCATCAAAAGAGGTGTAGTTGAAAACTTTATCCCAGCTCTCGCACTGGATAAGGGAGATAAAATTAGCCTGAGAAATATAAGAAAAGCACTGTTTCAAACAGTAATTATTATGCTGGATTTTAGGTGTGATGGTAAGGGTGAATTCAGAGATTTGGGCTGTGTGATCAGAGAGACAGGTGTTGAGTACAAAGCTGTTATTTGCTATTACACTAGAAAATATATTGTCAATGGTTGTGGCAGAATTATTGGAAATTCTGGTATGCTGATGTATGGAATGAGACATATTATACCCTAGGAAAATATCAAGGAGTTGAAATTTCATATTATTATTGGTACTGAGATCCACATTAAAGACCCCACACACAATCATAGTATTTGACAGTTAAACCTGATATGTCCAAGGTACTTATTAGCTTATCAGTGAAGGTGGGGAAATCGCTGTTGGGGGAACTATATACCCAGAGAATTGGAACACAAACTTTATCCAGATTTAGTACAGTTCCGCAGCATTCAAAATCGATTTCAGTGCATAAATATTCAAGAGTTTTTAAATCACGTGTCTTAAAATCGTTTCTTACAAAAATCACCACACCACCATTTTTGGTAATACATCTACAAAAAAACTTGCAATGAAGTAGCCATTAATTTTAACACTGGGTAACTCACTTTGTCGAAGCCAGTGTTCAGAGATGCAAAGAATCTCGGCGTTAAAGGAAGAAATAAATACTTCGAACTCCTCTACAGTCAAAGCAACCTTACCCGTATTAAAAAAATAAGAAAATGTTTGCAACTACGTTTTACCGTAATGGCGGATGGCGGGACAGTTATGCCGTTATGCATAACAGCGTGACAGTTATCCAGTTTCAACTTCTTAAAATTCGGATTGGCGCTCACTCTCTGCCGAAGAGAGCGACAACAGCGCCAAGTCAGATGCTGACTGTACTTTCTGCATCTGCCGAGAACCAATTTCTCAAGAGATAACCTCCCCTGCAGGTATCAAGTGATCTGTCTAGTCCAATCGTAGATGCGTCATCTCGGCAATTTAGTCCGCAAAGGTTTTCTGAACCTTTCATATACATGGCCTTGCTGCAGCCTGCATGATTCTGCCACCTTCTGGAGTATCGCGAAACTGAAACCTTTCTCTTCAGAATGCTGGACGCCTGCGCTATCTAGAAGGCATTTGTAAAACTATCTTATAGATTTGGTTGGTGCATTGTGATTTGCAACAGTAGTTATTGGTAAACACGCAAAATTTTCAAAATGCAGCGGGAGCCAAAACTATTATACTTCGATGTTTATGTAAAATTTTAATGAAATTTGTGTAATGAATATCGTTTACATTCATATTTGCGTTTTTTGCAAGTTTCTGCCGAAAGGCTTTTTATTAAATCACGACACATTCCCTAATATACAAGTATTAATCAATCTCGGTAGATATTTTACTAAGGCAAAGATTCCTGCAAAGTCGGGTATTTCCATCCCATTCTTTTTTATGATCGCGTACAACCTGAGTTAAACAAAAAATGGTGATTACTTATATTATGACCTGAAGAGACAATGAAGGCTGCCATGCTTTTTCAAGAGCAAGTCCAAAAGCTGATTCCTCTGTATGACCCTAATTTGGTAATCAATACCGATCAAACTGGTAGCGTGTTTCGTGCCCAGATCAAGCGTACTTGAAAAAGCGACCGAAATTTATGTCAGTAAACTGAACAAAATGACGTATTCGTATACGGCCCAATACAGTATCACACTTTCGGTAAAGCTTTTGTCGAAAGTTTTCATTTGCCTGCAAAAATCTATGAAGAGATTGGGCATGAAGTGCAGCAGGGCGTTAGTGACGCTTTCGGCCGCTGTAAGAATGTGTTCGGGGGAGTTGCATACTACCAACTATTAAATGTATTTGGACGAGGCATTGAAGCCGTATATGACGGAAAAAAAAGTTCCTGCTTCTTATAGATTCATGGTCAGGACAGACCTTGTACGATGAACGATTCATGAATGTGAACAACGCGCCAACTTGCGGCGTCAAAGTTATTCTCACAAAGTGTACCTCTGTGTGTCAGCCTCTCGATGTATACTTTTATCGTCAGGTTAAAAATTTCATTTCGCGGCTGCAAAATGCTGGGAAATTGCTCCGGCAAAAGAGGGAAATCACCAGCCGTGTGGATGTAATTAAAATACACGTGTTCATTCATAACCAGCTTTCAGCTCCGATTTCCCATGAAATTATTAGGTATGCGTGGTTTGCATCCAAGCTCAACGTTAACAAAGTAAAATTTCCAGATGATGTATTAAATGGAAAATGCATTTGCGAGGAGCAGAGTTTTGCAACATGTTCTTGGTGCAGAAGGTTTCTCTGTTTTCAATCCTACTATGACTCTTATCATCCAGGAAACTGCGAAGAAATTTGCTAATATAAAACAAAAGTTCCGTTACCTGTTGATTCATAAGAAAATTAAAGTTTCCCTTCTAACTCTCCCCATAATTGGCGGTTGTAGATTATTAATGTTTGTAATCGATCAACCAAATTCTGAGGGATTCATAAAAGAAATATTTTTATTTATTTATATTGCCGTAGTTTTAAAGGGCTTCTCACCAGTTCATGTTTTTTTTTAATACTTTCAACGATCCTTTGCCTGATATACTTCCGCCTATATTATAAGTAATCGGATGAAGTCTTCGCAAAAATAATTTCAGGGATCCATTCCATGTCCTAAGCATCAATATAGGATGTAGCGTGTGCCGAGATCAATGAAGAATGTGCGATTTAATAATGTAAACTTTGTGCGTTGAGTTACTTGAGAAAAAAATCCGAATCACCACTAAACATAAAAAAATATATATATATCAACGTGGCTGCCCAGTTAAATTTTAATGCGAAAAAGGATTTGTAAAAGGAGGCGAAATGAAAAAAAGGAACAAGCCACGAGTGAATCGAACTCACGCCCTTACGTTTCGGACGCAAGCCACTATACGCTCACCGCCATTCTTTAATTGATCAGCTAGGCTTGCATTAATAAATTTATAGCAGTTGACGTGAAATTGCAATATTTAATCGCGATTTTCGGAAAAACTATCAGCCATATACGCCCAAAAGGAGCGTTTGCAGTGATCCTTGAATCCAGAGCTATCGGGGGCGGATCCAGAAACTTCCCAAGGGGAGGGCGATCGCCCCAATTGCCCCTCCCCCTCTTGATTCCGCCTCTGCCGACGACCATACATTTTGAAAATCCCTATCTCCATCAGAACCTTTCTTTCCCTTGTCTTACAGACTTAATCTTCGGTGTAGAAACAAGGAATGTTGCGCGGAATGAATTTAAGAATGTACCCAGTGGATGGCAATGGGGTCGTCCAAGGGGAGGGCGATCGCCCCCATCGCCCCTCCCTTGGATCCGCCACTGAGAGCTATACACCTACCAAGTTTCATAAAAATCCGTGACTCCACTACCGTGTTCTCTCCTTGTCCCCACCTTCCGTAATTCAACCCGCGAGCATATATTATCATCACTTAGGATCTCTTCTCTCCCTTTCCGGCGAAAAGTAAACGACCTTATTTTCCTGCATTCAGTAATGAATGGTAAATTCAGATCCAATGACCTGCTGCCATGCTTCTCTCTCCATGTTCCTTAATGTCCTACTCGCAGTCACAATGTATTGCACCTCCCTAAATTCTGTCTTTCTGTATCGCAGCACTGCTCAATGTTCCACCGCATTCCACACACCTACAACTACCTACCTACAAACGTTTTTCATCCGTCCCTCGACATATTCTCATCCTCCACGGCCTTCCGCCCCCTAATTGTCAAATATTAATATTTGCTCTCTCTTCCTCTTTCTTCTCATTTAAGAGTGCGATTAATTGCTCTCTTAACCACTGCCCTTTTCTCCATCCAATAATGAGCATTTTGTTTTAATCGTTAATATTATATATTCCTTTTCCTGTTTGTTGTTTTATGTTGATTTCTCTGTCTAGTAATTTATTTTTTGTTTATAAATTCAATGTAATGGGCCTAATAGCGGCTGTTTTGGATTTTATTTAAATAAATAAATAGGACGCGATAAACTAAGGGACACGAATAAATGAGAAAGTTATTAATAAGGATGCCGTCCATAGGTGATTTGTGCTGCGAAAATGGGCGGCCAAAAGGGCGATCACAGGGCTACGCGGGCGCAATGTGGTGGGCATGCATCGTTCGGTGCTCCTTTCTCTATCCTCTCCTTGGTTTTTCCCAACTCGGGCTTTCTCACGGGAGGAGGGGGGGCGAGAAAGTCCCTTGCAGTCTCGAGTTAAGAAAGCCCGAGAAAGGGTTGGGAAAAACCAATACGAGGACACACCGCAGCCCCTCTTTGTTTCACCGTGCTCTCAATACAGGGCATCGAACCGGAACCGAGCCGAAAACTCGAACCGAAAAAAACGATATTTTTGGCCGGAATGGAACCGAACCCGAACTGAAAAAAATAATTCTAAACTTCGTTTCGAAATTTATATTTTCTCTTGAGACAATTTCTGTCACTCAAAAATTTTCTCGCATATATAAACTTCCGAAAAAAATCTAGTTCATTTTTAGAGCACCGTAGTTCATTCCGGAACATTTGAAAAGTGTTCAATAAATCTCTAAAAGATTATAAAATGCTACATAAATGCAGGACTCTAATTTTTATCGCTAAAGGAACCAATATTGGATTTGTAAAATCAAATCAATGTTGACTTTTGAAAGATTATCATCTGTTTCGCATCAAATGAAAGACTAAAAATAACTAAAGAAGATGTTTAATAACTTTTATAAGCACTAAAAAGGAAAAAACATCGAATTCCTTTAAAGCGACATTTAAAAGAGTCGCGTAAAAGGGGGGAAATTCAGTAACGCAAAACGGAAGGGAGGGAATTAACACAAAGTTTGACGGTTTGTTACAGGGTGGTAGGGGCTGCTTGAACGATGTTACGCGCAGAAATCTATTTTTGTCTTCTTAATTTGCCATAGCGAAGACGTATTTGGCTTAAATAAAAAATAACATTAATTAAAAAAGATTATTTTGGAACTCTCTCGAAATTTTCCTAATAAATATCAAAGTCGGAGATAAAAAAACAGTTCGAACCGGTTGCTTGAGCAAAACCGGAACCGAAATTTTGGGTTTTGAATGAACCGGAACGAAAACCGGAGCGAAAAAATTTCTGTTCAGTGCCGTCTCAATCACACGCACTAAAATTTTTCAGTTCATCGTTTGAGGGCTAAATGCTGCTGCAGCGTAGGCATCCGTGGAAAGAAAGCGATTTATGTGGAAAAGAAAAGATGTAAAAGGGCAACTCGATCTGCAAGAAAGGAAGCACTTGGTAGAATGAGGGTCTCCCGCTGCCAGGCTCTCTCTATAAAATCTCCCCATGCGTAAGGTGGAACCCACAAACGCACCTTTCTGCTATGCTTATCTTAACGGCCCCTTCTTTTCGATGGAGTCTCAGTTTGGTGTCTTTTGGCGTTTCTTAGTAATTTCTGTCATTTCTTTGGTCTCGTTGAGAATGGGATAGACATCGGTGAGGTGCACTTACGGGTTCTAACATCGCTGTCTCGAACCCCTTCTCCACCAACACCTCCCCTTCACTCATATTTAGCGTTTGAGAGATCGCAAATTAGGATACCTGTTTGCCCACGTTAGCTCGACTGCGGCTATAGTCTAGGAAAAGAAAATCGCGTGAAGTGCGTCTTCGTACAGTGTTTGTGGATCAATTTTCAAGTTATAGTAGGTCAGTTCTTTCTTTAGTAGTAATTAAGAATGAAAATGTTGTATTTGCTTAACACGTCGCATCAATATTCATTGTAATTTTTTTCCATTAACGAAAGCAAGTATTACTCCTTGAAACTTGGAAACACAAAATCTAGGACCAACGCAGCATCTCAAACCAAGAGGTTTGGTTTTAATTTTTATTCAATCTTTGTACTTATATCCGTCGAATTCTTTGGTCATATTATTTTTGGAGTTTTATTCAAACAAGATTGTTACCACAATACTGATTCTTGAAGCAATATTTATTAGACATGAGGTTCTTTTCCTATTTTGCCATAATGGGGTCTGTTAAAGGCAAATTATATTTCCCTTAAAGAAATTCATCGAGATCGGTGTAGGTCGTTATAAATTTTCCGTTTCAGAGTACTAATGATCAGAAGTTGATCGATAAAGCTCCCAGGAGGGATGGTTATGATAATTTTCCCACAAATGTGGACGCCATTTTAACTACTACTTTAGTTGTTAGATTCGTTGAACAAGAGTTACCTGTACTGCACTGAGGGGCCATCCATAAATGGCGGCACGCATTTTTGGCGGATTTTTGACTTCCTCCTCCCTCCGTCGTCATATTTCATCACAAAAACTCAGACCCCCTCCATATATGACGTCATGAAGCTTTGACCCCACCCCCGCCCAAAATACAAATTTTCAAAAAATATAATTGGTTTGAAATCACTATTTAGAAAAACACAACTAAAGTAACAATATAACATTGCGTTCTGAATTACATAATATTTTCGTAAATATCTTTGAATGGGCTTGCTTGTGCATTGATGTCAAATAAGTGTTTCTCTCTCATTGTTCTCAAGAAATGCTGAAACAAGCAATAGCCCAGACCCGAAGATCCTTCCTCCTCCCTTTCCATATAGCTCTCAAGTGTTGTCGCAAAGAAAAAATATCTCGAGCAGATCCATAATGCTACATCCCCTCCATCTACACAGTTCTTCTCGGCCTTTGGGACCAAGGACTCAGGTGGGTGGGAGTGGGGATAGGGACAGGGCCACTTCTCCTGCTCCACCGAGCCCACGGTGACTGAATCTGTGATCTGGGACTGGCGGTGACTGAATCTGTGACTAGCTGTGACTTCCATACCTGTTACTTCCCGCGCATACCTGTTACCGGTCACAGTTCCCCGTTAGTTACTGTGACAAAATAGCAGTGACTGCAAATCAGGGCATCGGACTGGAACCGAACCGAAAACCGAAACAGAAAAAAACCGTTATTTTAGATGTAGTGAAACCGAACCCGAACCGAAAAAATAAATTTTTCTGAACCTGAATCGAAACCGAAATCCGTTATTAATTTCGTTCAATTTTTTCGGTTCGCATAAACTGTGGGAGCGAATGAATATTTTACTTTTGCTTTAATACGAGTCTTTTTTGAAAGCCTCACTTTTCAACACCGAATAAGGCAAAAGCAAAGTTGGGATTTTCCATGTGAATCTCAATACATAGAGGGTCAAGGATACGTCCTGCTGAGCCTTCCCAAAACCCTAGTGAAAAGGAACTTACTGGTATTTTGAAGACAGCCGTTAATCGTCTTGGTATCCTCCCCTTGAGTCTACCCCGTGAAGTGTTCTGGGTAAAAATGTTTCACGATTCTTATCTTGGACCTTGCTTAAAGTTGGAGGTTGTTGTCCCCATAATTTTTTATCCTTTCTCTATATGCATTGCACCCTTATATTCTGGTAGTCTTCCTCTAAAACTTACCCAGGAAGGATCGCTCCGCAATTGTGCTTTTGAGGGCATCTTAAACAAAATGTGCACACATATTAACATTCGTCGATTAAAACTGATGAGGGATTAAGGATTAATGCGAATTTGTTATTTTTAGTGAAGTATTTTGCCGACTGCAAAAACACACATTAGAGACTCCGCTTGAAGAAAGACAGTTCATGAATATGTAAGTCTTATTCTACTTCTGTTAGTGTGTTTGATTTTAAGAGGTTATTTAGTACAGCGATGTAAATTGTTTCGTCTCCATTTCCCAAGGAAAAACGTAAAAATTGGTTACGGGAGTTAGGTAGAAGAATGGAGGACTTTATGTACCTGTAGAAGTTACAGATACAGGGAAAGTTGTGCAATTGTTGTTATTATATAGTGTTATTTAATTTATGTTTCATGTAGTACATAGTTTAATGTTGATTTTTTATACATACAGACAATTGCCTTCATGAGCAAATACACCTTATGTACCTGTGTTTCAAAGTTGTGCAATTTTTATTATTATATAGTGTTATTAATTTATGTAGCGTCATTTAAATCATCTTTATAATGTTAAATTATTTTCTACTAATATATTAGCCTACTTAAATGCAAATCAATTTTTGTTTCATTTATATGGGGGGGCGAGGGGCGCCAAGTTGAAACTTGTACATGGGCGCAACAAAACCTAGGAACGGCCCTTGGTCCATTGATGCAAAAGTCGTTAGTGGGGGACACACACACATACTCACTGACTGGACCATTTCATAATGCTACGTTTCCTTTGTAAACCAGCGTAAAAATGGATTTTGGTTATCTGATTCTCTTTGGATTTCTAAATGCAATTTTTCATACACTTTCATTGTGTGTGCGTGAATGTCAGTGGCGAATCCAAAGGAGAGCGATGGGGGCGCTCGCTCCCTCCCCTCCCACCCCCTTGGACGATCTCATCGCTCTCCATAGGGTGCATACTTAAATTCATTCTGCGCAAAATTCCTTGATCCTACGCCGCAGATCAGTTCTGTATGGCAAGGGAAAGAAATGTTTTGATAGGGGTAGAAATTTTCAAAATATAGGTTCCTCGGCAGAGGAGGATACAAGAGGAGTGAGGAGCAATCGCCCCCCCCCCCCCCCCCCGGAAAGTTTCTGGATCCGCCTTTGATACGTTTAAGCAAAATCATCAGGACTCTGCACGTTTCGCCCTTTATCCCGATTACCTACCTCTTTTCGACAAGTTACCCGCTCCTTTTTCGGAATCTTATTGTTGTTCCCAAGCCTGTCTCTTTTTGTTCCCTTGCGTTAATTGAAGGCGGCGAATAATGACGGTGTTCAGGGCCATCGGAAGTATAATTTCCTTTTAAAAAACCTTAGAGCGTTCAATTTGAAGATTTGTTCGAATTTTTGTATTCCATCTCTAAAATGCTGTCGCTCTCCTCAAGAAAAAATCCATTTGCGGTGATTTATTTAGCTAAATAATTTATTTACGTGTCCTAGTTGTCTTTCGTTGATTAAATGCTCTGAGTATGAGAGAAAGGAGTTAAACATGATGTGGAGTTTTATGAAATTACTAGCCATCCTTTCTGCTCGGTAGCCACAAATTCTCAGTTCTTTTCCTATGGTCTTCTGGGATTATTGCAAATAGAACAATGTCACCCTCATAGAACAGATGGCGTTTATCTTTGTAAATGTTTCCTTTAATTCTAGTGTTTGGATACTCTTTTTAGCGCCGCTGTGATTATTTCGAGGCATCTCACGTAGGAAATAAACAGCGATTAGTTAAATTTAATTATTTGACTTACCATTTAAAATAGTTGAATTTAATTAAGTGTTATTTCTATTTCAAATTATGAATAATTGCCGCAAATATGCATGTCTAACATCTATTGGGACTATTTCTTTTTCACTTTCTTTTCGGCTCTATATTCTCCAGTTTCTTCGTGCGGGTCTTCTGATGGCGTCGATTAGGGGTGGATAAATACAAATGCCTTTCCGCAGTCTATGGAGGATGTGAAGAGTAAATAATATTCATCTGCGAGGCCAATAATCACTCCGATGACTGTGATGCGATCCGTTATTCCGTATTTACTCGCATAATTTCCCCACTTTTTTCACACGATTTTGCCTCCAAAAAAAAACACGGGCGTGGCAAATACGCGGTTTTCCCCTAGTAGTAACAAATTGGTCTTTTCGAAATGAAACATACTGATAATCCGATTTACTGTTATTTTGTCCCCGCACAAACTGGTTTATGAAACTTTATTTTATCGAAATCTGACAGACAATGTCTTCAAGTAAGTCACGCAACATAAACGGTGATAACTTGCCAATGTAAAGGAGAGGCAACGTTGTTACAGGATGATTTATGTGCTTTTTCTGCGTGGTTATTGTAGGGTTATCTTTTTTAAATTTGGTTAAAGTGAGATGTAAATTGGACATTTGGATATGCAATCAAAGAAACATCTTGTCAAGGTAAAATAGAGGAAATTATGCGGTGCAAAAAAATAATCTTTTATTTCCTCCTCATAATTCGGGTTGGGAAGTTATGTGATGGATGCAATTACGCGATTAAATACGTCATTATATCCGCTGATAAATCCACCTTGATCTCTGCGTACGCTCGTTTCCTTTTCTATCAAAAATAATTTCACGAACTTGAGTCTTTCATCATTATTTTCGCGATGATGTCTGTGTGTGTGTGGTTGTCTGTGACCATGATTTTGTGGGTGCTCTAACTCACAAACTATTAATCGGATCAATGCAAGATTTTATATTTGACATTTTTGTTAAAGGTAGACGTGCTGATTAGTTTTTACTAAAACTTGGTCAACCGAAAGTGGGTGTTTACTCTTGGCACTAATCCGTTTTTTTAATATTTGATTTATTATTTGATAAATGTAAAAGAGTACTGGAATAAACGTTGTAAGTCATTTAATTTTCTACAACCTTTGTTTGACACATTTTCCCTTATAATGCATTGTTGAAGAGATATTGTGAAAACTAAATGTTTTAGCTGCCACCGCACAACCTCCCGCCGACGATTGTAAACACTTTACTCCATTTATTTTCTTAATTGTTGGAGCTTCGGGGCCTTATCCAGTATCAGATGGCTACAGTTTGAGTTAATTTCTGTTATCTGTAAGGTCTTGAAAAATTTTTCGCAGTTTCTTAAAATATTTATAATTGTTTAACCTATTTGGAATTTTTAGAAATATTACAGGTATGGAGAAAGTCATGTGGTGGCCACATCAGATTTTTTATTATTTTGATTGTGGGACTTACTTATTGTTTAGGTACGCGTGGAGAATCAATTAAAATTATCGAACGCTCAAATTTATTGTTTAACATTCTATTGTTTGAAAAATCTCGGTTATTCTTATCAAATTCTGTCAAAAGTGACTGCAATAGTTCTGCCACTCCATTGCGATAATTTTTGTTTTATCATTTTTTGTTCCTGGGGTCCTTAGTTTTCTATTGCATTGAAGCGATTTTCGAGTCAATCTTATAATTCTTATTTCCATTATTTCTATACTTGCGTTCCAATGGCATAAATAGACTATCTTAATCATTGAATTAAAATTCCTAAAGATTTAATATTACTGTATGTAATATTATAATTAACGATAGAATAAAATGGAATTCCATTCTGAATATAAGTAATCGATGATCGCTTTTGGTAGCAAACTCATTGAGGTAATCCACAATTATCCCTTTTGTGCTATATAATTTTCATGCACTGTAGGGGCTTTACCAGGGTTGTCCAACATACGGCCCGCCGGAGGTTTTCATGCGGCCTGCGAGAGGCTTTCATCCGTTCAGCAAACATTTTGTAACTATCGCATACATATTAAATTTACAAAAACTTTTAAGTGGTTCTTTATTAAGGTTATGCAATGCGCCTCTGTAAGGTGCATTTTCTCAATAATCAGTCTTTGATTATTTAAAAGTTCCTTCTTCGTCGCGATTCCAGATACTGCAGTCTCAACCGCAGGGCCACCGAGAGGGCGGGGATGCCGGGGCAAAATCCCCGAGGTGCAGGCCTCTAGGACCCGGTCTTATGAGCGGTCACGATAATTTCCTATCGTAAAACGCGGGTGCAAGTAACACCGTCAACCGATTTCAAGGGGCGGCGTTTCGTCCTTTTCCACTTTCCTTTTCTCAGCCCTCGACTTGGGTTTTACCCACTCTGCCCATTGCTTTTCTATCTTCCCTTAGCGCCTTATGCCATCTCCCCACTTCTCTCATTTTTCTCCCCTACGGTCATTAGCTCGTCATAAAATGCTACGAGAATGAAATTTTCCTGAGCGTCGGCAACAGTGGGGATTTGTGAGGGCGAGAAAGGATGTTAAGGTTCTCTCTTCCACGATCGTAGGATAAAATAACAAGCTTCATATGGTGACAGAGTCCCAACAATGCGTCCTTTAGCATTCTTCACTTAATTATCCTTCTTTTCGATTGGGTTGTCTTTAGTGGTTTGTTAGTAATGGCCGCCCTTTCTTCGCCTGCAATGAGAACGGGGGATGGTAAACCGTTATGTTCCTACACATTGGAGAACTCACATATTTCTCTCTCCTACCCCTTCTTCCACCAATTTTGCACTTGGAAATTTCACGAAACACGTTAGCCCTTCCCTTCCGTCAGTTCTACAAAGCATTTTGTCAAAGAAATATCGGTCGAGTGAGTTTGGTCTTCTTGCAGCTCTCAGTGTCAAGATAGTGAATATATAACAGGTCTTTCATTTATAAGTATTTAATAATATTTTGTTGTCTTTGCTCGGCAGTTCATATCAATATTGACTTTTACTGTTTTTGCGTTTACGAATGCAGGTGTTACTTAGCGACTTATGGACATAGCAAATTAAAATCAATGCGACATTTTCCTTCCAAGACTTTCGAGATTCTACGCGGTAGAATCCCGAAAGTCTTGGAAGGAGTACGAAAACACCGCGGAAGCCTTCGTATTAATGCGACATTTTAATTGAAGAGGTAAGTTTCGATTTATATTTTTTTTTAATTTGCCAAAATCCGCTATTTCTGCTTCTTCCTCTTTCTGTTTTATTCTTGTTACTTCGTTGTTATGTGTCCAATGTAATTGGCCTTGTGCTGTTTTTTGGGCTTTTTCAAATAAATTAATAAATAAAAAGTATTTTTACGTGACTGAGGTCTCAAAAATACTTCCTGCTAGAGTAATATGTATTCTCAATTTAATCGTTTCTTAATCTAAAATGCATGTGACGATCCTTTTGAATTTTGGCTTCATAGGGCAGTGTTTTTCAGAAACCTCATTAGTAGTATATTCCGGGAAATTTTTTATAGGTTAAAAAAACAACTTATGTGAATAATGAAACTTCCTTTATTTATTGATTATGAAACACTGCTTTTTCAACTTTAATTTTATTGTTATAATATGGTATAAGTAGAGAGCCTGTGGCATGAATCGCAATCACATTGAATTGATTTTGTATATAAGTTTCCATTTGGCAATTTATAAGAAAATTTCACGCCCCATATTAGCTATTTACATTGGCAGTTAAAACTATTCTTTTACTCCTTTTCTTTCCATACCTCTCTATCCCCTTCCCTCTCTCTCTCTCTCTCCTTCCCTCTCTCTTCTTCCCTCTCTCTTGTGTCCAATTCTGTAATCTTAGTTCACTTCCAGTTTTATTTATCACTGTTCGAAATAATCTTGTTGTCTAAAAGGTATTCACGCGTTGTATTTACAGCTACTTCTCTTCATTTTCCGTGTTTTGCCCATTTCCACATTTACATGATGGGTGAATCATCACATCTGGTTTTCCCTCAATATCTCTATCGCCCGTTCCCTTCACGTCCCAACTCAACCCTTGCGCCCCGGAGTTCATACCTGGTACTCGTTCACTGCCTCACGCTGTGCGTAGAGAAGCAATCCTCAACCCTTGCGCCCCGGAGTTCATACCTGGATTCCGCCAAAATCTTGCTTTGTCTTCGTCCTCCCCTTTCATGGGGAATTCTCCTCATTTCAACCCCTCTGATGGCCTCTCCACTCGTAAATTGCTCTCTTCTTACTTCAAACCATTTCCACGAGCCTTTCAGCTGGTTTATCTTAACGTACAAAGCCTCACTGCGCATTTAGACGAGTTACGAGCCATACTTCCTTCTAATGACGTGCATGTAATATCCCTGGCCGAAACTTGGCTTAAACCTTCCATCTCCTCTTCTAATATAGACATACCTGGTTACAGTTTTTATCGCAACGATCGCTTAGGGAAAGGTGGTGGTGGTGTGGGTATTTACGTACGAAATGATTTGAAATGTAGAGTGATAGCTGCAAGTGAACCTCAATACGCAAGAAGGCCCGAATTCCTCTTTTTAGAAATTTTAGTCAATGCCAAAAAACTTTTGCTGGGAATAATTTATCGACTTCCCAAAATCTACATCTACAAGTTACCCTGCAATTCACCAAGTTGGTGGGTGGCAGGGGGTGCAATGCACCAAATCCTACCTAAAGATTGTCTAACGCAATTCCAAATTTCCTATTGTGATCTCTTATTGTCCTCGGAAAGAACGAGCCTAGATAACGCTCCGTCCTACAATCGATCTCACGTATTTTATCGTCTCGATCATTTCTACCTATATACGTCGGTGCCACAATTATTCCCACTACCTCCTCTTTTAGACATTCTGACCTATATTTCTCTAGAAGTTTCAACCTTGAGTGCAATCTACGGTCCTCCAGTGATACCCAGTTCAAATCGCTCAATAAAGAGGTGACGCTTTCCTTATGTTCGTACTTTTGTTTTACAAATCTGGCTGCTCTGCGCTGTACTCTTTCTAGTTGAATTATGTGTCCCTTCTCGTACGGATCCCATATGCTTGCTGCGTATTCCACTTGTGGTCTTACCAGTGATAAGTAGCATGTTTCGCGTACTTTCTCTGTAGTGTTCCGTACTATTCTACCTATGAATGCCAGTTTCTTGTTGGCCGCGCCTATAACTCGACGAATGTGCATGTCCCACGAAAGATCTCGACAAATGGTTACTCCTAAATATTTTACATACTCAGCTTGTCGAATACTCATTTCATCTATTTTATATTCGAAACCTAAATCTTTGTTCTTACTTTTCCAGAACGTGACTGCGGCACATTTAGTATAATTAATTTCGATTTGCCATTCTCTGCACCACGCTGAAATGGCTCTTAAGTCTTCACACAGAGACTGATGGTCCTCCTGATTTTTTATTTCTTTATATAGAACGGTGTCATCGGCGAAAAGCCTAATTTTACTACGAACAACCGAACACATATCATTTACATAGATTAAGAAGAGCAGGGGGCCCAATACACTTCCCTGAGGAACACCCGAAGCAACTTTAACGGGGGACGAGTATTTCCCATCGATGACAACTATCTGTTCCCTATTCGAGAGGAAGTCTCTCACCCAACCGACAACTTTCGAATTGATACCACATTGTCCTAACTTCGCAATTAATTTCCTATGAGATACTTTATCGAACGCCTTCCTGAAATCAATGAATATGGCATTGACCTGAGTATTTTTCTCTCCGCATCGCAACAAATCGTCCACGAACAGGCCGAGCTGCGTTTCGCATGATCTACCTCTCCGGAATCCGTGTTGGCATCCGCTAAGCAATGAATGACTATCTAAATAGCGCATTACAGAGCTAAAGACTATGTGCTCAAGTATCTTGCACGATAATGAAGTTAAGGATATCGGCCTATAATTTTCGGGGTTCTCTCTGTCGCCACTCTTATGGATGGGCGTAACATGTGCCACCTTCCAATCTTTAGGAACTACTCCTTCTCTAATGGATTTCTCGAATATAATTTTCAAATACGGCGCGATTTCAGCAGATAATTCTTTCATTACACGCGCGGGAATTTCCTCCGGTCCAGGAGATTTATTTGGCTTAATTGAATGAAGTTGGAGCGCGATGCCATTTTCCGAAAATACCAAATCTTCCATCGAATCGCCCTGACGCATAGGAATAGGGGTTTCACATTCATCGTCATCACGAGTAAAAGCTTTCTGAAAGTGATGATTTAATAGGTTTGCTTTATCCATACTATCGTGAACTACGTTTCCCGTTTCCGACCGCAGTGACGCAATAGTGGGGCCCCTACCTTGAACTTCCCTGACGTAAGACCAAAATGCTTTTGGGTTCTCTTTCAAGTTTTCCTGTAAAACCTTCTTTTTATAATTGTTAAACGCATTACGCATTGCTACTCTGGCTATGGAGCGCGCCTCCTTGTATTGATGCCTTATTATTGCAATCTGTTCGACCGTAGCTGTTGAGGATGTGTTATTTACGCGAGAGTGGAGTTTTCTTTGACGTCGGAGAGCGCTTCTTACTTCCTGATTGTACCATCTAGGTTCTGCACTATCACGCTTCAGTTTGCTCGGAATAAATTTATCTGTACACTCTCGCATCATATCTCTGAACATGCACCAGGATTCCTCCGCGTCTGCATTATCGGTTAAATTGCAGAAATTAGTATATTTATTTCGCAGAAAAGACCTAAATCTTGTGAAATCGGCTTTGGCGAATACATAAAGTTTTCTTTTGGCCTTAACCTGTTTCTCAATAATTAACTGAAATTCCACGTACACTGCCTTGTGATCGCTTATTCCCTCAGCATCAGATACTCTATCCATACGCTCAGGAAGATTAGTAACAAATAAATCTAATATATTATTAAATCTCGTGGGAAATCTCACTAATTGATACAATGAGTGCTTACCGAAAGTTTCTAGTAACGCCTCGCACGATTCACGCTCTCTACCTCCGGGATAAAAGCAATTATGCCTCCAATCTATTGACGGAAGGTTGAAATCGCCCCCGATTATAATGGCTTTATCTTTATTGGACGAATTTAGCGTCGCCACTTGTTTCTCCAGAGAATGAATAGTTTCCACGCTCGCATTTGGGGGTCTATAGAAAGCGCATATATTTATAGTTTTTGAGTCGCTTCCTTTTACACGACACCAAACACTTTCGACTTCGTCGTCGTTAATATGTATTGGGTAACTTTCGTATTTATTGCTAACTGCTATAAAGACTCCACCTCCCGACCGGATACATCGATCTTTTCTGTATACGCTATAGTCACGAGGAAAGATCTCCTGACTGGCTATGTCTGCCGTAAGCCAACTTTCAGTGCCTATAACTACATCAGCACGCAGACTACGAATAAGATGTTCAAATTCGGCCTCCTTTCTGCGAATGCTGCGACAATTAACCGTAATGATTTTTAATTTCTCGCTATGACTACGTAACGATTCCTCGCGCTCTACTGAGCTATTATTACTGTTATTATTATTAAGATTATAATTATTATTATTTACTGCCTCCTTATCCTTCCTACTATGTCGACTATTTCTACGCTTGGAATGTATTCTACTGTTACTTAACGTCGGGTTTATAGCGCTGTTAAGGTCGCACGCATTATCTACGGAATTGTTGCATGGAAAATCGTTTATCCCCATGCCTTCGATAATTCTGTTACCGCACGGATTTCTTATATTTTCCCCTATTGTGCTCTCAATTAATCCCGTACCGGTAAGCTGCCTACATCCTAACCTACCATCTGATCTACTATTGGCGTGCATCTCAACGCTTGCTAAAAAATTGCAATTGCTTAAATCTAACCTAAAAAAGCCCTAGAATGCTCAAACACCCTACGCGCTACCGCCTCCGCAGCCTCGGCAGTGTAGTGCACACCAGAACTGTTTAGGGATGCCCTACATGAGTCCAGGACCGGCCTCAGGTCAACGAAGTCCACTCCATTGCCCCTACAGAAGTCCCACAGCCTACGGTTCAGCCCGACCACTCGGCTCCAAACCATAGAACCGCAGTCCGTCCGAGGAACAATGCTACAGATGGAAAGCCGCACATCAGCACCAGACTCCTCTCGGACACGAGCAACCTCAGCGGCCAAGTCCTTAAAAGAGCTTAAGACCTCCTCGGAGCCGCGCTTCGAAGCGTCATTGGTACCAACATGGGCCACCACCCGCAGCGAGGAGCAACCCGTGCCCATCAGAATAGCCCATCTATCCAACTTAGACGACATATTTTCCAATTTTGCTACCATTTACGAACACATTATATTCACATTTTAATGCCAATTTTACAGCTATTTCTCATGATACCGATTATTTAAAACATTCTTTTAATTCGCATGGCCTCAACATCGTTCCGCTGAACCCGACTAATGTTAATGTTAAAGTCATTAACTGGGTTCGCGCTTTCCTTTGGAATAGAAAACAAAAAGTAGTCATCGATGGTAAGTCCTCGAGTGTGGCAGATGTAGTCTCTGGAGTGCCGCAGGGTAGTGTGATCGGACCTATGCTTTTCTTGGTTTATATAAACGACATCAGCTCAGTTGTAAAAAGTAATATCAGGCTTTTTGCGGATGACACCGTAGTCTATAGATAAATTAGTGGTCCTAGCGACCATCATCAGCTTCAGGATGATCTGGATGCGTTATATGTTTGCTGCAAGGAATGGCAGCTAGAAATCAATCAGAAAAAGAGTAACGTTCTAAACTTTTGGAAATCTAGAAGCCCATCGTCCGTGTTTACCTACTCGATAGATGGTGAGAGCATTCCTGTTTTGGAATCCGTGAAATACCTCGGGGTAACCTTGAATCGTGACCTGTCTTGGGACACCCACATAAGACGAGTGATAGGTGCGGCAAATAAGAAGTTGGCTTTTGTGCGTAGGATAGTCAGGAAAAACACGGAAAAAGTGAGAGAATCCTGTTATTTATCGTTGGTTAGACCTCAAATGGAATACGCAGCAGCGGTTTGGGATCCATATCAGAGGGGACTCATAAAGGATTTAGAAAAAATACAGCGGCGAGCAGCTAGATTCGTGAAAAAGAATTACGATAAAAAACAGAGCGTTACGTTACTCATTGAAGAGTTGAGTTGGCCATCGTTGAAAGATCGTAGATTACAGGCGAGACTTAAACTTCTAGATAAATATAGGTCGGAGATATTCGTAAATGAAATGAAGGATATTATTCGACAACCAACGTATATCGGACGGAGGGATAATGAGGACAAGATTCGCGAAATAGATAGTAGGACGGAGATGTTTAAGGAGTCCTTTTTCCCTAGGACAATACGTGACCACAATAGATAACTGTGAATAATAATTAGTTAGGAACTTGTTGCGCGGCCCCCCCTGCCATCCACCGTTCTATATAAAGAAATAAAAAACCAGGAGGACCATCAGTCGCTGCGTGAAGACTTAAGAGCCATTTTAGCGTGGTGCAAAGAATGGCAAATCAAAATTAATTATACTAAATGTGCCGCAGTCACCATTGCCTAAATGCCCTAAATTAGGTGGTATTTCTGTTTTAAGCATATTTTTACGCTGTTTCGGAGTGAATTAAAATTATTTCTTGAATAATATTTAACTGTTTTTTCAGACTTATTAACATCCAATTTCCTAGTTCGTATCCCGATTATAACATATTTTAAAATGAAATTTGAAAACGGCATGCAGCGATTCCCATGTATTCATTATGGAAGAAACAAACGCGTTTGGAATCTAACCAATGAACGAGAGAAAAAAATGAACTGCCGTTGCACACACACGGAAGGTCTTGCTTTCCTACTATAGTTTCGCATTGTGTTTTCACGAAAAAGAGAAAGCTACATACCTATTAGACAAAGAAGGGAATGAGGCTTGCGGTCGATGGTCACTTTCCCATCCTCTCCCTCACATTTTCTCAGGAGTTTGCCGGGAAGCCAGAAATCACGGGGAACTGCTGGTGCGATTTTATTGGCCATACCTGTACAAAGTGATGATGAGTTTTATTTCGGATGGGAGGTTATTCCATAAACTTCATGCTGTGACAGTGAAGGATCTGTTCTATGGTGCAGAGTCAGAAATTTATGGCATCCTCGAGTGTTACATTTATAGATTGTGATCATGGTGATGGAATCGAGACGCATGACTTAAAACTTGTAATTGATATTGTTTACATATCCCGATAAAAATGTATGTGATGCCAATCCTTAACTTTACAAATGTTGTCCAGGTTGCAAAATTGAAAAAATAGCTCGATAAATATGTACCTAGCAACCTATTTTTCCTACATGTACATTTTTTATGATTTTGTGCAGGTGAATTTCTTTCCTCCTTGTAAAATACAGCAGATCGTTGTAGATAGCTAAACATTGCCGTTTTAAACTACTTAGGATTCTAAGGGGATCATAAAACTCCCCAATTGGATGTTTCTAAAGATTTTTCCAAACTGGAACCCAATTCTGATAATCTTGAATCGGTAGAATTGATCTTTAAAAATTGAAGTTATCTTGAAAAAAATAAATTTCAGAAAATCGTACGATAAACAACCAAAATTTGATGATTATTATTAAAATACATACCTATTGCTTTGCGAAATTGAGGGATTATTTTTAAGATAAAAACTGGAAGGGGAAGCGCGGGATAGCCCTCTTTGTTTGTTTGTATGGAGTTTCTGGCTAATCAACCTCTTGGATTATTATAGCCATTACTCCTTCCACACCGAACACACTGGCAAGGGAAGGGGGAAGCCCGGTGCTGGCATTAGCCAACTCTTAACAAAGAACACCAAGGGGGCCAACTGCTTAAAGCCCCTTCCAAAGGATGGAGCGCTGACTTGCGCGGTCTGTGGGATCGCCCTCCTTTTATTGCTTTACGGTTCTTTTATCGCTTATTATTATCACAAAAATATCCTTCTTTACTCAAAAAATGCTCGTGACTTTGGAAGTGACCACTGACTTTATTATCCGTTCGTTCCTTGAACACCATAACTCGAGCAATAAGTCTTTTGTTCTCTGTTATTGCAATCGGGAATGCAGTCAACCATTGGAGAGAAGTATTTGGCACTTTTTATAATACTATTTTTTCTTGGTCATTTTTGTTAAAAGTTTTTTAGATATATTTGTCAAATAATGCTTGTGCAACGCATTTGAAGTAATTCTTTTGAATTTTCATTCATAAGAGGTTCGCATTTTGTTAGAAGTACCAAAATTTAAAAAAATTGCCGTTATTCTTTTCATATAGTTTGTCTGTGTGCATCATGTAATTGCACGATGGATGGTATCAGGACGCTTGACGTACAGCTATTGCCTTAATTCAATTTCACCTACTTTTTTTGATCTACTTTATTATGCCTATGAAATTTGACCTACTTCCTTTCAAACCTCAACTACTGCTAAAGCTTTAGCTTTCAAGGGTTATGTGTACCAGAAGAAAGAGAAAATTTAAATAATTGGAAGTGCATCGAAAAGAACAGATGTCGAGGCAGAGCTGTTTTTCATGGTGAACCACCTATAGTAGTGAAAATCGCTGAGCACGCTGTGTTCGGGAATAGAGATAACTTTCCAGGAGAGACGTTAAATCTATTGCTTAATTTATGAAGAAAAAGTCTATGGTCTACTGTATCTAACGCCTTAGCCATGTCAATATAGCATACATCAACCTGGGATCTTTGTTCAAAGGCCAGAATGATTTCATAGTGTATGACAGTAAGATTCGTTAAACATGAGCTCCCAGGTAGAAAACCATGTTGTTGACGAGAAATATAAGGATACGTGAAAAAGAGCAAACGCCTGTGTATTATCTTTTCAAACATGGTGGATAATAGAGGGAGGATTGAGATTGGTCGATAGTTTGTGCTGCCACTTTTTAAAATGGGTGTTACATTGGCTGACTTCCATATGGCAGGGAAACGTCCACTGAACAGACACTTGTTATAAATAACTGTTAATGAAATACACAAAACCTCCGAAGTATTTTTTAAAAAGACAGAACTTATTCCATTGGAACCGGAAGATTTGTTTTTATCCAGGTAAGCAAGTAAGTATCTGACATCAGAAAAAGATGTGGAAATATTGGATAAGGAATCCGAAGAAATCGAGGGAATCAGTAGTAAAGGTAGGCAGAGAGAAATTAGAGGAAAAATAATTATTGGAAATACGCGGGCGATCATTACCTTGAGTAACAATATTTTCATATTTCACAAGATTAGGTATCTGTGATGTTCGCCGCCTGGAGTTTACAAGTGATCAAAAACGTTTAGAATATGAATTCACTTCATCCGTAATACTTTCGACATAGTTTTTATAATCTCTTCTTAATAAAAGTTTACAGTGTCTCCTTATGTTATTAATGTTTGTTTTTGTGTACTGGTTCAGATTGCTCTAATATAGAGCCCAGAGTCCATGGGAAAAGACACTTCGGCAACTTGGTATGAGCGGCTCCCATAAAAAGCATCGTAGAAAATGCTTAAAGAAATTGTGTCCAGTAAGAAAGCAATTGTAACGTCCATTTTAAATAAAGCCCACGTTACCTAACTAAGTAAAAATAGGCAATATTTCAAAGTTATTTGTCACGTATTAGGATAGATTGCTGTGAAAAATATAATTCAACGCGGAAATGATGAATCTTACCAGAGTTTAAATAGAGGGAATGTTTTAGAATTTCCACATATTTTGGCTGAACATTCCGATATTGCAAAAAATAATAAATATACTAGTCCTTTGGTACAAAATGAAATATTTAAAATAATAATCTCGGATTTAGTAACTAGACAACGTTAAGAAAGTAGAATATTTTTCCGAGTCGAAAGATATTTCTAAAAGTGAACAGCTGTTGGTTTTCGTAAGATATCTTTTAGATCAGTTGTTCCCAAAGGGGGCGCAACCGCCTCCCGGGGGGCGTTTTAGAATTTTGAGGGGGCGCTTGCTTTGTAACACCAATTTGGGGGGAGATACGGCCATTTAGGGGGCGTTTTTAAAATGAATTTCTGCCATTTGCAGTTACATTTTTACAGTGAGTTCTGAGATTTTCTATTTATAAACAACAGATAATTCAGAATAGTGAATATGCAGTTTTTTATTAGAAAATTAAGAAACTCCTTCATTACACTGCCATGTTTTCGTCTTATTGTGCGAAGTTCCTTTGATGTTCTTCTGTCTCTAGATCGTCAGCACCATCTACCAGTGCGTGACGTTTATTGAGCTGTTTTTTCTGTGTAGTTGTAATGCGATCACATGTTTACGTAACACCATGCCTGCGCGTGCGCTCTGAAAGTTTTGAACAGTGAGCCGTAAGGCGTGTGCGCTCTTTGCGATATCTATTGCTATATTCAGTAATCCTCATTTCCAACCTAAATAATTGTGTTAGTACGTAGTTAGTGTAATTTTGTTTACTGTTTACGTACTATTAAATCATTAGCCTTTATTTGGAATGTCACAAGCTAAAAAGAAATGCCGGCAATATTCAGTGGAGTATTTGACATTTGGGTTCATCGCTTCCGATACAAATCAACAATTAACAATATGCTTGCTGTGCGAACATGTTTTTTCTAACAAAGCAATGAAACCATAAAGGCTTAGAGAATATTTAATGAAGAAACATGCTGACATAGCGGTTAAAGATGTGACATATTTCCATGGTTCTAAGAAAAAATTTGAAAAACGAAATACTGTGCTTGGAATGCTTAAGAAAAGTGCGAATCAGATGGATAAAGGGCTCATTGTTTCTTGTGGTAATAAATGTGCTAAGCCGCACAATATCGGAGAAACATTGATATTACCAGATGTAAAGGAAGTTGTTAGCACGATGATGGAACGAAATGCTACTGACGTCATTTCATTAATCCCATTAAGTAACAATTCTGTTTGTAGAAGGATTGATGAGATGGCAAATGACATTGAAAATCAACTACGCAAAGACTTCAAAACAAATGAATTTTTGTTACAACTGGATGAAAGTACTTTGCGCGATAATGACGCTTTGCTACTTGCATGTGTGCGTTTTTTTTAAATGAAGCAGTCGTAGAAGAATTGCTCTTTTCCAAATTGCTGACAACGGACACCAAAGGTTTTTCAATTTTTCAATTTGTCGAGCAATATTTTACAGAGAAAGAAATTCCTTTTGCTAATGTTATCGCATGCGCAATTGACGGCTGTCAGCGTGGTTTTATAGCCCATTTGAAAAATTCAGCACCCGGCGTTTTTGCCATTCATTGTATTATCCATAGGCAGCATTTAGTCGCTAAATATCTTGGCGAACGTCTCCATAAATCATTGAATGTTAATACCATTAAAAAAATAAAGGCTCATTCCTTGAACGATCATTTGTTAAGTCAACTGTGCCATGAAAATTAAGAAGAATTTGAGCGGCTTTTGTTACACATAGAAGTCAAATGGATTTGAAAAGGAAATAGCTTGAAGCGATTTTACGAACTATTTGATACTATTGTAGAATTTTGTTATTTAAGTAATGAAAAATTAAGTGTTAAACTTAAAATGCTACGAAATGACGCAGCATATCTTTCAAATATATTCGAGAAGCTGAATGAGAGCCTGCTCAAGGTGCAAGGAATCAAAAGGAATTGTCATGAGTTTCATCAACAAACCTACTCTGTTTAAGAATAACCTAGCTCGCCGAGTGCTTTTTCAGTTTCCATCTTTGCAACAACAAAATAAGGATAAACTCTGTGACACTGGTTTTCAAATTTATTGTGCTCACCTAGATGCTGTTAAAGAGGATATGTTGATAAGATTTAATGTTTTGAATGAACTTTGTGTATCAGATTGGTTTATCAATCCATTTTCAACGGTTGTACAAAGTGTAAGACAAGATTTAGAAGAATTACTCGAGCTACAAAATGACTTTGAAGCCAGAGAAAGATTCAATGCAACTGTTTACGAAACATTTTGGATCAATGAACGAATTTCGTACCCCCACCTTTGGCAAGAAATAAAATTACTGATTGTAGCATGTCCGACAACATATTTAGTGGAGAAGGGCTTCAGTGTTGCAGTGCAGCTACTACCAAAGCAACTAAATCGATTACAAATATGTGAGAGAGGAGATTGAGACTTTACTTATCCAACCTAGAACCCAACATTTGTAAACCCACTGAAAGCTCAGGAATCTCATTAAATGTGCCTGTTTAAGGTGCGGAAGGATGTTGAAGATGGTTTCTTTTTTAATTTTGTGGCTAGTCACATCAAACTTCGTACCTCTATTAAATATCCTTTTCATTAATGGGTATCTATTTTTATGTTGATTAATACAATTTAACGTAATCTTTCGACAGAGAGAGGAAGTTACGTTATCTCTAAGGAGAAGATGAGATGTCCGTTGAAGACGAGGGAAGTGGTAAGCACTAAGATAAGATGTAGTTTGGAAAAAAGTGTCCCATGTTTCCTTCAATAACATCCTCCTTATTTTCATGTATTGTGTAGAGTAGTATTTGCTGCATTTCTTTTAAAGAGACACTGACATTGGTTTTAAACATTGGCCTCATGAAAATTTTCGCGTGCCGCATTCGACCCTGATTGCATCCAGTTTCCTTACTCTTACAAATGTAGAAGCAGTCGCTCGACCACATAACAGGGTGAGGGGCGTTGAAAAATATTATTTGGTTTAGATGGTACAGTATGTGAACGATTTTTAGGCTATAAACAACTGGAGTTTCTTGATGCAGAGGCATTATTTATTTAAATTATAGACATTTTAGCTACTTGTGAAATGGATTTATTAAACTGCGTTTCAAAACATAGATGACACAAGCGTTATGAGCAGTAAATTAAATGGAGTACAAAAATTATTAATAGATGAAGTACCTCATTGTATGTATGTACACTGTTTGTAAAAACATAAATCAAGCAGATGTTCTATATATACACTAGAAGAATTATATATATTTTTTCTGGGTCAGCTATTCATTCACGGTTTTTTAAATTACAGAAAGAGATCTACCCAAATAACAAATTATGCGAACTGAAACGTATTAGTTATACGCTCAGGTAACTGTTTAGCCATGAAAAAACGTTCGAGACCGTATTATCATGGTCGTCCGCCCTCCTCTGGATCAGGCCTGTGCCTGTATTATTTTTGCATATATGTTTGTATAAATATAATATCTATTTTTTTGTATTTCTAATTTATTAAAATAGAGTTGGCTATTTTCATAATTTTTGTTATTAACCGTAATAAAATAGTTCGCATGTTTTGTTAATTGTTTGTTTGATGTAGACAGAATACATAATAGTGTATATTTTGTCCCTAATACAGAAATGTTTATTTTTAGAGTAGAATATTTACTATTAAAATAGAATTATAATGTATTGTTTTCGTTATTAATATTAAATTACCTTTCACTAGTATGGATAGTGCAATAAAAATTAGTTAAATATTGTTTTCGTATCATATTTACTGTATTTAAAAAAATTTTGGTTTGCCATCCGAAATATTTTTGCATATCATGCTGGCCCCTCCACAACTGGAAGGCTAGTTACGTCCCTATCATATAGCGTCCTAAAGCAAGACAATTTCTCGCACACTCATTGCGCTCGGCTTTTCCAAAAAATGGCGCCTAAAATTGCTCTTTATTTGAATTTCATAAAAATTGATGTTTCATTTAGTTTATTTTTATTTAAAGATTATGTAAAGATTATGTCACGCTATCTTTACCATAGTTTTAAGTCGAGAAGAGAAGCTACTCTGAAATTATATAACCGTGAGAATTAAATAGAAATATAAAAATGAAATGTCATCATAGTTAAATATGGATCAGTATTTTAAGGTTTATAACTAACGATACATGTGAATAGCACATCTTCTTTCAAAAGGCTTAACTACTTCTCACCAATGCCTAAAATAGAAGCAAAGCAGTACGAGTAAGACATTTTATAAAGGGTGTCTAGTTATTAGCATTGACGGCGATACAAAACATTCGGCAAAAAAATAACAATTAGTTATAGTATTTCTCTCTCACCTGCATAGCGTCATAATATTGGTATTTATACTTCATTTAATCCATCCTTCAATATTATTTTGATTTTTCCAGAGAAATATTATTTATCTGTTAGCAAGAAAAGTTCAAAGCAAAAATTCGCCGCCCACGCCTTAGCCATCCCTGCAACATCCTCCCCTCCATTTTTACTTGACGCTGTCATTACACCCGCTTCCAAGCGAGTCAAAATACTGTCCAAGACTAAAATTTTAACAAAAATTTAGAAAGTCATCCTTGCAGTAAAGATCCTCAGAAAATAGCACAGAGTACAAATTATAAAATTCAAATGCTGTTTTTTTATTTTTCAAAGTGTAATACGATGCATGACTTGCTTTCATTGGAAATTTTTACAAGTTGCAAGGAAGTTCTCGATCGTACTAAAACCTTGTAAGTAATACACAATAAGTAAAGAGCGATTTTTTGTCGCATATTAGCGTAGTTTAACGTAGTAAATAGATTATTGAAGATCAGTTTTCTACTTGTTTCTCAAATAAAATACAAACAAATGACGTTTTCATATTTAGTTAAGCTAGATATTGCATTTTTTTAAATCTTCCTTTATTTTATTGTCAAGGTTGGGGAGGATGAATTTTTACCACTAGATAAAGCAGGATTTTTTCAAAACAATTTAGTTGATCCTTGCAAAAACTAAAAAAAAACCTCGAATAAATGCAATAATATAAAGTTCGACAACGATGAAAATATATTCCAAATAGCTTCAAAAATTTGGTTTTTTCAAAATTAGAGAAAAATATTTTAAAATTTCATTTTATTCTTATTCCATGATACTTCATCCATTATCATCGCAAGTAATTCTCTTTGGAAGGCTCTACTATGTGGAATGGTTCCATAATTGTTATAATACAATTTTTAGTTTCCCTGAAACTACAATTTTTATTTTTACCCCGATTTAACGGATTCATGGCCGACGGCCGTCCGCTCGCTGAGAATCCACTCCCTTTAGAGGTCTGCACGGGCCGAAATTTTCGGCCCAGGCCCGACCCAGCCCATTTATAACTGAGCCCAAGTCCGGCACGGCCCGAGACTTGGCCAAAATTTACGCTCCCAAGATCGGCCCGAAGCCCGAAATTTTTTAAATGGGCCTGAATTCGGCCCGATCGTGCACTTTTAGCAAATATATAATAAACGACTCTCTTTATTATACAATTTTTCATTAGCTTAGCTTACGATATATAAAAATGTTCAAATCCGAAAAATCAATTTGGATTAATTCATTCAAATCCAAAATTGAGGATAATGAAAATATTAGGACACGTTTCAATTAATGAATATCAATTGCCTGCCTAACATTTAAGCATTAAAGGTTTGTTAATATTAAACCATACGTTAATGAAACTTACCAACAAAACGGAGGAAGAAAGGCCATAAAGGATATTTAAAAAATATAAAAATTAAACTTAGGAAAAGTAATTATCTGGAATTTATGAAAAAAAGAGTTGACACAGATATAAAATACTGCTAAATAAAAGCGGCTTTAGAGATTACAAAAGAAAAAAGAAAGGAACAAAGTTCATACAAATAATAAGACAAAGGAACAAAGAGAAAAAAGGTTTACTTTAGCTGAATGAAAATTCGATTCTTCCCAGTTGAGCCGCCAGACGTTTTCTTATTTTCCTCCATAGTGATATATATATATATATATATATATATATATATATATATATATATATATATATATACATTATTAATTTTACAGTGCAGAATAATTTTAAAAAATTTACCTAATTCGCAGTCTATGTAACACAATTAGCAGAAAATATACTAACTAAAATGTGACGTTTTCCCC
Source organism: Tanypteryx hageni (assembly GCA_028673005.1). Taxonomy (NCBI): domain Eukaryota; kingdom Metazoa; phylum Arthropoda; class Insecta; order Odonata; family Petaluridae; genus Tanypteryx; species Tanypteryx hageni. Next base: position 178,955,053 of record CM054120.1, on the reverse strand, counting down.
GCTCCCAATGAACATCCTGCGCGCCCTCCTGCTTTTAATCCATGTTACTAGGGAGGAACAAGATGGAATCGACGCTATCACTACTCAGACTTGTTCGACGCTCTTGCACTACGCAGCTTGCTAAGCTAAAGTTTCGTTCGCTACTTGAGCTTGTGGCTGGAACAGGTAGAATGTTTTGCCACATGCGACAGCAGTGAAAACTTTGCTTCATTATTCTTCCACCAGCCTAGCTGTTCTTTTTGCTGAACATGGCCAACATCTAGTCGTGTATATATCACTATTTCATCATCTTGAACAAAAGGCTGAACCGGGGCATCTTCAAAACCGCTGAAGTCAAGAACTATTACTTTCTTAGTGGAGGAAAGTTGACTATTATCGCTTGCTATGGCCACTACTGGCTCTCCCGAGTATGTTGTTATAGTACTGTTGGCCTCCCAACCTTCTGCACTAGTAGATGCTGGCGGATGCTCCTCCCTTTTTAATTTAATCATAAGTTCTTGCACATCACTCAATGTGGTTGTCTTTTCCTCGTCAGTTAGCATTTTTAACTGACGAAAGTTGGGCCACGAAAATGTAGCAACCACATGAAGTCTTTGCATTTAAAATTTTTCCAACAGTACATTTCGAGATTTTTAGAGCTATCAGATCATCAGGGTCATCTGGCTGTATAGTGAGGTGGTTGAGTAGACTTACTTTAATTAGCAGAACCAAAGGAAGGGTTGGATATGTATCTCCCTCTAATTCTAATTCTAATGAAGCCTCTTTAAACTGTTTGAGAAAATTTACTAACATTGATAACGTTTCTTGGTGTAAATGGGTCATTCTTTGTTCTTCATCTCGACATCTCAAAATATTCTCAATTTCTTTGTATGCTTCATTAAGGCAGTCGTACATCTAAATTCTACTGCAAAAACATGTTTCGCATTCTTGATGCAATGTTTTTGACAAACTTTTCTTTAGCCCAGATTTTTTAAAGACATGTTACAAGAGATTTCGCTCCAGTTGTAGCAATATATATATATATATATATATATATATATATATATATATATATATATATATATATATATATATATATATATATATATATGAGGCAGATTTACTTCTAAGAATTCTCTTGAAAATGTGTTTTAATATTGTGTTTATGAGAGGAGAAATCTAGTCTAGTGTACAATTGAATAGCGCTTATAATGTTAGCTCCCCGATCTGTCACAAACACAATCTTTGAAAGACTGTCATATTTGAAGCCTAATGCAACTATTCGTCGTTTAATCTCATTTATTATAGTTTTCCGTTTTCTTTTCATCGGAAAACTCACAATTATACATAACCCTGCTCATGAGTTCCCAGTTATCGTCTATAAAGTGAAGTGTCGAAGTAGTGTAAGCAATTTTTCGAAAATCATCAACCCACACATCGTAGATGCACCACGCTGCTGTAAATCGACTGTTTTCTGAATGGTGGGAACAAGAGATTTACATAGGGTATTAGATTCAATCTGTATATTACGAGAAATCGTTGTGGGATGAGGTAAAATATCTTGGACATCTAAATTCCCATGTAGTGCACTTAATTTAAGTAAAAACTTTGAATATTCTAAAAATCCTTGCACAGTAACAATGTCAAACGGCCTGGCATGCTTGCAACAGAACTTTACACAACTTTTTGTCAACAGCTCCTTCAAATCTTTGGACACTTTGGTTTTAGGTTTATTAAAATGGCCTTCAATGGACTACTACCCTGAACTCACTCCAAATTTACGCACATGCCGACTTACCAAGAGCGAAATGACGGCTTGTTAGGCTAGATTTCTCCTGCGATAGGCATTGTGCACAGTTGGGAACCCCAAATCGAACATTGTTTACCTTTCTCAGATGTCCAGGCCTAGTCATTCGAACTCTGCGGCCATGTGGCTGGAGGGCGACGGGGCTTATGCTAGCTTTATGAGCGACAGGAATATTTCTCAGCAGACCTAACACATTTTCCATTGAGAGCAAACCTCGTAAATATCTTGGGAGAGAATTTTGTAAATTGAAATAAGATACGTGCAGACGATGACCTCTGATACTCCCTATATATTTCTCTGAAGAAATGCCGAAGCAAAAGAAAACAGAGCCGATGAACCTAGGAGCAAACAAATGAGCTCTCAAGAGGCGCCGAGATGAGAAAACGTATCGTCTCAAGATCTATAGTATTTTCTGGGCCAACAAACATTCTATATTTTATGGGTGGCTTATTCTGTAGTCTCAGCCGTCTAAGCGCTCTATAGGGATTTTTTAGAAGCCGCTATTCTACTGATTCACCTAACTACTAAACCGGCCCGAGAATGTATAATTTTTCCTTCCCAGGCTAGGTCCAAGCCCAGCCCTAGCCCATCAGCTTACCAGCATTACCCGGCCCGAACACACAATCCTGAATTTATTACAAAATTAACAAATAATCTTCTGAAAAAATACACATATAGATTATTTAATACCCAAAAAATTAAAATAAAAAATGGAAAATATTAATGAAACTTATTTGAAGAAACTGTCCAATTTCAGTTTTGTTTTTTCTGGGATTTCCTTAAATATTTAAAGAACCTTGTCGTAAAACTCATTTTCAGCCTTCATTTTAGCATAAAGTTTTAAAGCATTAATATAGTTATCTAAAACTTGTGATGTTGTTGTTTCTAGTTCTTTACAATCCTCCTCACTGTGTTCATCGTCTGATTTACCAACAGTGTCATTGATCTGAGATTCCACCACAGCTTTTAGAACTATTGTTGACTGGAATGAGTTGCCTGCTGAACTATTTGAGCCCTTCCCAAAGAGGAATAGATGTAAAGCTGTTTTGTGATTTTTCTGTGATTTTTTAAAAATATTTCTCCTTCCTTTTTGAAACTTTTGAATTTTCTTGGTTGCAGTGATATTTCTTATGGGTAATATTTTTGTTATGTCATTATTATAGATCTTTTTATTGCTGTCTTATTTTTTGTCTTTTGATCTCGTTGTTGGATGTGTGAGAGACCTACGAGGTTTCTTTATGTTACCACCTGGCAGATCGCCAACTTGTAGCACTAAGTTTTAAATAATAAATAATAATAATAAGTCGATTTCGTCAATTTCTGTGACAACATTTTCGCCGATATTTACAAAATTTTGCATTCACATCACTACCACCGTCTTCATAGGTACCTCAATCAAATTTTGAACACCCAGATAATCATTATTACTAACAACTTCTCCACAATCAATGTCATTATCAAAAATGAAGCCACAGTTTTTAAAATACTTCTTTATGCATGCCTCTTGTACCAACCTCACTGCGCAACTGAGAAAGGTGACTGCATCTAACACATGAATTTTTACTGTCAAGTCTGATGCTTTCTTACATTTGTCCATGTTTAAGATAAGATGCTGCAGCATCAGTTTCCTGTAATTTATTTTTACATTTTGTATAATGCCATTGTCCAATGTTTGCAGAACTGATGTGCAAGGGGGGAGAAAGACTAATAAAATATTCGAGAGTTGATTTCTTGGGTGGCAAGTTGCGTTATCTGGAAAAAGAAGCATATCCCTCTTTTCCATTTTTTTATTCAATTTGTATAAAAATTCCTCGAATATAGCACTTGTCATCTACTCTTTCTTATTCGCTTTTCATTCTACAGGAAGGCGATTCTTCTTCAAATTTTTTAAACATCTTGTGTTTCCGCTTTTACCTATCACTAACGGTTTTTCTAATTTCCCGTTAGCAAAAGCTACTAAAAGTACAGTTAAACGTTCTTTTGAATGACGACCTCGGGAACACCTTTCTCCTTTCATTTGCAAGGTTTTATTAGGCAGAGCTCTAGAAAATAAAGCTGTTTCGTCAGCATTTGCAATGTCTTGCGGGCTGTAATGACATTATTTTTTTATATCTATCGTACCAACTTTCAATCGCATTTTTTTCTACAACATTTTCTTCCCCACAAGAAACATTAAATGTAATTAATATTGTCTTTTCCGAAAGCTTTGGAACCATCCGTTTGACGCAGGAAAGGAATCTAGTTTTAGTATTGCTGCAGTTTCTTTTGCTTTTTGTCGCAGAATTGGGCCAGAAAAGGAAATATTTTCCCCTGGCTGCTGAAAACGACTAAATCGTTATTGTTACCCGATAAATATTTTTCCATTAGTATATCCTTTTGTTTGATGATATTGTAAATTTTCGTCTTTCCCGATTTAAAATGAGCAGCCATATCTTAACTCTCTTGTTTTCCTCCCTGGCCATTTTAATTACGTTAATCTTATCCATTAGATTTAAAATTTTAATTTTTTTATCCATCGATCTGAAATAAATGATATTTTTATATAAAACCACTTCTACAAAAACCACTGTTAATTGAATGTATTTTTCCGTAGAACTTCCCAATAAATGTAATGAATAGGTACTTACAGTTTATTGTTGTTTATCCAAAATTTTGAAATGGTGCAAGAGGAAAGCTGAACACCACACGAAGGATCTCTTGGACACCAAAACACGTCAGGTTCAAAAAAATTCAATAGAAAATCACAAAAATAAGGAATACTGAAAACATCGATGCAAACACGTAGGACGTCAAACAGACTAACCCCGCTCTACACAAACCAAAATGCTCGCGCATTGGCGCCAGAATTTCAGTTTTTCCCAAAGGTCATTGTACATATTAGGGATTCCAGGAACTTCTCTTGGACTGAGAACGACATAGAAGGGTAAACTCGACAGCAACTACCAGTGTGTAGGGACCTTAACTTCCCAGAAGAGATGGAATGGCATTAGATAAAGAAACGGCAACACCCATATAGGTGGTGAATTACCCTCCGCTACCTCTTGCTGACACCCATCATCTCTGGTTCTCCCAAGCTTACCAAATGGGACAAAGGATCTTTCTAACAAAAGAAGAGTAGCACCGTCCATGGTCTGTGAATGGTAAACAAACCGAAACCCTACCCAGAAGAACTGAAAACGTGTCTTCAAGATTTCACAGGCTCAAATTGTACTTATTATTACAAGATTTACAAGAAAAATGCTTTCCGTTCACATCTCGCAGGTTCCGCCTTACATAGGGAGATTCCTGTGAAAAACGGCGTCATTATGCAGTAGGATTTCTAAGTTTCCGCCTTTGGCAGGATTCCGCCTTTCGCAGATTCCGCCTCTCGCGGGTTTTACTTCTTGTTTAACAGTGTTCCTAATGTGCTGCATTTGACATTATAAGATGTGGCCATTTAGGTGCATTTTGCTTCGTCATATGACGAACTTTCGGATTTAACGGACTTTCGGCAATAACGCACACCCTATCCACCAATTAGTCCGTTAAATCAAGGATATACTGTTCCTCTATTATCATAGAGTTCTTAATAAAATTATATTTCGGTACTCACCCTATAATATTTCATTTTGGTTTAAACTCGCTCGTAACGCAATATCAAGGATAGAAGCATGTTTTTGATGGCCAATCTCCCGTTTTCAAGGAGTTATGTATTTCAATTCGGGAATGTCATTGCTGTACATGTGTATGCCAATCATTTTAAATCCTTGTAATGAAGAGAAAAGGTTTCAAAAACAAAAGACTGACCATTTTAATCGTGATTTTAAATGACTTTAATTATTTTCAAGAATCTTGGAAGAGTTTCACGAAATAAATGTATAACAAGAGTTGAAATTCATGTCTAAAAATAAAAGTTATTAATGACCATCATTTGGAAAAATATTCTTATCTATCCTGCATCCAAATAACTACAGGTTCCATTACATATAAATATATGTATTTCCAGCTATTTTCACTGACGCATCGCTAGTTGGAAACGCGATTAGAGGGATGCAGAAGAGTGTATTGAGGTAGATGGAATTTATCTACTATTATATCTCGCCTAGCTCCAAAAGTTACAGAATTGGATTATTCAGCAAGCCATAGCTTACCCACTTACAGCAAGAATGATAAATTATCCAGCATCTGTGAATCCACTTAAAATAAATGTGGAAAATGTGTTGAACAACATCGTGATTGAAGGCCAAGATGAATGGGATACAAATAAACAATTAAAGGGAGGAAAACTCACTATGTCTAATATACTAGGTAAAGCGTGATATTTTGGGGGGACCACATATGAAAAATAGGGTCCCATTTGTTGTTGTTAAAGGAAAGTGAAAAAACAAAACCCGATGAAGGACGATGCTATGGAGTCACCTGCTAAATTTTGCATTAAGTGGCACACATTCTATGATTAAAAATTAAATAACTATGACAAATAAGTTTAAAATTAATATATGTTATTATAATGATGAAACACATTATTACCATGCTGAATTAACAGCTTCCTTCCATTTACAAACAGTTTCATTGAAGTCATACTTTTTAACATTTGCATGTTATCAAAAAGGGTAAAGCCCGATTGGAGCCCCCATGTGCAACAAACCCTGCATACCCCATCAAGCTGGCCCGATAACTTCTATTTTACTTAGATAGATATACTCTCACTTATTGTTCCCCAATTAAGAAGAAAATTTTCAATACTTGCATGAGTCCATTCTACAGTCAAATCCCCATTTAGCACCCCCGTATATAATGCCACCCTTGCATACCGCCCATTAATTGTAGTGAACAGAACTAATGATTACATAAAGCGAGCATATACCTTGATTTACTGCCACTCCAGCTTTAATGCCAATGCCAGTGGTGCTACATTGGGGGTTGACTGTAGTTTAATTTTCTCTGACTTAAGTTTACATACATGTTAATCATAAATATTTTCATTTCAGAGAGAATGTTACTGCTAATGTTTTTATAAAGGCTATTAATTATACTTTCCATGTCATTAAAATTACAAGCAAATTTATTAGAGATAAAAATCAAATAATGAAAATTTTTGCCCAAGCTGCATAAGAAGAGCACATAGAGCTTGGTTTTGAACACAGGAAACTGTTTTACTTCTGTTATATAGTAAAAATTTAAGATAGTTTTAATATTTAAAAAAATATCCTTTGAATAGATTCTGGAGTTAAATACATGTACAAACTTCAAATTGTTACTGAATAATTATTCAAAGATTGATATTTATAGCTGTGTTGATGGAAACATTTATTTGGGTATGAATGAGGTAAGTAAATAATGAACATTGTAGCAAATGAAAAATATTTTTATTTAGTCCTAACTTCCATAAATCAGCACCAGATACACATAGGAACAAATTAAAGTGGAAAATTTAAGGAATTGTGTTCATGGCTGAGCACATTTCAATTATTCATTAAGGAGCACCATCTCCATTTGTTTCAATATATCACAAATTAACTTGAAACTGGATATACAATACCCCTCTCATTCTTACAACAAAAACTCAAATTTTTAAAGAAAGTCTTTCATATAAGTTATGGTAAAAACAATAATTAAAGGTATTAATCTTACTTCTTGAAAATAAGAGTTTAAACAAATAAGACACGTATATAAATTTAAATTCTTGAAGTCAGAGCACATGTAGCTTCTTCTCAAGGGGGAGGAGTCTTAATAATCACAACAATTTTGCAAGCAAAATAAAAACCTATGCAAGGTATGTTATGTAGTAACTTTTCCTATTTACCCAATTCTGATAGATAAATAACAAAACATCAATATATGATCGGTAAACAGTATAATTTCTCTTACCATCTCCATAAAAACTACTATTCTTTATTCATTTTTTCCCTTTTGGTTGAAAGGGGTTGTGAACATGTTGGACCCCATTTCCTTCCCCGTACCTGCGTCCATAAAAATTAAATCACTTGAAAACGAAATAAACTTCTCAACAAGTAAATATATTCTAGCATTTTTAACTATGAAAATTACCAATTTAACATTGTGAAATGTACAGAACTTCTATTTCTCAGGTTGTATTGATGAAAAGGAACAAGCAAACCCCTGATTACTTCAAACTGAGCTTATAGGCCTTAAGACCTAAGTATTTTCATAATAGAAATTTTCAATAAGATTATTGGCAAGTAATATCAATTTCAATTACTGCATCTATTACATATTTTTAAATAACCTATTCTGAGATCTCAAAAGCTTCACAGTTATGAAAAAAAATGCTTCCGCATCATGGATTTTTAATTTTTGATTTATAAAAAGAAAACTTCTCAAATAGAATGAAGAATGGGGCATCCATACATTATGTCACGCTCTAGGAGGTTTGAGAATTTTGTGATGGATCATGACAAGATGAGGGGAGAGGAATTTGTGATTATGTGGTCTTTGGTTTGATGAAAAAAATATTAAAAACATATTTGTTGTTAAAATTTAATTTTGGTGTATTTTAGTCTAATTTTCTATGGAAAGATAGGCCAATGTAATTTCAGTAGGAAAATATTTTTTAGGAAATTTGTAGTTCAAGAAATAATTTGAAAATACATAAACCTAATTTAAATTGATTGAGCAAAAGGTAAAAACTGATTTTCAAATGTGAATAGTTTAATTCAAGTAACCTTATTAAATTGAATAAGGAATAACTAAAAAATAAGCATAATTTGTGTAATGTAACAAAATTAAATCTCACTTAATGTTTTGAGTAAAAACTAAATCCTGTACTTCTTTATATGAAAATTTGACAATTTTAAGGTTTACATTTTTGTGGCGATGTGTGAAGGGGGGGGAAGAGGGAGGAGGTGAAAGAATAATTTTTTGCGTGACAATTTATGGATGGCCCCTAACTAAATGACTCATTCGTCTCTCCTACGACGAACCTTACCTTCCGTCTGAATCGTACGCGTGACCATGTCGACGCACTCCGAAAGGCTAGGCGAGTCATTCGAGGCACTATAATCTTTACCGACAACCCTAGACAAGGTAACGATGTAAGCACACGCAATCCTCAGTACGGAAAGCTTCGACAAGCGCTGGTTGTTAGCATATGCGGGTACGGCACGACGGAGAGTGTCAAATGCCGCACTGATGGTATGCACGCGCGTCCGTTCCCTCGCGTTCGCCTCCATCCTCCTCTCCCGCGTCATATTCTTGTAATTCCTCAGGTGACTCTTCTGGTCTCCCATCTCTTTCCCCCCTCCTCCTACCAACGCGGTCCCTTCGCCGCCGCTGTGCTGCGAAGACGCCGACGACCCGCTCGCGGCGTTCGACGCCATCCGAGTGTCGATGCAAACCTCCCGTTCTCCTCCGTCACCCTCCTCTTCCGCATCATCCTCGACGTCGGTGTCGCAGCTCCCTCCCGCTTCCTCCCTCCCCGACTCGACCTCGGCAGACTTTTGGACGGGTCTGGAACGCTCTCTCGGAAGCGACGCAATGCGTCCGCCCCGCCTCTCCCCCCTCCCCTCTGGAATGTTGCCGGACCGCCTTATGGCTAAGCGTCGGTTGGCGTTTAAGACTAGAGCGAGCGGCTCCTCTTGCTCCACCAAGAAAGCATCGCCTCCTCGGAGTTCTGGACGGACGTGGGGCGGACTCGCTTGAGAGGTCCCTTCTGCAGGAGATAGAGGCATCGGATCTGTCGGGATGGACGGCCGGTGGCGGATGATCTCCGAACTCCAAGGACGGAAGGGGCAGAGAGCGGCGGTCGAGATGTGCGCCTCTCTGGGAAGATGGGAGAGGGGCGGTGGGCAGGGCCTCTTCGGAGGCGGGGAAGAATCGCGGATCCGCGGAAGACGCGAGCAGAGGCGGGACCTCGAGAGGCGGAGGCGAGGAATTTCATCTTTTGAGGACGACTTGCAACCTTCCCCTAGTTTCCTAGGTTCCGCCAGCTTCCGCTTGTTCTTCTGGGGATGGTTGCACTGGGAAATGGGGTTGGCCGTAATGGGTAGGACACGGACTTCCACGCTGTCCTCGCTGGCGTCCGTTCTGGACTGGTCACCCTCTTCCTCGTCTGTAACCACGACCAAACCCATCCGTTCGTCGTCTTCCACCTCATCCTCGTCAGAGGAAGAGTACCGTCTCAGTATTTTCGTGGCCATAGTGGGTGCTGAAAATATACGCAACAATCATGTTAATAGCTAGCGGTTAAATGGTTTTATGCAATAATTTTACTGTAGGAGATTCATAGTGGTTAAAAAAATCCGCTTATGCGTTCGCTGTGTCTGTCTGTCTGAAGATAAAAATTTTCATAAACGAAATAAGATAGAGACTTCGTTTTCTCGCCTATCGATTCTGTCTCGTTGGGCACGTTTTCTTGTGGAGTTCCGTCTGTCTGACTCTGACACGCTAACTCCTAAACGAAAGCAGCTAGATCGAGCCTGTTCAACCCATAGTCCGCGGGCGACATGTTGCCCACGAGGCGGATGAAGTTCCAAGCAATAACAGAGTTTTCAAATCGTATAAAATGATCGGTAACATTCATTTAAATTCTTTTCAAGATAATAAAGCCAGTCAAATCTCGAGTATTTTCAATCGAGCATCTACTTTTTAAGAAATATCAATAACTGAAATGAGAGCAGACTTTCCATTGAAACCAGGATCATCGCGACCAATATTTGCTCTTCAATGTATATTAGGAAATACCACTTCTAAAGCACGCCTCTCTTAGACTGAATCCATGTTATGTTTTGACGTGCATAAGTGAAGCTACCTTTTATAGTACGAGTTGCATACTGCAAGCGAATTCAAGTTTTCGTATTTCAAGTTTCGTGGTTCGAACCAGTGCCGGGCCCAGACAGTTTGCCGCCTGAGGCAAGATATAATATGGCACCCCTTCAATTTTTTTAATGAGCTCTTTTAATTAGACATCAGGCGAAAACAACTTCTTTGGACTCACGGACACCTAAAACGTGTACATCCGCCAAAATCTCGAAGTCGAATTTTTTCGCAATTACTACGTATATGCAAGGCCGGCCCAAGGCGTGGGCGACGTGGGCAAAAGCCACGGTCGGCCGGATTCTGCGGACAAACGGGAACTAAAGTTTTTATTAATATGTCGAGTGTAAGGGTCGAAAGGGAACTTTCGGACTCTCATATATTTGTTTTTAAATGTAGTCTCGCTATGGTT